>ML660772.1:31235456-31404068 GCA_007570785.1 Antilocapra americana
GAGAGGGGTGTGTGTGTGTGTGTGTGTGTGTGTGTGTGTGTGTGTGTGTGTGTGTGTGTGTGTGTGTTGGGGACTCGAGTCAAGTCACCTACCTTCATTACTCACATTGGTTCACTCTCCAATCCGGAAACTCTTTATGTTTATCTTGAAACGTAAGTCTGATAATGTTACTCATCTGCCTAAAATTTTTCAGTGCTGCTGGAGAACCCAGTTCAAACACCTTAGGACGGGATGTAAAATCCTCTCTGAACTGGCACCCTCCTGACGGTAGCAGCGGGGCTTAAGAGTGTGGACTTGAGCTGGGTCGGGAGGTGAAATCAATTTCCTCTGCTACTCCCTAGGTGTGAGTGACTTTGGGCACGTCGCTTATTCTTTGCCTCAGTTTTTTTTTTTTTTGGTCTGTAAAATAATGGTAATGGAGTCATCTACCACCCGAGGCTGTGTGAGGAGTCAATGAAAAGCAATGTAAGCTATATACAATAAGCACTCAGGTGATCTTAGCTGTTATTATTACTCTTTCCCCAGCCTTTTAAAAATATTACCTGGCTTTGTAGAGATACGATTGACCCATAACACTGTGAAAGTTTAAGGTGTACAGTGTGTTGATTTGATCTCTTGAAACTTTTCTCTTGCTGCCTTCTTCCTCTCCCACCAACCCCATGTCTTGACTCTTTCCCCAGAACATGGAAGACCATGGCTTACCTCCTTGTTTTCACTAATGCTTCTTTCTTTGTCCTATTGCTCATTGGCACATCAGCCATCTGTTTATATTTTACAGCTCGGCTCAAGGGACATGTCCTTGAAGATCTGAACTTGCCCTCCTCCTCCCTGTCCTTTGGGCCTCCCTGTCGCTACATTTATATTTCATGGCCACCTACAGTGTTTTAAAGTTCTTCTTGGTGTGCTGATTTGTCTTTCTCTGAGTTTTAAGGACCTTGAGAACAAGTTCTATAAATACATCCCCAATCCCTGGCAGAATCTAACACAAGTCATGCAATCAATGTGTGTGGGTAAATGCTACAGAGAGAATTCTTTTCCACTTTGTAGGAATTTCTGCTTTGGATGCTATTTAAAAGTAGTGGAACCCACTCTTACTAATTTGAACTGAAAAGGAATTTATTAAAAGATACGAGGTAGCTCACAGGATTTCCAAGACGCCGGAGACTGGGACTGGGATTTTTTTAAGCCGGGAACAAGACGTAAGCTATGTCAGTCCATTGTTCTGGTGTCCATCTTGCCAGGCTGGTCCTGACACTGAGCGTGCGCACTGCCTCTAGCTCCTCCCCACTGCTGCCTCTGAAAGTTGACGGTTTCTGTTGCCACCCTCCCCGATCCTCACCAGCAGGGTAGTCATGGAGTACCCAGATGCTGACCTCTAATCGTGTTGCTTTCTTCCAAGTTGAAATCTCTATGTATGCACCTGATGGGTGGAGCGTAGGTCACATGCCTATCCATAGCCTGCAAAGGAGGCTGGCAAAGGGAAGACATCCAATTTGAGAAAGCCTAGGTTCATTTACTGGATATGACCACCACAGAAAGGGGTTTGAAAGATGCTGAGGGGCCAGAATGTCTCATGTAGAAAGAATGGCATTGACAGCCAGAATTTACACCAGTGGTGGAGGAGTGGTGAGTGAACTAGGTCGTGAGTGAGAAGGTTTCCTGGGCAGCAGAAGGAGAATTTTCATAGACTTGGAGTGGGAAACTCCTAAGACTCTGTGGGAAAAATGAGGAAGTCATTTGAGTTGAAAGTTCTAGACCCTGGCTTTTCTCACATGTGTTCATCACTGTCTGCTCGCTTTCAAGACTGATGTTTGGAGGAGTGAGGATCATGCTCATGCATCACATCTGCTCTCCTCCCTGAATTGTTAACTGTGAGTCGTTCATTGGTAGCAAAAAAAAGGAAGGAATTATTTCTCGTCTAAGTCACTGCTGTTCAACAAATGTTCTGTATCTGCATTGTCCACTGGCCACACATGGATAGTACTTGAAAAGTGGCTAATGTGACATAGGAACTGAATTTTTATGTTAATCAATTTCATTAATTTAAACATAAATACACACAGGTGGCTAATGGTGACCTTGTTGGATAGCGCACATCTAGATAATCTGACCTGTTTAGGAAGGCAAGAGATTTCACTTTTTTTAATGTGGAAAAATTATTTTCATAACAATTGCTGCTTCTTGGCAAGTAAAACCTTTATTGATGAAAGTGTTTCATAGCATGTTGATTTAGCAACAAACAAACGGTGAAATACTAGATTTAATCCTCAGTAGTGATTCCTCACTTGAAGATTTATTAAACTAAGAATCTAAAAGTTAGAGTTGGCAATAACAGTATTTTCCAAGTAAATCATTGGAAAACGCTATTATTTGCCAAACTAGAAAAAGAGCCAATGTTTAGGACTCAGGCCATACGTCAGAGTCACTTTGGTTGACTTGTGATAACAGACTGCAGGGTCGTACCCCAAAGCCTGAGATTCTGTGGGTCTCAGATGGGACAAGAATTGATGTTTCCAGCAAGTTCTCAGGTGATGCTTCTGCTGCTGGGCTGGGGCAACATTTCAAGGACCTCTGACTTCGGAAACGCTCTGTTCAATAAAATTAAACCAAGGTTTTCATTATAGGGCATTTCTGAACCTTTCATCTACATACATTACTCTGGTACTCTGAAGCTCCTAGGGGAACTATGTCTGCAGTACTTCACATGCTGATTTGTTCATAAAACCCTTTTCCAACTGAGTATCCCATGGACTAGAGTTGGAAAAACACAATTCTATGACATTCTGTTGAGTTAAACATAAAGCTTAGTTTCCCGTTCTTCTGCTTTGTCTATGCAGTCACAGAAACATTATTCCCCGGGGCTCAAATCTGAGATGGCTTTTCTTTTCTCTCTGTCCTCTCTTCACAGGAGGGCTCATCTAGGGCCACGGCTTTAGTGGCAGAGAGACACCCCATTTGAAATCTCCACCCAGTCTCCCCTCTGAACTCTACAGACTGTACCCCCTGCCTACCTGGCATTTTCATCTGGAACAGAGCACATACTGAGCTGAGCTCATGTTTATAGCTCCCCACTGAGCCAGTCTGACTCTTCTCCTGGTTTCCCCTTCTCAGTAAATGGTATCACCATCTACCACATGTACTATCATCAAATTCATTGGCAAGATCTGTCATTTCTGCAAAGAAAAAAAAAAGGTGTATGTAAGAGTATATGCATATGCACTTACATATACATTAACACTGCCATATACATATGTGTAGATAAATGCGCACACTCGTGTGTGTGTGTGTGTATATATATTTGTATCTCCTTTTATCTGTCGATAATGCTACATGCTAGTTCAAGATATGAGCCGTCTGTGATTACATCATCACGTTCTTTTTAAAAAAAAAAAATTTTCTGGGCCATGCCATCCTGGAGGTTAGAATGGGGTTAAAATATAAGAGAGGATAGAAAAGTATTTCTTTAGCTTTGCTCCCATCTGTAATTGTGGAAACTCAAATGGTTCTTAGATCTTTCCAGCTGGTTCACAAAGGTGATGCTATGTTTTGCGTGTGCTCAGGGGCTGGTCCTCCCTGTCAGCCTGCCCACTCTTCCTCCTGCTGGTATGGTGAGGTCACCCATCCACCAGAGAGGAGCCCAGATGCAGGTCATTCTACTTCCCCATCCCAGGGAGAGGTGAGTCCCAGTCTATGCCCAGCCTACTCTCTCTCTCTGCTCTTTCGAGCTCCATCTACATTCCTCTGAAGTAGGAAAGGATACTGAACTCCTCATATTCTCCATCTAATTGGAAATTCAGTGAAATAGGTCAGATTCAGAAGGTCTGGGGTAAGTGTAACGATCTACGCTGTCTTCATGGTAGGTAGAGGCCGTTTGAATTTCCTTCCCTCTGGGATTTTTGCCTAGCAGAAAACACAACCCAAAGACCATTTTTGTTAAAACCTGAGCTCACTAAAGAGCTGGTCTGGTAGCTGACTCTAGTCCCAGCATGATTTCTTGTGAAATATTTGGAACAGCTTTTTGTTTCTTCTCAATTTTCTTGCAACTCTCTCTTTAAATTAGATTCTTTGTTCAAAAATTTCTTGCTTGCCTGGCAAATAATTGGTGGGACACCATGTACCTCCCAAATACCCTCATTATCATTAGTGACTGTTATTAATTAATTGTTTCCAAAAAGAATCCTTCAGAAAGCTTTGCTTCTTGGCAAGTACTATGCATTGCTTTCAGAATTATATCAGTTATTTTAAGAACCTTTTATAGTCCATTTGGCTATGTTTATTATATAATGTTATTTATTCAATTTAAATTTCAGCACAGAGTGTAATAATCTTGATTTCAAAAATATGGATATATGGATGCTTGCTTCTCTTTATATAAGTAGGTAAAAGCATAATCAGTCTTTTCTTCTCTAGAAGTGACATAAAGGAAAAATGTAATCTCTCTCCTCATGCTAGTATTTTGGGAAATGGTTTGGAAATCAGGGTTATTTAAATATTAGATGCAAATGTGCATTTTTATGAACATTTCTCCATTTAAATGTTTAAAACATTTCTCTTCACTTAAATGTTCAAAAATTCTTGTCATATCTCTTCAAAAATAATGATAAGAGGAAATAGAATCCACTGTTTAGGACAAAAACAACTTAGAAGCTTATCAATTTTTCCTGTTATCATGAAGCTAATTTTAATAATTTTTTAACAGTTTATTAACTGATCTAAAACTCCCATTCAACTGAGGGGCTGACATCACCTGTGTACTCGTTAAAGCTGAAATGGTTGTGATTATGGCAGTTTCTTTTTTCTCTCCTGGACCATTTTCTTCCTTTGGAGATAGCCCTTCCTCCCCCGGGGCACAGATCTGTGCCTGATAGTCAATTGCGTGAGTGGTCCGGAGCAGCGATGCGTCGGAATTCACAGAAGACTGAGTGCTGAAATTGCCTTCTGTCCCTTCTCTTCCACACTTGATTTCCTTGTGAACTGTTGATCACATTCTACCCCAATCTGTGATTCACAGCATTTAAACAAGTCTTCTTGCTGTCTAGCTTCCCCGTTTAAAGAATATGGCTGTTTTTCTTCTTTTCTTTTTCCTAAGTTGCCTCTGAAATTCAGAGCTTTCTTACAGGAGACAGTTTTTCTCACAGGAAACAATTTTTACCTGCAGGGAGCACTTTGTACGTCAAATAGAAGTAGACTCCTTTGGGGTTCCTGCTCACAGTAACCACCCACCTCACCTTCATGTGGGAACTGTCTCCTAGTCCGCAGGGGTGGCCCCCAGGAGCAGGGCTGATACTAAATCTTGACTGCCTCCTCTAGCATAGGGGTTAACACTTGACCCAACCTGAGTCTACTGTAGTCTCTCTCCTCAGAAAGTGAGAGTGGGATTCATCTATATGAATGAGCAGAATTTCATCTCTGTGGGTGACTTCCCAGCTTCCAGAACTGTGAGAAATAAATCAGTGGCCACCTAGTTTTATGGCTTTGTTAGAGCAGCCCGAACGGACCAGGACACAGGGCAACAGCAGAGGACAGGGGTACCTGTGGAAATGAGGCAGGCCTTTAGAGCCTGGGTTTGGAACTGGCACACTTTAACATCAGCTTCATGTAGCTTTCCTAGTAAGTCAAGGGTTGAACCCAACATTAAGATGTAGATAAATATACTCTGCCTCTTGGTAGAAATGTAAGCCTTAAGACGCATGGATATGAGGCCTGAGGGGTGAGTGGTGGGTAAGGAGGAGGATCAAAGCCAACGAAGTAATCTGTTATACACATGAACTTCAGGTTTATCTGTAGGGTGACTCATGTACCCCTGTGAGGGCTAGAAAATAGATAGAATGCATTTGCCCTGGGAAGGACAAAGCAGATACAAAGAATCAGAAAGAAAGGATAGAGATCTCTGACTTCCCTGTTACCTATTCCAGGTCCTTTTTTTTAAATTGAAGAAGAGTTGCTGTATACTATACTATATATTACAGGTTTGCAATACAGTGACTTGCAGTTTTGAAAGTTATACTCTATTTATAGTTATTATAAAATATTTGCTGTATTCCCCCATATTGTATAGTATTTATATTCTTATAGCTTATTTTGTACATGATTAATTGTACCTTTTGATCCTCCAGCCCTATATTGCCCCTCCCCAATTCCTTCCCACTAGTAACTTCTAGTTTGTTGTCTATATCTGTGAATATGTTTCTTTTTTGTTATATTCACTAGTTTGCTGTATCTTTTAGATTCTAAACATAAGTGATATCATACAGTATTTGTCTTTGTCTGACTTACTTCACTTAATATAATGCCCTCCAAGTCCATTCATGTTACTGAGTATGGCAAAATTTTGTTCTTTTTTATGCCTGAGTAGTATTCCATTATAGATATGTATTATACATTATATATATATATGTATAGTATATATGTGTAATACAGATCTATATCTATAAATATATCACATCTTTTTTTATCTGTTCATTTGTTGATGGACACTTAGGTTGCTTCCCTAACTTGGCAATTGTAAAGAATGCTGCAGTGAACATATGGGTGTATATACCTTATGAATTTGTGTTTTTGTATTCTCTGGATAAATACTGAGAAGTGGAATAGCTGCATCATATGGCAGTTCTATTTTTAACTTTTTGAGGAATCTCTGCACCATTTTCCATGGTGGCTGCTCAAATTTACAGTTCCACCAATAGTGTATGAAGGTTTTCTTTTCTCCACAGCCTCTCCAACATTTGTTATTTCTTGTTTTTTTGATGATAGCCATTCTAACAGGTATGAGGTGACATATCATTGTGGTTTTGATTTGCATTTCCTTAATAATTAGTGATGTTGGGCATCTTTTTGTGTTTGTTGGCCATCTCTATGT
The DNA here is from genome assembly GCA_007570785.1 of Antilocapra americana. NCBI lineage: Eukaryota > Metazoa > Chordata > Mammalia > Artiodactyla > Antilocapridae > Antilocapra > Antilocapra americana. Next base: position 31,242,316 of record ML660772.1, read on the forward strand.
CTTTTTTAAAAAAGTCTATTTAGATCCTCTGCAAGTTCTTTGGTATTTGTTGTTGTTGAAGAAATTTTTGTTTTAGGATTAATCATAAGTGGCAGCAGCTTCTGTTTGACAGGTCTTAAGCAAAATTTCAGCCTCAAATGTTCTCCTGGAATCAATACCAACTGAAGCAAAAAACTTTTTTTTCATTAAACTACTATACTTTTTCTTTATATCTTTTTTCTTTTCTGCTCTCTTTTTAATATACCATAGCAACTCATATGTGGATGGATATCTTCACAAGGGAGTGTCTGCTCTCTTTCATGTCTGAAGAGAAACTAAATTTAATATAGTACTAAACATTGTAGAATTAATGAATTGCCAAATACTCTGAAACTTTACCATAAAACAGACTTTGGGAAGGTATCAAAGAACTATGGATTCATTAAAATATAGTGAAGTGATGTTTTTTTTTTTTTTTTGAGGATTACAATCTATGGTACTGGATCCAAGACTGAATTGTGTCTTATACCAGTTTTCAAGCTTAATGGGACTGGGTTCTAGTGGTAACCCTTTAGCACCTTCATTGTGGTTTTAGGGAAGTCACTTAAGTTGATGGTGGGCTAGTATGTGTAAAGAGAGAAAAATGACTTTTTATATTCTTCTTGAAAGACCAGAGATGAACTAGTGATTGTAGTGTTTTATTTTAGAAGTTTATATTTTATTGAAGAGATATTACACTGGCTTTTTCAGACAAGATGTCATTTTTAGAAGCGTTTTTCTTTGTAATTTTACTACATTTCCCCATAGGGCTATTTTCATGGCTAGACATATTCTCTTGTGAGGTTTTGCTATTTCTTCTTCTTTAGATTGACTTCCTAGCCCCTCCCAAATTCAGGAGGTAATTGAGTTTTCCAATATTTTCCTCTACATATAGGTCTTCATAAAATGAGTATGGGGAAGACAGAAGGTATATGGCATTTTGAGGTGGCCTAACAGGCCTCTCAAGCCAGATCTCTAAGCATTGGTCCTAAAATCAAGCAATGTGTGTCATAAACACTCTCACTCCATCCTCCCCTCTTAGGCCCAAGCGTGGGGTGAGGCTTAGAGAAGCCTACTGCACATTTTAGTTTTGAAACCACTTCAGCTGAGAAATATACATTTAAAAAGTGTGGCACACGCAACTGTGAATCCAGAACACAATATACATGGTCCGGTTCAGTTCAGCCGCTCAGATGTGTCTGACTCCTTGTGACCCCATGGACTGCAGCAGGCCAGGCTTTCCTGTCCATCACCAACTCCCAGAACTTCCTCAAACTCATATCCATTGAGTCGGTGATGCCATCCAACCATCTCATCCTCTGTTGTCCCCTTCTCCTCCTGCTTTCAGTCTTTCCAAGCATCAGGGTCTTTTCTAATGTTAGCCTTTCACATCAGGTGGCCAAAGTATTGGAGCTTCAGCTTCATCATCAGTCCTTCCAATGAATATTCAGGATTGATTTCCTTTAGGATTAACTTTGAAAATGGAAAAGCAAAAAGGGAACTGTCCATAGATGGAAGAGAGAAGGGCAGAGCTTCTTGCAACCAGATAGTCATTTTGCCACCTAGGAAGATAAAAGATCAGCATGGAGTGGATGAGGATTATACTCAATTCCATCCAGGACTGACTGACTGCACTCAGCCTTGCTCCAGAGTGGTTTTTTTTTTCTTTAATTTGGCTGCACTGTGGGATTAAAGTTCGCCTACCAGAAGTCGCACCCACGCCCTTAACCACCGGACTGCCAGGGAAGTCCCCCAGAATGTTTTTATATCTATCTCACCCAGTTCCCTCAGGGCCCATTTGCTCTCCTAAGTTTCAGCTCTAATCAGCTAAAGTAACTGGCTTGAATGATAATGGTGGCTAAACTCTTAATGGGAAAGAAATAGATTCTGGGGCCTCTCTCCCATCACCCAAGGGAATGTTTGGCTAGCTGTATTTCAAAGAGCTGTCTATACTTTGCTTCTTGAAACTCTGTCTTCCTGGCCCTCTGTGGCCACAGAGTTGCTTTCCTTTATGCCTCTCAGGCTTTTCCTCCTCTGTCTCCTTGGCTAGTGGGTGTCTCAGGCCTTGTCTGAGGCCATTTTCTCTTTTAATCCATGGCCTGTCATTCCTGCCTATAGCTCTGAACACTGGGCCAGGATGTCTATGTCCATGTTCTGTATTTCATTGCCCACCTTCAGATCACCATTCAGCACCTCAACTTTAACATATCCCCAACTGGACTCTTCATCTTTATCCTCAGACTTGCTCCTTCGAGTGAGTAAATGAATGAATTATGGCCTTCTGTGACAGTGCTGTAATCAGAACTGGATCTAATGGTGAAAGTGTTAGGTGAAATTCAGGCCGTTAGGTGATGTAGGGTAGCCTGTATCTTATAAACAAAACTGTAATTTATTTACAAATCTCTCTCTTTGCCCATATTGTAGACTCAGAATAGAGGAAAATTCCCCTGTTGCCCCCTTTTCTATTTTCCCAAGAAGGAGAGCTCCTCAGAGGTTGAGGTGGTAAGGGAGAGAGTGAGGGGACTCGTGTGTGTGTGTGTGTGTGTGTGTGTGTGTGTGGTGTGTGTGTGTGGTGTGTGTGTGTGTGTGTGTAAGTGTGTAAAGGGGCTTCCCTGGTGGCTCAGATGGTAAGGAACTCGCCTGCCAATGCAGGAGATCTGGGTTCAATCCCTGGGTCCAGAAGATCCCCTGGAGAAGGGAATGGCAACCAACTCCTGTATTCCTGCCTGGAGAATCCCCATGGAACAGAGTGCCTTAGAAAGAGGAGACTTTTCAAAGGGTAGTGAAGCAGGAGAACTCACCTTGGAGACAAATCAAGGCAGGTTTTTGTGTGGGAAGGTCGAGATCCTGGAGGTTGAAGAGTTGAAGTGGGCAGTGGTCTGCCATCTGCCTGCCTTTCTGATGGAGAAGGGAAATGGAGGCATTTCTAGCTCTGTTGGAGGAAAACGTCTGGGACTGCGGGAGGACTGTTGTCACCTGGTGAGGCTGCAAGGCCTTAAAAAATGTCCTGGAGAGGGCTCACCAGGAAGTACTTGGCCATGTGGACTGTGGAGAAGGTTTTCTTGGCCGAACTTGGGATGGTGGGAGTGGAGTTGCCATGGAAACCAATGGCTTGGAGGCTCTACCCACAGGGACTGAGAATCAGACCTCCCTTCTCATTTTTCTAGATCTTGTAAGGTCTAGGATTCCTGTATGATCCTAGGAGATGGTATCCTTAAAAATCCAAAATACCTAATTTCTTTTCAGTCTTGTTGAGTAAGGAGGAGGAGTGGCCTCTAATCAGATCTATTTTGAAATATTGCTTTTGGAGGGTTGGGAGATATTTCATTTCTATTACATTTGTGATGACATCAGATCACCCCACATGACTGTCTTTGTGTTTCTGGATGGACCCAGGCAACACATCCCTCATCAGTGAAAGAAGCAAGGACTCAAGCATGCAGAATGCAAACTGGCCATGAAAAAAAAGCACTTAAAAATACTTTAGTGTCATCCTGAAGAAGAGTCTTAAATCGTGTTCATTAAATGCACATATTATTTTCTAAATATTTGTCATTTAGTAAATTTGTGGTTTCTGTCTGGGAAACAAGCATGGTAAAAAAAGAAAATTGTTCTTTTGTTCCCTCTTTTTTGGTCTGAAATGAGAACTATTTATTGGAAACACATTTGAAGCACTGTCTATAATATATTGAGAGTCTCTTTTGCCAAGGCACTGTGGCATCTGTCTGAAAACCATGGTAAACAATGTGGGGTAGGGGATTGGGAAATGCAAAGACAGAGACAAAGAAGTCTTGCAGATGCCTGCACTGAAATCACCGAACTAAAACAACAGGAGATGTGTTCACAAGGGGCATTTCAAACATTGTGGAAGGGTTATCATTCCCCTCTTGTGGCAACAAGGAATCTAACAAAGCAGTCTAGCTCTTGGTCTTGGAGCTGCCAGGCCAGAATATTTTACATGCTGGTTCCCACGGTTGTTCCTGTGGCCAACACCATCCCGGGGGAGGGCCTGCAGACTGAGGCTGAGCCTACAGCCCAGGTCGTTGTAGAGGAAAAGTGTCAGATTCTAGACTGAGTGAAAATGAGATCGTGTGCAAAATCCCCTCATTAGTCAGACAGACGCTTGTTAGATTATATTTCATCTATTTTTGGTCAAAGCTCTTTAGTAAAATAGGGTAGAAAGCAAAGAGTTTTGAAGAGACTAAGATGATCAAGAGATACAAAGTACAGCGAGTCCTCATTAACCATCGACCCAGATCCTTATTTCTGTTCAAAATTTGGCAAGTAAAAAAATAAATAAAAAATAAAATGGATAACCAGCAAGGAAAAAAAAATTTACCAAGTAGAGGTATATGTATATTTTATAGGCTTCCCAGGTGGTGCTAATGGTAAAGAACCTGCCTGCCAAAGCAGGAGGTATAAGAGATGTGAGTTCAATCCCTGGGTCAGGAAGATCCCTTGGAGAAGAGCATGGCAACCCACTCCAGTAATCTTGCCTGGAGAATCCCATGGACAGAGGAGCCTGGTGGGCTAAAGTGCATGGTGTCACAAAAAGTCGGACACAAGTGAAGCAGCTAAGCATGCATGCACGCAGAGGTATCTTACAGATTTTATATTTCTATTAAGACAGATTTTGGCAATATTGACTTAGCAATTAGGATAATTGCTGCTTGTGTCAATTTGGCCTTTACTAGAGCCAACGAGAAGGAGTTACTGAAATTTTTTGAAGACAGCCGCCATGCTTTTACATAATTATTCTGCTTTTGGCTTAATGTAACATTACAGATGTATTCAAAGCCCTCTTTGCACCCTCTGCAATTTTACTCCTTTTTCTTTCCCAAAACTAAGCCGTTCTCTTGAAATGTATGTGTGTTTCTGCCTAAACTTCTTTTATGACATATACTGTATTTGTATCTATAAATGTTACAATTATTTGTTTGTAAACTTGAAATAAATGATATAGTGTAAAATCATGTCCTACATATTATTTAACTCAATAGCAGATTTTTATTAGCAGCTTTATTGAGATATAATTCATATATCATACAATATTCACCCAATGGAAATATACAATTTTATGGTTTCTAGCATATTCAAAGATATATGGAGCCATCGTCATGATTCTTAGGATATGAATATTTTCATCATCGGAAAAAGGAAACCTGTGCCCATTAGCTATCGCCACCCTGTTTTCCTCTCTTTTGTCCTTCTCGGAATCCTAAGCAATCGCTCATATGTTTTATGTCTCTTAGAGTTCCCTATTATGGACATTTTACGGGAATGAATTCATATAATATATGGTCTTTTGTGACTGGTTTCTTTCACTTAGCATAAAATGTTTCCAAGATACATCATATTATGGCATACGTCAGTGCTTAGTTCCTTTTTTATAGATGACTAATATTAGTTTCTGTGGATAAATCACATTTTTTTTGTCCCTTCATCCTTGATAGACATGTGAGTTGTGTCCACCTTTAGGCTGTTGTAAATAATTCTGCTATAAACATTTATGAACAGTTTTTGGTGTGGGCATATGTTTTCTTTCTCTTGGGTATACACCTAGGAGTGGAATTTTTGGGTCATGGGCTAACTTCAGATTTAATCATTTGAGGGATTTCCAAACTATTTTCCAGAGCCTGTGCCATTTTACATTCCCATCCATAGTGTATGAGAGTTCTTGTTTCTCCAAGTCCTTGTGAACACTTGTGATTATCTCACTTATTAAAGGCTAGACCTTCTAGTGGGTGCTCGTTATGTATTCTGGATATAAGTTCCTTATAAAATATATAATTTGCAAATATTTTCTCCCATTCTGGGAATTATCTTTTCACTTTCTTCATGGTATCCTTTGAAGAACATTTTTGATAAATTCAATTTATTTATTTTTTATTTTTTTCTCATGCTTTTGGTGTCATATCTATGAATCTACTGTATAAGATTGCGAAGATTTACCTCTGTATTTTCTTCTAAGAGTTTATGGTCTCATATTTTTGTCTTTGACCCACTTTGAATTAGTTTTTGTATTTTGTGTGAGGTAAAGGGTCCAACTTCATTCTTGTGTATGTAGCTATCCAGTTGTTTCAGCATCCTTTGCTGAGAAGACCATTATTTCCCTCTTGAATGATCTTGGCACTCTTGTAAAAAATCAGCTGGCCTTGAATATATATATATACATATATATATATATACATATATATATATATACATATATATATGTATATATATATACATATTTCTGGACTTTGAATTCTATTCCACCAATCTGTAAATATATCCTTGTACTAGAACCATACAAAGATTCATTCTTTGCTGTTGGCTTCTGATAGACTGCTTTAGAATTAAAGCTGTTCCAGAGCAGTGATTCTTATCCTGGCTGCACACTGGATACCCTAGAGGAAGTTTTATAAAAATACTGATGCTTGGTTCCAACCCCTGGAACTTCTGGTTTAATTGGTCTGGGACGTAGCCTGGGCACTGGGACTCTTAAAAACTCCCCTGATGCTTCTAATGTGCAGTTAAAATTGAGAACTACTATTCATGATTAATGCCTATATTTATTGGCCAAAAGTCTCTCTTAGTGATGGGTGACAGAATACAAGCTTAAGTAGCTTAGGAAAAATAAAGAGGAAGACCTCCCTCTGGTCCAGTGCTCAAGACTCTGAGCTTCCACTGCAGGGTATGCAGATTTGATCCTCACTTGGGAAACTAAGGACCCTGCATGACGCATCCACCACCCCCAGAAAAAAAGAGGAGAAAGCTTTACAAGTTTCTAAGATCATGGCAGTTGCAGAGCTAGGAATAATTGCAGTCATTCCCTACCACAGCAGTGAGCTGTCTCCAGAGACTTGTGGGAAGCTCTGAGCTCATCTTGTAATAGCTTCCAATGATGACAGTGTCTTTTTCTTGTTAGCTCCAGCAGGGGAAATCTCCAAGAAAGGCCCTGATTGCTTGACTTGGGTATCTGTCCTTCTCTGGACCAATCTCTGTGGCCCACATATGGGCAGGTGATTGGGAGGAGGGCTTGTTGGACAAACAGAGAGTAACTTAGACTTTGGTTAACTTTAACTTTCTTGAATATATTCATACATCTGATAGTAAGAACAAGTCTCTAAGAGTCACAAGAGAGATGTGAAGGCATTCTTAAATATTGTGTTCAATTATGTTACTCATTTAATAAAATTGGTGATTTGGTTTTCCCTGGCAAGTTGCCTAAGCTTCAGAAAAAAGATATTAGGAGGAGGAAAGGATTATTGCTGAAGCTAATACGCTGAAAGTGATACCAAGGGAGGAGAGAGAGAAGTCATCTTGTAAAAGTTCAGCAACTTGTCCTGTTTAGCTAAGGGGTAAACAGTCCTTGAGGAAACCCCCAGTAAGAAATAGCTATAAAAAACAACTTTCAAAACTTAGAAGGGAAAGCATGAGAAGGATAATAGGAAAGCTTTGGAATCAGACAGTAGATGTCAATTCTTACTAAAGATATATGCTTGATTTTAAATAAATTAATCTTTCTAAACCTCAGTTTCTTTATCTGCAGAATGGAGATGGTGCCTAGTGTATAGGATCGTTGATGAAGTTCAGTATTACGCATCAGGCATATAGTAAGTGCACAATAAATGTTGCCGCCCACCCTTTCCATCTTTTCCCATAGTAAATAATGATGATAAAGATGATGCTATGTTTACAAGCAAGGTTGTATTACATCTAGTGTATCCTGTATTGAGAAGGTAGGCAAATTTTAGTGAGGTTGACAAAAAGATGGCTCAGATTAAAGGTTTAGTTCCTAAAGTAGTAAACTTTATCTAAGAATTTCCCTTATACAAATAAGACATTGCTCTACTACTATAACATAGAGGAATTTGAGGGTGTCAAATTTATACTTCCAACAAAACGTAGTCTCTAACTTATTTGTTAACAGGCAGACTGCTTGTCAACCTTCCATGCTTTCTAAGTTTTCCCACTGACCTGAAGCTGCTTTGGGCCAGCTGTTGAACAGGGTGATCAACTCTTCCCTGCTTCAGGGAATCCATGAGGCTTCTGGCTGACCCGAGATACGAGTGCAGAGGAGGACATCTCTATCTTGAGCCATTGCTATGATGGAGGCTTCCAAGAAGCTGCACACCAGGGGCTGCTCTTGGATACTTGGGCCTGAGGTCCTAGAGAAGGACCTCACACCTTGTTCATTTCTGGACAGAACCTCACTTGGGTTGATCTGAGGAGGAAGGAACACCTGATCGGGTCTTTCTCAAACTCTCCCTTTTCTCCTGTCCATTGTCTCCTTCTGGTTTCCCTGCAAGCTCTCTGGACTTGCTTCTCACCACCCCACCCCCTTTCCTGAAAGCTGTATGTTTCTCCTGGTTCTCTCCTTCTCATTTACACTGATGGTGTCAACCACCAATTATGTGTGACCACCCACAAATCTCTGTTTCTAGACCTCAGCCCCTCTTTTGACTAGTTTTCACATATGCAATATTTGTATGCTTCCCACTGGCTGTCTCCCAAGCATCTTTAACTCAGCATCTTTTTTTTGTCTTTGCTTCCTCTCACCCGAACCTGTATTTCCAGTACAGTGAAAGGCATGTCTATTTACTGGGCGTGTAACCCGGAAACCTGGCAGGTCATCCCTTTCTCTGTTTCCATCCAATGTAATTAATAATACTAGTAGCTGATATTTCTGCTAGTATTACTAAGCCAGAATTATTAATAATACAGAGCCATAATTCCCTGGATCTAGAGTCCTGCTTTTAATTTCTTTTCTTAACTGCAAGTCACTTCTCAGGTCATACTGACTTTACCTGGATACTATATTTTAGATCTTTCTTCTAAATGTCTGACATATTTGGCCTGTCGTCTCTATCCCACTCTTAATGCCTCAATCCAGTCCTCTAAATGGTCTCTTTGCTCTGTCTTTTGTTCTTTCAACCCTCTCCACACTGTAGCAAGATCTGAACCCCTTCCTGAGACTGACTGCAAACCAAGTAAGCCTTTGTCATCTACCCCCCTGTATTAGCCTACTCCTTTATACACTCTCAAAGCAGTGTCTCATGCAGTACTTTACCCGTCTTCTCTTTCATTCTACAACCCCACTATGATGAACATTGTAATTCATTGTTTTATATGGCTCAGATAGTAAAGAATCTGCCTGTAATGCAGGAAACGGGGGTTCTGATCCCTGGTTTGGAAAGATCTCCTAGAGAAGGAAATGGCAACCCACTCCAGTATTCTTACCTGGAAAATCCCATCGACAGAGGAGCCTGGCAAGCTTCAGTCCGTGGGGTCCTAAAGAATTGGAGACGACTAAGTGACTAACTTTCATTTTCAAGGAATTGAAACAGTTCCTCAGCTGTTCTTTCAGAGCTCTGTCTCACCATATTTAGTATTCACAGAGGGTTCATTTCAACCTTGCTCAGTACTTTGCTGAGTTCCTCCTGGCTGCAGCTCTCATTGACAGCGATAAGTGCTGTGGTGGCAGGGAATAGGTGAAAACTGGCCTCCTGATCTCTCCCGACACAGGGATTGCCATACCGTGCGAAGGGGGACTCGGCTGAGAGCCGTGGGAGAGCTTAGGAAGAGCTGGGGCTAAGTGCAGAGAGGCCGACTTTCAAGTAGAGATGTGTGCTGTATGCGTGAATCTTACCTATGGAGTTATCAGGTTTAATTAAGAACAGGGTCATAAGATCCTTGATAACCAATAATAAGCTATCCTGTTTGGCAAACTGAGGTAAACAGACGCCTTTCTTTAGAAAAAAATTAAGATGAACAAAAGTTTGCCAGAATTTGTTAATTTGCTGCAATGTGGAGTGGCTTTCAATGAACTATAAAACCCATTATATGTTACCAATTATTTTCTAGAGGATTTATGGAATGTGTAGGATCTTAAAAACCAGACTATTTGAGTAATTAATAGACATAGACTACAAAATTCAAAAAGTAAAAAAAAGTATAGTATAAAAATTGTCTCCTCCCCAGAGGTAAACCTGTTAACAGTTTCTTGTGTTTTCAGAGACAGTCTATCATATAATAAATTTTGAAAGATTTTTTTAAATCAAAATAAACATCTCCATTTCTCTAATACCTAATGGGTTGCCTGGTTTTTAATAGATATTCTATAAATGCTGATTAAAGGAAACTGTTTCTGAGTAATTTAGTAAATTTCATGAAGAGTATTTTTTTTTCAAGTTAAAATTTTCTTTTGGTCATCACATAAAAACAAAAACAACACAAAATTAAGCAATGATATGACAAAGTGGAAAAGAGATGTGTACAGTCTGAATTGCTTTATTACAAACCAAAAGCTAACATCATATTCAACAATGAAAGGTTTGAGCTTCCTCGCTAATACCAGAAACAAGACAAGGAGGCCCACCCTCACCACTCTGATTCAACACAGTACTGGAATTCCTAGCCAGAACAAAGAGATTAAAAAATAAAAAAGGTTTAAAAGTCATCCACATCAAAAGGGAAAAAGTAAAATGATCTCTCTTTGCAGATGATGTCGTCCTTTTTGTTGCTGCTGTTTTGATTGCACCGAGTCTCTGCTGCTGCGTGGAGCTGCTCCAGTTGTGGTGCACAGGCTCCTCGTTGCGGCGGCTTCTCGTGCAGAGCACAGGCTCTAGGCACGTGGGCTTCAGTAGCTGCAGCACACATTTCTCCAAAGAATACATCCAAATGGCCAACAGGCACACACAAAGATGTTCAGCATCACTGATGACCAGGGAAGTGCGAATCAAAACCACAGTGAGGGTGCTTCCCACCTGTTGGAATGGCTGTCATGAAAAAGACAAGAAATAACAGGTGTTGCTGAGGATGTGGAGAAAAGAGAACCCTTGTACACTGTTGGTGGGAATGTAAGTTGATATAGCTACTATGGAAAACAATATGGAGGTTCCTCAAAAATTAAAAATAGAACTACTGTTATGATTCAGCAATCCCACTTCGGGGTATATATTTGAAGGAAGTGAAACTACTCTCTTGAATAGATATCTCCACTCCTATGTTCATTACAGCACTACTTAAAATAGTCAAGACATAAAAGCAACCTAAGTGTCTAATGATGAGTGAATGGATAAAGAAAGTGCAATGTGTGCGTGGGCACACACACGCATACACTATGGAATGATATTCAGCCAGAAATAAGAAAAAAACCCTCCTTTTTTGTGACTGTGCATAGTTTTTAATGACTTTTTACTAAGTGAAATAAATCAGACAGAGAAAGACAAACACTAACTGATATTACTTATGGTGGACCCTAAAAAGGCAAACTTATAAAAAGTAGAATGGTGGTTGCCAGGGTTGGGTTCAGATGAGTGGGAGAAAGGGGAATCTTGGCTAAAGGGTACAAACCTGCAGCTGTGAAATGAATAGATTTGGGGGATCTAATGAATAGCATGGTGACTATATAGCAATACCCTGTCATATACTTGGAAGTTGTTAAGACTTAGATGTTAAATATTATCACCACACACACACAATTATATGAGGTGATGGAAGTGTCAACTGATCTTATTTGGGATCATTTAACAACATGTATCTGTATCCAGTCATCACATTGTACATCTTAAATTTATGTGTGTTATCTGTCAGTAATATCTCAGGGAGGCTGAAACAGATACCTTTCAGATGAGTCAAAGACTTCAATGTAAAAAATAAAACAATAAAAGTTACAGAAGAAAACATGAGAGAGAACTTCCTGGGGGTTGGGAGTGAAGGAGGCTTTTTTCACCATAGATTTTTTCTGTACTTTATGGACGTTGTAATACATGTGTATGTATTACCTAGTCAAGTATTTTCTAATGAAATGAAATAAGAGTTCAGAAATACAACTCTCTTAGTTCTGTCAGTATACTCTTAGTTCTCTCTGGGATTGCTTGATCATATGGTAGTTTTATTCCTAGGTTTTTACAGAAATCTCCACATAGTTCTCCATAGTGGATGTACCAATATACATTCCCACCAACTGTGAGAGGGCTCCCTTTTTTCCATATCCCCTCCAGCATTTATTGTTTGTAGATTTTTTGATGATGGCCATTCTGACCAGTGTGAGGCGATACCTCATTGTGGTAACTGTCTTAATTCTAATAGTATATAAATAAAAACATACACATACGTTCAAGTGATTTTTGACAAGCATGCTAATGTAATTCAGTGCTGGAAAGAAAAGATGTCTTTCAACAAATGCTAAAGCGATTGAATATCCATATGGAAAAATAGTAAAGTCCATCCTAACCTCAAACCATATAAAATTTTATGAAATTTTTGTTTTCAATTGAAAGATACTTGCTTTACAATGTTGTGTTGGTTTACGCCATATACCAATGTGAAGCAGCCATAGGATACATATGTCCCCTTCCTCCTGGAGCTCCTTCCCACCCACGACCCCGTCCCACCCCCCTGGGTGGTTACAGAGTGCTGAGCTGGGCTCCTCCTGTTATACAGCAACTCCCACTAGCTGTCTATTTCACATGTGGTAATACGTATGTTTCCGTGCTATTCTCTCCATTTGTCTCATCCTCTCCTTCCCCCACTGTGTCCACAAGTCTGTTCTCGTGTCTGAGTCTCTATTTCCCTCCTGCAAATAGGTTCATCAGTACCATTTCCTGGATTCCCTAAACATGAGTTATAATTATACAGTATTTGTTTCTCTCTTTCTGACCTACTTCACTCTGTATGATAGGCTCTAGGCTCATCCATCTCACTAGAACTGACTCAAATTCATTCCTTTTTATGGCTGAGTAATAGTCCATTGTATATGTACCACAACTTCTTTATCCATTCATCTGTTGATGGGCATCTAGGTTGCTTCCCTGTCCTAGCTATTGGAAATAGTGCTTCAATAACGCTGGGGTACATGTGTCTTTTCCAGTTATGGTTTTCTCAGGGTATATACCCAGTATTGGGATTGCTAATTCATAGGGTAGTTTTATTCCTAGCTTTTTAAAGAAATCTCCATATAGTTCTCCATAGTAGAGGTATCAATTTACCTTCCCACCAACTGTGTGAGAGGGTTCCCTTTTCTCTACATCCTTTCCAGCATTTACTGTTTGTAGATTTTTTGATGATGGCCATTCTGACCAGAGTGAAGTGATTCCTTTTCGTAGTTTTGATTTGCATTTCTCTAATAATGCACACTGTTGAACATTTTTTCATGTTGGCCTTCTATATGCCTTCTTTGGAGAAATATCCATTTAGGTCTTCTGTCCATTAAAAAAATGTTTATTTGGTTGCACCAGGTCTTAGCTGTGGCATGTGGGCTTTAGTTCCCTGACCAGGGATCAACCTGGGCCTGCTGCATTGGGAGTGCAGAGTCTTAGCCCCTGGACCACCAGGTAAGTCCCCTCCTGCCCATTTTTTGATTGTGTTGTCTGTTTTTCTGATATTGAACTGCATGAACTGCTTGTATACATATAGAATTTCTGACACAGGATGATGATAATCCTAAATGTAAGAGCTAAAACTATAAACTTCTAGAGGAAAACATAGAAGGAAATATTTATGACCATCCATTAGTCAAAGATTTATAAAAGTGAAGGTCGCTCAGTCATGTCTGACTCTTTGCAATGCTATGGAATATACAGTCCATGGACTTCTCCAGGCCAGAATACTGGAGTGGATAGCCTTTCCCTTCTCCAGGGGATCTTCCCAACCCAGGGATCGAACCCAGGTCTCCCATATTGCAGGCAGATTCTTTGCCAGCTGAACCACAAGGGAAGTCCAAAGATTTCTAGGGCAGGACACAAAAAACATGAAGAAAAAATCGTAAATTGAAATCCATCCCATTTAAACATGCATGTATTGAGCAAGTCATCTCTTCTCTCAGCTCCCAACCTGCTCCTCCAGTCCCGGTTTTGTAATAATGAAGCTGCAACCTATGAATATTTCTTTGCCAGCTAGTGTAATGCCGGGCTTTGTCAGTAGAGGGCACTAAAGTAACATTGCAAGATGATAACAACATGAACTTTTTGGGGTGATGGAAATGCTGGGCGCTAATATGGTTGTCCAGCATCCCAAGGCAGCTGTTTGAGATTTAAATTAATTAAAATGAAAGTTACTAATTCAGTTCCTCAGTCCCAAAGCCATCTCAAGTACTCAATAGCCAGTGTGGTCAATGTACTACCACATTGAACAGTTATAGAACAGTTCCATCATCACCAAAAATTGTTTGAGAGCATTGCTCTGTATCTTCATTGTGTTGAATGGCACACCACTGTGTACGTTCGTCAAAACGTATCAAACCGTACACTCAGAGTTAGTGAATTTTGTTTTATGTAAATGACACTTCAACAAAAACTACTGTTTGAATAAAAAGGTGTTAATGCGTTAGTCCACTGTTTTAGTCATTTTTATCACTGAAATTGTACCATTAAATAAAAATCTTGCAAACAGTAATGTTGCCATCCACCCCTCTTTTTTTTTTTTCCTTTGAGCCAGGAGCAAGCAGTGCTACAGTCTTCAGTTAACATTTATTCTGCATTTTCATTTTTAAACCAGATTTTCAATTCTTATCTTACTTTAGAAAATTAAAAACATATCCTTTGGAGAGTCAAACAATTTCATAACCATTTTTTCAATGCTATTCATAAAGTTTGATGTCCTATGAGAACTGCCAACAATTTAAATCTTTTTCTAAGATGGTTTAAGCAATTATTAAAAAATTATTTGATGCATGAAATAAAATATTCCTATCTAGCTCAATTCCCAGATGCTAGATGATTGCCTTTTCCAGAAAAATGAATAGCTTTTGAGTGAGAAAAACCATGGAAATAACTCCATGGAGGAACTGGGGTATGTTTTGTTCAACAAATTGTATCTTGAGCACCTGAACAGAACCTGGCACTCAGTAAGTTTCTGGTGAATGATTGATTTGAGTGGATGAATGAATTCAGGTAATGGGGGAAATCTGTAGTTGGTTATAGACTTTGAGACATGGTATACATCATAAGCAAAGAACAGAAGAGAACCGGAGAAATGTATAGCTATTATTTTTTCTCTGAACACTAGCCCCAAATTTCTTTTGACTGAGTACCTGGGCAAATTTCCTGATTTCAAACTCCATTTCCTAAAGCAAAGGGCAAGCTGGATGGCACATTTTAGGCATTTAAAATAGCAAATACCAGCTTCTGTGTGTCTATATACTTCAAACATTTAAAACAGGCAATTGAACTTCTACCTCAGGGACTTCTATCCAGCTATCTGCCTAGGCCCTCCCTTTGCTGTCCCCCAGAGATGAAGTCAGTGTACTTCAGTCCACTTTCTCCTGGTCTGATTTTTGCATCTGAGTGATAAGAACTGCTACTTTCCCCAGGCACCCCTGATAGAAACCAGGGAGGCTCTAGAGGAAGATTCTTCTCTCTTTCCCACCTTCTAGAGCTGATCAGTTGCCATCACTTGCTGATCCACTGTGAACTTGAATGTCTCTAGTTGTGTCCAGAAGCATCACTGGAGGTGGGTAAAGACTGGAAGAAAGTTGGAATTGATGGTAACTGAGAAGTAGAGGCTCTCGTAGGGTGCATTCTCAGAAAGTGGCCCCCCATTTTCCTGCAGTAGTTGTTAAAATTATAATGAAAATTTCTTAGGAGAAACAATGTGAAGGGAAGACTCTAATATGGAGAAAGTGGTTGGAGCAATGGTGACATTTTCACTTGTTATCTTTTCTAAGCAGCCAATGACAGAGACAGGTTCAATCTTTGTTAAATCCTTTGTCTCTAGTCCCGCTTCTATTTTAGTTCTTTTCACATCTTGGTATCAATGTCATCCTCCTAAAACCAAAATATTAATTCTTCCCTACTGACGAACCTTTAATGGTACTCTTTGATAACCAGTAGGATGGCTAGAATCAAAAAGACCAATAAGAGCAAGAGTTGACAAGGATGTGGAAAATCATACACTACTGATAGGATTATCAGTGCATCCACTTTGGGAACTCATCTGACTCCCTAGAATAGTTAAATGTGAGTTATCATATAACCCAGCAATCCACACTGGGGTATATACTCAAGAGAAATGAAAACTTATGTCCACAAAGAAACTTGTACACAAATTCCTATAGTTGAATTACTCGTAATAGCCAAAACATAGGAACCACCCAAATATTCATCAAAGGATGAGTGGATAAAAAATATAATATATCCATACAACAAATATTATTTAGTCATAAAAAGTATGAAATACATGATACATGCTACAAGGATGAACCCTGAAAATATTATGCTAAATGAAAAAAGCCAATTACTAAAGACCACATATTACATGATTCAATTCTTATTAGATGTCCAGAATAGGCAAATCTACAGAAACAAAAAGATTAGTGGCTGCTTAGGACTAGTGGATGGAGAAGGAAATGGCAACCCACTGCAGCATTCTTGACTGGAGAATCCCATGGACAGAGGAGCTTGGCAGGCTACAGTCCATGGGGTTGCAAAGAGTCGGACACGACCAAGCAACTAAACCACCACAGGACTAGTAGAGAGCATAGAGTATGGTGACTGACAGCTAAAAGTAGTGGGTGGTTTTTTTTTTTTGAGATAATGAAAATATTCTAAAATTGTGAGTTGTGTACATTTGTGAGTATACTAAAAATTAATGAGCTGTACATTTTAAATGGATGAATCATATGGTATATGAATTGTATCTGAAAGCTACTAGAATAAACAGAAATTTAAAAATCTTTTGTGATCTACATAGTAAAGCACAAATTGATCAATTCTGCATTCTGTGCAGGGCTGGCTTCATGCTCAGAAATACTCAGAAATATGCCATCACTGGGCTCCACCATTATGTAATCAGTCCTGAGTGACTCTGTTTCATCCACATACAGTTCCTGGATGGTCCAGACCTCCCCGGTGTCCACTTAACTCTTGTTCATGCTGCATCCTCTGCTCGAAATGTCTTTCCCAATTGCTCCTTCTTTCTGAGTCCTGCCAAACAAACACCTACTTATCTTCCAAGTCTATTCACTGGTCACCTCAGTTTCAATACCTTTACCCAACCTTCCTAGGCTGAATTGATGTCTCTGTCTTTTGTGCTCCACTCTGCACCTTGTACAGAAGTGTCTCCCAGCATCTCTGGAGCTTCTCATGTGTTTCTTTCTCCCTGTTTAGACTGTGAGCTTTTCTATTGACATAGATATTGCCATTTTGTTTTCCCTCTGCATCTTCTTGCTGCTTGACTCTGACATCTGCTGGCTCCTCTCTGCCACATATGCTAAAACTGAAGCTTTAGAGGAAAGATCAGGGTTTTATCTTGGTTTATTTCACATCCTTCCCCTGCTGCTCTGTGGTCCTGTGTATTCTGGTGGCTGCAGACAGCTTCCTTCCAGATTATCTGTCCAAATGATGAATCTGAATCTGAGCTTTGGCCCCTACCAACAAGCTTTTGGCTATGCTGTGTGCCCTGTCTGGTGCCTGTTGGACTTGTACCTTTGGAAGTTGACTGCAGACTGTGAACCTTGCCGGGTTTTCCAGTTCAACTAGATAGCCCAGACTACCAACTGTGCTTTGATTTTAAACTGATGGGACCAAGACCTGTAATTGTGGGGACTGCCCAAGCTATCCCAACCCAGCTCCTGGTTCTGTGTTCCTAATCAGCCTTATCTTATGTTAGCTATGTCTTGGCACATTTTCCTCTAATCCTAACTACAACTTCTATTGGCACAGTTTCCTCTGATCCTTTCTCTTTCTTTTTCAAAAAATA
The DNA here is from genome assembly GCA_007570785.1 of Antilocapra americana. Classification (NCBI taxonomy): domain Eukaryota; kingdom Metazoa; phylum Chordata; class Mammalia; order Artiodactyla; family Antilocapridae; genus Antilocapra; species Antilocapra americana. The sequence goes on from ML660772.1 coordinate 31,260,019, forward strand.
TTCTTATAAGTATTTTATAGAAAATTGACGTATAGTTGATTTACAATATGTACTGATTTCTGTTACATAGCAAAGTGATTTAGCAATACATGGCTTCACTCGTAGCTCAGTTGGTCAAGAATCTGCCTGCAGTGCAGGAGACCTGGGTTTGATTCCTGGGTCAGAAAGATCTCCTGGAGAAGGAAATGGCAAGCCATTCCAGTACTTTCTTGCCTGGAGAACCCATGGACAGAGGAGCCTAGCAGGTTGCAAGAGTTGAACACGACTGAGCAGCTAAGCACAGCACATACACATGTGTGTTTTTATGTTCTTTTCCATTGTGGTTTATCACATAGTTCGCTGCGCTATACAGTAGGACCTTGTTGTTAATCCATTCTGTATAAACAAACCCAGCCGTCCAGCTAACCCCAAATTCCAGCTTCATCCCTCTACCAACCTTTTCCCCTTGGTAACCACAGTCTATATTTTTATGTCTGTGAGTCTGTTTTATAGATAAGTTCATATGTGTCTTATTTTAGATTCTACATATAAGTGATATCATATGGTATTTGTCTCTTAATGACTTACTTCACTTAGTATGATGATGTCTAATTCCATCCATGTTGCTGCAAATGACATTATTTTGTTCTTTTTTGTGACTGAGTAGTATTCCTTTGTGTATATGTAGTTCATCTTTATTCATTCATCTGTCAATGGACAGGTTGTTTCTGTGTCTCGGCTATTGTGAATGGTGCTGCTATGAATGTAGGGGTGCGTGGACCTTTTTGAATTATACTTTTGTCCAGATATACGCCCAGGAGTGGGATTGTTGGGTCATGTGGCAACTCTATTTTTAGCTTTTTGGGGAACCTCCATATTGTTTTCCGTATTGGCTGTACTGACTTACATTCCCACCAATAGTGTAGGAGGATTCCTTTTTATCCGTACCTTCTCCAGCATTTGTTATTTGTGAACTTTTAAATGATGGCCTTTTTGACCCGTGTGAGGTAACACCTCATTGTAGTTTTGATTTGCATTTCTGTAATTTTGTAATGTTGAGCATCTTTTCATGTGCCTGTTGGCCATCTGTATGTCTTCTTTGGAGAAATTTCTATTTAGTTCTGCCCATTTCTTGGTTGAGTTGTTTGTTTGTTTTTGATATTGAGTTGTATGAGCTGTTTGTATATTTTGGAGATTAAGCCCTTGTCTGTTGCATCATTTGCAAGTATTTTCTCCCAGTCTGTAGGTTGTCTTTTCATTTTGTTATAGTTAACATTATTGTGCAAAAGTTTGTAAGTGTGATTAGGTCCCATTTGGGTTTTTTTGCTTTTATTTCTATTGCCTTGGGACTGACCTATGAAAACATTAGTATGATTTATGTCAGAGAGTTTTGCCTATGTTCTTATTTAGAAGTCTTATGGTGTCATGTCTTATATTTAAGTCTTTAAGCTATTTTGAGTTTATTTTTGTGTATAGTGTGAGAGTGTATTCCAACTTCATTGATTTGCATGCTGCTGTCCAACTTTCCCAATGATCTTTGCTGAAGAGACTTTTTCCTCATTGTATATTTTTGCCTCTTTTGTAAAAGATTAATTGGCTGTAGGTGTGTGGGTTTATTTCTGGGCTCTTTATTCTGTTCCATTGATTCATATGTCTGTTTTTGTGTCAATACCATGCTATTTTGATTACTGTAGCTTTGTAGTGTTGTCTGAAGTATGGGAAAGCTGTGGCTCCTGCTGTGTTCTTTTCCCTCAGGATAGATTTGAAAATTCTGTGATGCTTCCTCTTTCTCTGATTTACCAAAGTGTCCTGTATTTACTCCAGGTGCATATGATCGCACCAAATAGACTGTTCTGTAAGCATTGTCTGTCAGCCTGTCTCCCTCTCCCACTAAATATAGTCTAGAGCATGTCAATAATTTTTTCTGTTTTGACACATTTCATTTGCTGGCATACCCCCCATGGATTTATTCAGATAAATTATAACTCCAACCCTTTCTATTCCTACTCAGGAATATATATCATGATGCAAGTAAATGAATACAAAATTATTATAGGGATAACTGAATCCATTCTAATCTTTTAAAGTAAATATTTCACAAACTTTAGCACTTGTTATTAATAGAAAATCACTTGTGCTAGCCTTTTGAGGTGGCTGCATTCTGCTATGGGTGCCTCTGTGTAGGACCACGGGTAGCTGGGAGCTGGGGCTACATCACAGGTGTCTCTGTAAAGCCAGCCTATAGCACACTTGGGGACAATAGCAGGTGCCCAGTGCATAGCTGTTTAATTTGTCATTGGTTGAAGAATTATAAAGTAAAATTAACTTTTAAACAATTCCCTGGGTTTTCTTACAAACAAAAAGGAGACTGAGGGTAGCTGTCTTTATGTCCAGCTGTTTAAAAGCAAAGTTTAAGGCCAAAGTTCTTTAGAACTGGTTTTCCTTTGACAATAAGGCCCTGAAAGAGATTGCTGTTCAGGAGAAGAAGTAAACAACAGAGTTAATGGGTTGGTTTACTCCAGGCATGTTATTACTTTTACACACTGGTGAGTGGTTTCCAGCCTATAATTATGGATATCTTTTGGGTATCCATATAGAATCCATTATGTGAATTCGTAAATCTACTTCATATTCTTTTGGTCAGATGCTCGTGTAATAATAGTTCTAGGGTGTGATTACTTCAAGGAGCGCACAATCACAAATAGCACAGTAGAAATAGCTTCTGTCTAAGAGAACATGATGCTAATACTGTGTTCGTTACTATTTAATGTGATTTGACCCTAGTCACCTTGTTTTGCTGAGGCTTAAAATGGGTGTTAAGTGAATAGTTTCTAACCTCTTCACTCACTCTAAAATTCTTGAGTGTAACAAGTGTTGAAAAGACTTTAGAAAGTACATGGACAGATTGCCTCCCTACAAAAGGAGAATAAAAAATTGTAAAGTTTAGTCAAAGTCTTAACATATTCTTCCAAGGTGAAAAGACTGGTGCCTTCGCCCATGAGTGACAGGAGACACTGGGCTCCCTGTCCATTTCTAAAAAAAATGGATGCCTAGCCTGGGGTTGGGAAAACAAGGTGATCACTGGCAGGATCCCTGATTGCCACATGACTGGTACTCATGGGTTGTGTCTTAGAGGGGCTCCATATTTAGAGCTAGACGAGATCCTTCAGGGAGTTTAATAGTGTTTGGATTGGAGTTTAGACAGAGCAGTGCTGCCTCTGGCATTTAGGATTTATGAATCTGTAGCCATCCTCACCAGGCTGTGAGATGTGTGAGAGGGCAGGCTGTCTAACTTGAGAGATTGATGTGTTGGGAACTGGAGTCCAAGTGAAAGATGCACCTGTGAGAGCAGAGAGACACACCTCCCATTGTAACATGAGGAAGAATGGAGAGACAGATATTGAAACAGGCAGATTTCACATATGGAGGTGAGAATATGAGGGCATTTCCATCTCATAATGTCGGTTTTCTCATGAAGTGTGAGTCAAGGTCATCAAGCGAGAATGAAAAGGGAAGGGGGGTAGGAGATTTTTTGAGAGGGGAGGGCATATGAAATAATTGTCTTAGAGAGTGGGCAAGTGAGTTTACTAAGGAAACACTGTACACATTCCAGGATGTGTTGCCTGCCCATTTGAGATGTGTATTCATGAATTTAAATGATGTGTTTTTGCATCATCAAGATACAGGAAAAATGGCTATTTAGGTTCAACCATGGTTTTGTTAGGATAGTACAGTCAAAGGCAAGAGCATAAAGGGATTGATAGTCTTGATGATCACCAAAAGAGATAGCTGAAGATAGAAGATGGATGTGTTAGTAACAGACAATAGGTCAAGATTGAAAATTGTAGCAGTGGAGGAGATTGTTAATAGAATAAGTGAGCTCAGAGAAATAGAAGGTGGGAGCTAGAAGTGGGATGTTGAAATATTATGGAAGGACTCACAATATGGTCATAGGAATAGCTGACTGAGATGCTGTGGAAGAAAACGTCCCTGGAACTGAGGTGGTTGAGAAACTAAGACACTGAGATGTATGATGGGTGATCTGTGTGGATGCTATCATCACTTAAGAATAATAACAGAAATTGTGATGATAAGGAAGATCCCAGTCTAAGATCTCTGATGTAATCCTGTCAAAGAAGGAGAGAAGTAACTGGAAATAAGACCATGGTAGCATTAAGAAGGTAGAGCAGTTACTAATGCTGCCTGGGATGAGCTTCAAAGCCAAAAAGGAAGGGGGAATGATTTGAGGTTATACTGAAAAACATGGAGTATGATCTACCTTCCAACCCTTTTGTATGTGCGATGTGAGAGAGAAATAAATAGCCTCTACTTGAGAAGAGAAAGCAATGCTGTTAGGAGGTGACCTGGTTTCATTTAAGGCAAGAGAAGGAATATTCAGAAAAGACATTGAAGACACAGTGTTTACTGATGAGGAATTTTGGAGAATTCAAGAGCAACATTTGGAAGGGAAGATGGGGTGGTGTGGTGGGTCAGATTCAGGGATGTATTGAGAGAAGGGAAAGTTGATGATGGTGGAAGAGTACTGAACTTCTCAAAGGGCAGAGATAGAGTCATGGATGAGACGCCTCTACCCTGAGGGGTCCCAAGGGTCTCAATACTTATCTCAGTGACAAGACATCTTAGGAACCTTACCTTTATGTACTTTCTAGAAGGCAATGGCAGCCCACTCCAGTACTCTTGCCTGGGAAATCCCATGGACGGAGGAGCCTGGTAGGCTACAGTCAATGGGGTTGCTAAGAGTTGGACACGACTGAGTGACTTCACTTTCATGCACTGGAGAACGAAATGGCAACCCACTCCATTGTTCTTGGAGAATCCCAGGGACGGAGGAGCCTGGTGGGCTGCTGTCTATGGGGTCACACAGAGTTGGACACAACTGAAGTGACTTAGCAGCAGCATACTGAATTGTGGGGACTTTTAGGTAAAAGTAGAAGCAAAGCAAGCCTCTGGGGCATGAAATTATTTTCAAGTTATAATTATGAACGTGTGATCCAAGTGGAACTTTTTAATAAATGTACTGGTAGAAACCCTTGGAGCTCAGAAAATGATAAGGCATTGGCAGTAGCAGACTATCTAATAATGTACAATAATTGATTGATAAATGAAAAATCACTTTTTTTCTCTCCACCATAAGTTCTGTACCTGGTTTAGATTTTTAAGAGGGAGCATCCATAACTTCCACTAAATTCTCAAAGTGGTCTTTGAACCTCCAAAAGATTAACAATCACTGATCTACATGATCAATCAAACATCAAACATTGGGTGAGTTTCTTTTTCTCTGAATTAAGTGAAATTCACACTGGATTTACTATGTCTTTGTTATCACTTGGACACAAACATTAATCTTTAGTTAACATATTTGAGTTCTCTGTGAACTCTTGTTACAGCATAATGAAAAATACTATACAGAGGAACTTTAGTAATTTCCCATAATTACTAAGAGAGCCTTTCCAATGTACTGCACTTCATAAATCAATGAGTAAATAAACAAAGGGACAGAGTAAATAGACAAGGGCATGTTATCCCTGTGAATACACTTGATTTCATAATAAAACAAGTCACCATGAACTACTTGGGATGTACATTGATGGTTTGAATAGTACTCTTCACAAAAACAAACACTTCATTAACAGATTTCATTGGAATTGATGATAATTCTGACCTGTAGTTAGAATTTTTATTTTTGCATTAAGAAAAATATGTTGGATATGAACATTAATCATGAAAGCAGAGGAAATGAACAACTTACTTGAATGAAGTCTCTTAGTCCAATAAGCTGTTTTCAAAAGCATCTGGAAATTCATACTTAGGGTATCTGATTAATACCAATGAATATGTTAATGACAACTGATTATTTATTTACTAAAGAACTCACAAACATTTTCTAGGAACCACAGCCCTACTTCACTCCCTTGCCAGTCCACAATGTGATTATATGCTATAAGCCCAGTGTGCCCTCTAATTAGAATAAATACTTTATAGTTAATCAATTTTAGGTTTTTCTTTTCTAATATATAAATATAAAAATAGATGATAATCCTATTGTAAGAGACTATTTTGGCACAGATATTTAGTCTTGTGAGTTATTGAAACTAATAGTTTCCTTTGGCATGTGATAATTTCAAATGACTTGATATGATTCAAAAAAGGTTAAATAAATGGAAGCTTTAAGGTTTTATTTTACTGTTCTTAGGACAACAGAAGGTAAATCAAATTATATAATATTATAAGCTAAAATAGTAAAATTTGGAACACAAGAATAAAACTATCTCTATAATATAAACTGGATCATCTTTAATTCCCACTATGTAACCGAGGGCCTGGCTTATTGTGAGTGCTCACAGAATATTTCTGATAATGAGTGAACAAAATATAAAAATTTTTTCATACAATTTTGATGGCTAGAAACATTGATAGTTTGGAGAGACATTGTATTGTAAGTCTTTTTGTGGCTCAAACTATATATAATTAAAAATTCACATTTAAATTAACTTGTTTTATTGAATTAAGGACTTTCTGACTAGTGTGCATTTTCTAAGCCAACTGTACATGATCAGCAAGTACTAAAACAATTATTTACTTATTTACATATGGCTGCAGGAATACCTAATAGCCAAGTAAATCATGGTTGACCAACCAGCTTCTTTTCAAAAATAATTTTATTTCTTTATTTTTGGCTGTGCTGGGTGTCTGTTACTGCAGGGGCTCTTCTCTAGTTGTGGTGCACTGCCTTCTCATTGTGGTGGCTTCTCTTATTGCTGAGCACAGGCTCTAGGGCATGTGGGCTTCAATAGTTGTGGCTCCTAGTCGCTAAAGCACAGGTTCAGTAATTGTTGTGCCTAGGCTTCGCTGCTCTGTGGCGTGTGGGATCTACCTGGATCAGGGATTGAACCTGCATCTCCTGCATCGGCAGGCAGATTCTTTACCACTGGGCCACCAGGGAAGCCCCCAACCAGATTTAATATCTAAACAATCTTGTGATATGATTCAACAGCTAAAAGACAAGTAACTGAATTTAAAATGGACAAAGGATATGAATAGACATTTCTTTAAATGAGATGTACAACTGATCCATGAAAAGATGCTCAAAAGTCACATTAGGGAAATGCAAATTAAAACTACAATAAGATATTGTGTTATATCTGTTAGAATGTCTATTATCAAAAAGATAAGACAAAGCAAATGCTGGTATGGATATGGAGAAAAGGGAACCCTTGTGCACCATTGGTGGGCTTGTAAATTAGCACAGCCACTAGGGAAAATAATATGAAGGTCCTTCAAAAAATTAAAAACAAAACTATTGTGTGATCCAGCAGTCCCACTTAGGCGAGTATATCCAAAGGAATGAAAAACACTAACTTGTAAAAGACATCCGTGACTCTGTGTTCATAACAGCATTATTTACGATAGCCGAGACATGGAAACAACTTCAGTGTCCATCAACAGATAAATGTGTAAAGAAGTTATGGTGTGTGGGTGTATGCATGTATATATACATACACACACATGGATTATACACAATGGAATATTACTCAGCCATAGAAAATGAGGCAACATTCAAGCCTTAACAGGCTTCTCTGGCTCTAAAGTTCCAGAGTGCTCACAAGAAGACACGCTGTTGCTGAAGTAAGAAGCCTGGTGCTCTGTTTACGTCCTCACTCAACAGGCCTGAAGCACCAACTGGCTTATTCCTCCACTTCTAAACCCTCGGGAGTAAGCTGCAGGGGCAAGAGGGTTCAGTGACTTGCCTGAGCCCAGACAAAACTGCATTTTTCTGCTAGTGTTTGAAATAGAATTCAAAGTCTTTAAATTTTACATTATTTAGCCTTCAGTAGATTTCCAGATACCTGACCTTTAAAGTATCTGTCCTTACCTTTGCTTTTCCATGTTTGGGCTTGTTTATGAGAATAACTGAAACTTTAAATCTCCTACTTTCATTGTTAATAAAAGAAGCAGAAATGAGGGCAATAAAAAGTCTTAGCTTCTTTTACTGAATCGATGACCAATCCTTTCCTATCTAAGCAAGCCCACGTGACAGTAAGCAGTGGTCTGTAGCACCATTATCACTTAAAGGCCAGCCAGCAATTTTGTTACAAAATCTTCTGAGGCAGTTTGTAATTTGGTTGTTTTAATTAAATCTTACCAGCCCAAACTACAGAGGGAAAGTACTGGGAATTTTCCACTGAACTGTCACTCCAAGTGTTTTACTGTGGATTTGATATCAGAAATTATAACAATATTTAATGCCAGATGATTGGCATAACAATGATCTTGACTGACAGCTTGTGAGCTTGGGAAGTCGAATTAAAATTGATGTGCTTATTTGTCTCTTAAACTGTCAAATCAACACATACACCTTTTACTCTCAAAATTGCTGCATCTTTGGGCAGTTGGCTGGAATCAGTAGTTAATTCTGTGTATTTTAGCAAGAGACTAGGTTGATTTTGTTTTCCTTTTCTTCTTTTTTTGATCTTAGATAAGGATAATGAGAATGATGGTATTGGTAAATTTACCAGTGCAAACTGGGGCCATAAAGAGATGAATGTCTAGAAGAATATTTCCTTGGCTTCATTCATTCATTCAGAGAGATTAGGATATATAAAGCAGCTAACAATGTCAATGGCTACCATTATTATTTACTCTGGGCTGAGTACTAGGCTAAAACCATTCCTGCATTTACAAATTAGAGCTACTCTTATCGAGGAAGATGATAGCACTACTTCATAGGTGACGAAATTTGCTCAGATCCCACAGTTAGCAAGCAGTGGATGCATGATGTTAACTTCAGTTTGCTTAACCCTGGATACCATGTTTTAAACTATATCATAACACTTCCTGTCACAAACCACCCACTCTCTACCAAAAATCAAATTCTTTTTCCAAGAGTCTAGGTTATGGTGAGGCTTTTTTAAATGTTGTCTTTTATCTAAAGAAGAACTATTTGTTCTAGAGCTACATCAAAAAGAAAAGAAAAGAGAGATAAATATTGAACATTCTATTCACTTACTTTTAGCTTAAGAACAATCATAATACAATGTAATTTTATAAAACTGAACATTATTATTTTTATTTCTGTATTACAACTGGATAGGAGAGAGAGAGAAGTGAGGTGAGGCAAAGAGAAGATGAAAAGAAGAAACGAAAAGGAAGGATTAGGAAGTTGAGGGGAAAGGAAGACTGAAGGGAGTACGGAAGGGAAGCATGGAAACAATCCCTAGTAGCAGTGAGGAAGTCTCACGTACCCTCTTTGACCATCACTACTGACAATTTTTTTCCATGGCTCTCTTTAATCAAGGTCTTTCTTTAACATGATCAATTTCTTCCTTCCATTGGCTTCATCTACTTTGCCTTCAAAAATAACACAGTTCCCTTCAAACATGAAAAAACCTTCCCTAGGTCTTGAGCCCTTTCTAACACTGATTGAATTAGTGATTGACCTGAGATACAAGCTCTGGGTATCCATGTACTGGGCATTAGCTGCTAGGTTCTAGGAGTACAGAGTGTAGTACAAGAATAGGTTCTCTCCTTTTCATAAGCAACATTTCCAAGTTATTGGAATTTAATCATGGGCAGGCACATGTCTCTAAGACCATACTTTATAATGATAAATCCATTAAGAATAAAAATCTGCTGAAACAGCTTATATTGTTAGGTAGATAGACCAATGACCATAGAGATGGTTTTCCCTTTTTAAAACTTCTTATTTCTCCTTTTTGTTGACTGTGATTACTATCTTCGTTTTCTTTCTGTCTGCTCATTGTGACAATATGATACATAACCCCCTACCAAGCTGTGCCTTGAATATCAATTACTTCCTAATTAAAAAATTAAATATTTCTTTTACTCTCATACTTTCTCTTCCTTCTATCGTACATATTATGTGCATTTATTATATGACTTTCTCCATCTCTTCTCCATACCCTCAAATTATTTCTTTCTAAAACTATTAGCTTAAATCATCCTTGTTTAGGAAAGCTTTATCTCAAACTGGAGGAGCTTGGTTAGAAGTTTTATCTTGGACAAAGTGTTAATAAGTAAGCCTTGCTAAATTTGGGAAAAGCTATTCAAATTGAAGTTCTGAGTATTGTACGTCATATATTCAAGTCCTAGGTTACATCTGGGATATACCCTCTAATGATGATAGTTTCTCTCCTGAAAGGAGATGGGGTCTTGTGTACAGTTTTTCAGGGGGATTATTTTATGTTTGATATATATATATCAGAAGTAAACATGGATTTTAGAAATATCATTTAAAAATTATTTTATTGAAGTATAGTTGACTCACAGTATTAACTTCCAGTGTACAGTGAGGTGATTCAGTTATCCAGATGCATACATTCTTTTTCATATTCTTTTCCATTACAGTTTTTCATAGGATATTGAATATAGTTCCTTGTGTTATATAGTAGGACCTTGTTGTTGATCCATTCTATGTATAATAATTTGCATCTACTAATCCCAAACTCCCACTCCATCCCTTCTCCACTCCCTTATGCCCCATTGGAACAAGTTTGTTTTCTATGTCTGTGATTCTGTTTCATAAATAAATTCATTTATGTCATATTTTAGATTCTACATATATATGATATCATATGTTACTTGTCTTTCTCTTTCTAAATTACTTCACTTAGTATGATAATCTCCAGGTCCATCCACATTGCTGCAGATGACATTATTTCATTCTTTTTTATGGTGGAGTATTTTACTATATATATGTGTGTGTATGTGTGTGGGAGCTTAGTTGCTCAGTTGTGTCCAACTCTTTGCAACCCCATAAACTGCCAGGCTCCTCTGTCCATAGGGATTCTCCAGACAAGAATACTACAGTGGGTTGCAATGCCCTCCTCTAGAGGGTCATCCCAACTCAGGGATGGAAGCCAGGTCTCCCGCATTGCAGGCAGATTCTTTACCATCTGAGCCACCAGGGAAGCCCATATATATACTGCATATTCTTTACCATTCATCTGTCAATGGACATTTAGATTGTTGTGATTATTGTATGTCTTGATTATTATAAATTAGAAATAATAATTATTATTATGTTTTGACATCCAACAATTTAGGCTTTTTGGCTTTTGGGGTATAGAGGTTGGGGGTCTGAGGGGAAAGTCCAACTTTTCTAAAAGTAATCTAAGTTGAGTTCTAACTTTGTCCCATCCACCTTCTCTTATCTTAGAAAGAAGACTACCAAACTCCCTCAATTTACCATAAGAGCCTCAACAACAGTATCCTCCCTATGAAGGCACAGACTGTCTATTCAAATATTAGGTTACATTTTGCATATTCCTTAACTCCATTTTGTGTACAATCTGTGTGGAGTTACTTATTTTGGGAATTGGTATGCCATGAAGTTGGTTACCAGATTTATTATATCAGTAGATACAGTTCTTCTTTGCACTTATCTCTTTAGAATTATAAATTTTTTTAATGATTCTGTAGATTTTGCTTACTGATATAGTAGGGAGATTTGGGTTGTGCCCATATACAGAAGAAATAAGTGGTTGAAAAGAGGAAAAATAGTTAATATGGTCATTAAGCTATCTATAGGGGCTTCCCTGGTAGTTGCAATGGTAAAGAATCTGCCTGCAGTGCAGAAGCTCCAGGTTCGATCCTGGGTTGGGAAGATCCTCAGAGAAGGAAATGGCAATTCACTCCAGTACTCCTTGCAAGAATTCCAAGGACAGAGGAGCCTGGCAGGCTACAGTCCATGGGGCAACAAAGAGTCGGACATGACTGAACAACTAGCTCTCTCAATCAATCCATCTATATGACAACAGTGGAACAAGTCTGTACGGCAACAAGTCTAACAGCATCAGACTTGCCATTGCAAGTATGACAAACAACTGGTTTGTCAGACTTCTATTCTTAATTGATTCAATTATCATTGTAAAAATATGGTTTAGATATCCACCAGCTCATGATTAAATTCTGATTCACCATGCTGCCTCTTCTGACAATTTGCCCTTAGAATTTTTCCAGTAGAAATGCAATCTTAAATAGTGAGTATTAGCTAATTTGAAAAACTTGGAGCCCAGATGAAGGATACAGAGCCAGTTTATACAATGAAGTTCCAATTTATTCAGCTTTAAAAGACTATACAAATTTAGGCTATGAAATTCTTAAGAATATGGTTTAGACTTGGACTCAGTAGTAAATATCCACATTTACATTCATTATATATAATTACTACTCCAGTAGAGCAGGTGAAGTCTGAGTTTTATTAGTCATGAATAAAGAATGAAAAAAGAGATAATATATGTAAACACACTTAGTGAACTGTAATTTCTATGTAACTGTTAACAGTAACAGTTACTGTTTTAACAGTCAAGCTAAGTCTACATTGTCAACGTAAGACGCACACAGTCCATGGTAGCTTATTGGTCAGGATGCAGACAAAAATAAATGGCTCACTTAAACCAAGTAATGGAGGAGAGCTTAGTGAAAGGACTCTTTGCAAAGATGTATGCAAAGAGGGCAAGGTCAAAGTAAACTAGCAGGAAATGATGAAGCACAATAGAACTAACAATAGTAGAGAAGTGTCACCTCTCTAGGCCTGCAGCAGCAAGAAAAGGAGACGTTACTGGGACCCAGGGAGAGAGAGCAGCTGTAGGAGTCTGTCTGAGAGATGGTGTTGTCTTTGGTAGAGGGACAGAGTCTCACCATGGTCAAGTGAACATGTAGCTAGTCTCACTTTTCTCTCTCACTTTGATCTACTATTGTCTCCCATTGGTTGGACCCAACTGGAGGCCACACAGCCCATTTCTACACTTCATACACAGCAGCCTCTGGAACACAAAGGAGGAAAGAGAAGCATCAAGAGTGAAATTGCTCTGGAAGAGCAAGTGAAATACATCCAGCTCACAGGCTAGACTTAGCTGTGGCCTACCTTAATTTATTTGGCATCAGTTAACTTTGTTTGGCCAAGATAGTTCCTTCCTTTGAATGCCACAATTACTTGCTTCTTGACAAATGCTTCTTTTACTCTCACACTTTCTCTTCTTTCTGTTGTATATACTGGATGATATCCACTACCTTTTTTCCCACCCCAAGTCATTTGTTTCTGGAACTATAGCTCAAATTTCCATTCCAATCTAGAAAAGCTATATTTTGAACTATTTGAGTTTGGCTTCCTAAATTTGGGACAATCCACTCAAAGGGAGTTGAAGTTTTATATGATGCTTCCCTCCCAAAAGAATGTGTAAAACTTGGAAGACAGTTTTGCCTTAGGTGAACAGTTGGACCGTGACCTCCAGAGTCTATGAATATTGTGAGTTATAAGCATGACAATATTGGTAGCATGCCAAAGTATACAGTACTTGTCTTTATAGATCACTTTCTGCTGTACCACCCTTTCTTGAAAACCATCAGGCAAATGGGAAATACAAAAAAAAGTCACATCTTCCCGAATTTATATGGGAACTGCTGAATCAGGAAATGTTAAGCTGTTAGAAGATTTTGACTCTTAAAAAACACACCTTATAACAGTATCTAATCTTATTAGCTTTGTCTTCATGTGAATAGAGTCCACGGATTATGGCTTTTGTTGATTTAATCAATATACTTTGCCAAGATGAGACTGATTACCTTTAAGGAGGAGTAAATTGGCCCCCACTTTCTCTTTGATCTCATCTGTCATTATTCCTTTTAATATCTGCAGTGCACATGCACACACCAGACACAATCCCTCAGACAAACATACTCCACCCCACCATATTAAGCCTCCTTCTTAGCTCTTAAGTTTTGCACACACTGTTCCTACTACCAGGAATACTCTTTCTACTTCTTGTATTTTTTCTCTTCTGCCATTCACCATATTATATTATGTTTGCTTACTAATGACAGTATGCTGTGAACACCCTGAGAGCAGAGGCTATTTCTTACTTGAAAGTGTTAATCACTGAGTCATGTCCAACTCTTTGCAACCCTGTGGACTATATCTTGCCAAGCTCCTCTGTCCGTGGAATTCTCCAGGCAGGAGTACTGAGTGGGTTGCTATTCCCTTCTCCAGCAGATCTTCCCAACCCTGGGACCAAACCCAGGTCTCCTGTATTGTAGGCAGATTCTTTACTGCCTGAGTCACCAGTTTCTTACTTATTCGTCATTAAATCTCCAGGACCCTTTCCAGTGCTTGGCATAAAATAGCTTCTCATTCTCTGTTGAATTAATAAGTGGATGAAAGAAATAGCAATGGGAAAAGTTGTATTCACTGATGTTTATTTTCAAGTTAGTTCTGCTTAGGATGATCTCGTTTGTAACTGTGAAAGAAAGTTGCCAAGTGCCTGAATAATTCACAAATATGGTGTAGGTCCTGCATAAGCTGCAGAACAATGGCCAGCATTTTGCACTGTAAGGGCTCCAGATTTGTGAAACAACTGTGAAGAAACTGGCTCTGCCAGAGCTGCCTAGATTAGATGCCCACCAGAATCCCTTTAGGTTACTTATTACATTTACCAAAGCCAGGTCTTCTACCTCCCAGACCTTCTGAGTCAGCATCTCTGGGGTGGGGGAGTGGGGTTCTGAGAGTCTATGTTTTATCATCTGTCCCTACCAACCCCCATGTGGTGCTTCTGGTGCACACTCAAGCAGGACAAAGTTTGCTTGATCCTTAAACGGTCTTGAAGCTCCCCCAAGGACTTGTGATCTCGCCATGGGCATGAGTCATCAACAACTCTAAGTTTGTAAATAATATTTGTAAATAATTAGTTTTATGTTTTAATTTTTTATGACTTGTAGCCTTTCCCCTGGGGAAATGTTTAATTTTCTTTTGCTGCTTTGTATTGCAGGGTCTTATTCACTTCATTAATATTTAATCAAAGAATCATATTGAGCTATTTCCAGACCCTGAGCAGAGGGAACATGGTACTGCCTTCCCAGTGGAATTCTTATTAATGTACCATCTCTGTGGTCCCTGAGGAACACCAACTTCCTCATCCCCCAACTATACATATTTATTCTGTGGAGAAGGAGGCAGAAAGTTGGAGAAAGGTAAGCACTGCTGAGCAATGTTGAGATATGCTGGGTAGTGGAATGTTAAAACCTGCTTTTGCATGTCTGCAAGTATGAGTCTACTTGTGTGTCTCCATGGAATCATCCAATATAGTTTTGCCTCTTTGTTTTTACAACCACATACTTTTATTGGAAAATTGGTTGTTCTAAAATTAAGCATTTAACTTCAGTAGAGATCTCTGCTAAAACTTCCTAATAGGCAATCAAGTCTTAAAAATGATTGCTCGAATCATTTTGGTTAGATGGTTCTGGTGATTCTTCTATTTAGGCTTGTTATTAAAGCCAAATGAGTCATTTTCTTATTATAGCCTTTTGTAGCTCAACACATGATCTTCAGAATAGTCAACTGACCTTTCCTGATGGTCACCCAGTGGCCTTGCTGTTTCTCCATGTGAATGTGATATTGAATGTTGTACAAAGCTGGATGAAAATGTTAGATACAAAAGAAGCCTGACATGTAAGTCGACAGAAGAATAGTGGATTCGCAATCTATTTCTATTGAACAATTTACCATGAGGTGAGTGGCCTACCGCTCATTTATTAGGTAGACCAAACGTCTGGCAGGAACTTGGCTGAGTTCTCTGCTTAGGGTCTCACAAGATGGAAATCAAGGCATTGGTTTGTGAGAGAGGAGCAGTTCTTGTCTGGAGGCTCAGGGAGGAATACACTCATTCAGGTTGCTGGCAGAATTTACTTCCTCCCAGCTGTGAGACTGAGGTTGCCATTACTGTGCTGGCTGTTGGCTGAGGGGTTCTTCTAAGCTCATACAGGCTGCTCTCTGGTCCTTGCACCATGCCCTGTCTATTTTCAAGGTCCGCAATTGTGCATCAGAAAGTTTTTCTTGCCTCAATGCTACCAGCCAGAAAAAACTCTGCCTTTTTTAAAAGGGCTGATATGATTAGGTCAGGTCTACTCATATAGCCTCTATATGTGAAGGTCAATTGATTTGGGGATTTATAACTTACAAATTCTATTACAGCAGTACCGAAATTATTGTTCAACTGAATAACTAGAAGATAGGCAATCTGGGAATCCATCTTGAAATTCTGGTTAAACAGGCAAGAACAGTATTTAAATGATAAGACAATCATTATAATTTATAAATATATATAATCTATATTATACCTGAAATCTATATTATTCAGTTTTTATTAGGTGATAATATGGCTGGTACCTTTAGGAAAAACATCAGTTGTGACAGTATACGATATCATTTTTACATTATATGTAAGCCAGAAATCAGGGTACAGGATATAAAATCTTTTACCAGATTTAAAGATACACTTCCTCTTGAATTTTGAATGAAAAAGCTCATCTCTAGAGGTCAGATTATTGTTCAGATGTCTGAGGAGGCCTTACAAATAGCTGAGAAAAGGAGGGAAGTGAAAAGCAAAGGAGAAAAGGAAAGATATACCCATTTGGATGCAGTTCCAAAGAATACCAAGGAGAGATAAGAAAGCCTTCCTCAGCGATCAATGCTAAAAATAGAGGAAAACAATACAATGGGAAAGACTAGAGATCTCTTCAGGAAAATTAGAGATACCAAGGGAACATTTCATGCAAAGATGGGCACAATAAAGGACAGAAATGGTATGGACCTAACAGAAGCAGAAGATATTAAGAAGAGGTGGCAAGAATACACAGAAGAACTGTACAAAAAAGATCTTCACAACCCAGATAATCATGATGGTGTGATCACTCAACTAGAGCCAGACATCCTGGAATGGGAAGTCAAGTGGGCCTTAGGAAGCATCACTGCAAACAAAGTTAGTGGAGGTGATCAAATTCCAGTGGAGCTATTTCGAATCCTAAAAGATGATGCTGTGAAAGTGCAGAACTCAATATGCCAGCAAATTTGGAAAACTCAGCAGTTGCCACAGGACTGGAAAAGGTCAGTTCATTCCAATCCCAAAGAAAGACAATGCCAAAGAATGCTCAAACTACCACACAATTGCACTCATCTCACATGCTAGTAAAGTGATGCTTAAAATTCTCCAAGCCAGGCTTCAGCAATATATGAACCATGAACTTACAGATGTTCAAGCTAGATTTAGAAAAAGCAGAGGAACCAGAGATCAAATTGCCAACATCTGCTGAATCATCAAAAAAGCAAGAGAGTTCCAGAAAAACATCTATTTCTGGCTTTATTGACTATGCCAAAGCCTTTGACTGTGTGGATCACAATAAACTGTGGAAAATTCTGAAAGAGATGGGAATACCAGACCATCTGACCTGTCTCTTGAGAAACCTGTATGCAGATCAGGACACAACAGTCAGAACTGGATATGAAACAACAGACTGGTTCCAAATAGGAAAAGGAGTACTTCAAGGTTATATATTGTCACCCTGCTTATTTAACTTATATGCAGAGTACATCATGTGAAATGCTGGGCTGGAGGAAACACAAGCTGGAATCAAGATTGCCGGGAGAAATATCAATAACCTCAGATATGCAGATGATACCACCCTTGTGGCAGAAAGTGAAGAGGAACTAAAAAGCCTCTTGCTGAAAGTGAAAGAGGAGAGTGAAAAAGTTGGTTGAAAGCTCAACATTCAGAAAACTAAGATCATGGCATCTGGTCCCATCACTTCATGGCAAATAGATGGGGAAACAGTGGAAACAGGGACAGACTTTACTTTTGGGGGCTCCAAAATCACTGCAGATGGTGATTGCAGCCATGAAATCAAAAGATGCTTATTCCTTGGAAGAAAAGCTATGACCAACCTAGACAGCATATTAAAAAGCAGAGACATGACTTTGCAACAAAGGTCTGTCTAGTCAAGACTATGGTTTTTCCAGTGGTCATGTATGGATATAAGAGCTGGACTATAAAGAAAGCTGAGTGCTGAAGAATTGATGCTTTTGAGCTGTGGTGTTGGAGAAGACTCTTGAGAGTCCCTTGGACTGCAAGGAGATCAGTCCTAAGGGAGATCAGTCCTGGGTGTTCATTGGAAAGCAAAGAGCTGACTCATTTGAAAAGACCCTGATGCTGGGAAAGATTGAAGGCAGGAGGAAAAGGGGATGATAGAGAATAAGATGATTGGATGGCATCACCGACTCAATGGACATGGTTTAGGTAGACTCCAGGAGTTAGTGATGGACAGGAAGGCCTGGCGTGCTGCGGTTCATGGGGTTGCAAAGATTCGGACATGACTGAGTGACTGAACTGAACTAAGAAGCCGGATTTTCAGGTCATCTGAAGGCTCACTTTAGTGCCAAACTCACCTAGAAATTTCCCAATAGTTACCTGCCAGGCCTGAGGACTCATTCTTTCCTAAGTCTGCTGCCCAGTATCATGAATTTGTTTATAGACAGCTATTTTGATAGCTAATACAAAACCCCTGTTCCGATTGGCTTATGTTTAAAATCACAGATACTTAGTGAAAAGTCCTTTTCCTGAACAACCCCATGGGCCAGCTAGCACACTGTATCATTAAGTTCTTGTTAAGTGTGTGTGTGTGCATATATATATATATATCTTCAGTAGCGTGGAAGAGCAAATAAAGGGGGTCTGTTAGGGTAATGTACTTAAAATCAGTGAGAGACAATAGTTTTTATATTGAGTAGGCTCCTAAGAACTTGGTCAAAGATTATCATGTATAGTGGAACTATGAATTTGCATATTGCCCTTTGGACTAAGATGAAAAACTATAGCAAATTGTGCAGAGAAGAGGGGGAGACTCAGGAGGAGGATGGGACCAGGAAAGTGCCCAGGGAAAGGGGGCTAAGGAGAGCTTAGTGTTGGGATGAGATAAGCAGTCCACATTGGCCAGAGGAAGGTTGTGTTTCGTAGTTGGGCATATTCTGCGCTTAGTTTGCAGCAAGACAATGAGTCAAAGCAGAAAGAATGCAGAAACAAGGAGAAAACAGACAATGGAGGTCAGTGGCTCTTCAATTTTAATTAAATTTGTTGTCCTCCTTCTTACAAAACCCCATGCATATAGTGTGTGTCTACTTCTGAGCTGCATAGCACTCGGGACTCTCTACAAATGTTTAGATCAACAGCCACCCAACACAGACTCCGGATTGGATGCAGACCCAGAATTCAAGGACAAGCCCTGAGACCACCTACAGAACACTAATGGGGCAGCAATCAGCAGCAGGCACCAAGATCTTTGATTCTGAAGTTACCCTCTTCTCTCACCAGGAATCTTGTTATACACTCTTACAGTTTGACCCTTGTAAGGTTCAGAAGGAGTGAGGTCACAGAGGGTGGACTTCAGTATGTAAGACAGAAAAAACCTAACGTTTAGGTTATAGTCTCAAGCAGCTCTGATGGATACCTCAACTGGAACTACCTCTCATATTTTCCTTTACAAAGTCATCCTCCTTAAATGTTTCTGGCTCTTTTATGGTCAAATTCTTAAACCTGCCCAGAAAATTGTGGAGTGTCTTTTTAAGCTGGACATTCACACAAGCTTATTTAGTTTTTATTCTTGAGTATTTAAATAATTAAGAAGGAGCCTCAAGAAATCGTCAAATGAAATAGGTACCTAATAATTGATGAAATACAAATGACTTTGAACTAGAGAGACAGAGCAACAGCAGACAGCCTCCAAGGCAAGGTATTCAAGAGAAAGCATTAAAAATATCCTGTGGGTTTGTCTAGGGACAATTGTCAAGAAATCACTAGAATTTTAAGTGGCACTTTATCCTCTTCCTTTTATCGAATCTATAGCTGGAAAATGTATGCCATTAGAGAAAGTCATTGATTATGAGTATCTACACTGTGTCCAGAGAGGCCTAGGAATTATCCACATAGACTCTTCCATCAGAGTGGATGATCCTGGCCTGTCTGCCTGTTATACTCACACTTGGGGTTCAGTACGTCAGTTATTCTCAACTGGTATCATCATTGGTGGCTAAAATTTAGCTTCAGGAAGAAATGGTTTGGGGAGTTTTAGTTTACTAAGCACGTCATTGCAGTCATTATAAGTTGGTCTGTATTCTGAGCTGTTTCTTTTTAGGAAGGAGACATTGCTACTGATGATGACCATACTGAATGCTTGGGACTCCTTCTTAGGTAGCAGACTCAGGTACAAGTACAGGTCAAGGAAGAGACTTCAGAAATGAGGCTGTGTTGGGGAAATCTATTACAAACAAATGTGTTTGGAAAGATTCAGCTACTCTTCTAGTGAAGAGTCATTTGCATTGAATGTGAGCTAATTGATGACTGGCAACTATAATTCACAAATCATTTAACTCTTGATTGTTATCCTTTTTGTGTAGGTGAGCCGGTGCGTGTCTATAATCCTAAGCCACAAATGTATTCAGGATGCAAAGTGTTCTTAGCTGCAATATTTCACTGATGTTTATAACTCTTTGAAGTAGGTAGGGAAGTTATTAAGGCTATCATCTTTAAAAATTGTATATCTGGGGTTCAGAGGGATAAAGTAACTTGTCCAAAGTCACATATGTTGTAAATAGCAGACCTAGGACTTGCGCCCTGTCTCCTTATTCTGGTATACTTGTAAAGGCACTTTTCCTCCACCATCCTCAGGAAAGGCGTTCTATGATTCATTTTTCCAGAAGTGATAGCAAGACCGTGCATTTTAGTGATGCCCTTGAAGGCCCTAGTAGCAACACCCATGTCACGAGTGAGTGGTACAGCCTACGCCCCTAAGGCGGGCCTTTTCTGGCTTTTAATTTTTATTTTAGTATAGTTGATTTACAATGTTGTGTTAGTTTCAGGTGTACAGCAAAGTGAATTAGTTATACGTATACATACACGTACTCTTTTTTTTTCAATGATTTTTTCCCGTATAGGCCATTACAGAGTATTGAGTAGAGTTCTCTGTGCTGTACAGTAGGTCCTTTTAGTTATCTAATTTATATACAGTGATGTGAATATGTCAATCCTAATCTCCCAATTGGGGCTTTTCTTCAAAGGGATGTTAACCCGCATATCGTTACAGTCAAAATCATGTTCTATTCAACTTTAGTAGATGAATGCAAGTCAACTCCAATGAAATGTCTAGAACAGTGCATGACACTTTATAGACACATATAAATATTTGCTGAATTCATTGTTCTTAGTGTTACACATAAAATTGAAACCTTTATAGAGTGGGTTTCATCTGAAGAGTCTATTCATTAATTAAACAAATATCAAGGCTTGTTCTGTGCTTGGCACTGCTCTGGGATCTAGGAATTCCATGGTGAAACACAGATTCCTGTTTTCATGGAGTTTATGGTCTGGAGCAGAGGGACAGATTTTTTTTTTTTTTTAATTTTCTTTATTGTGTTGATTTTGCCATACATTGACATGAATCTGCCATGGGCATACATATGCTCCCCCTCCAAAACCCCCCTCCCTCCTCCCTCCTGATTTCCTCTCCCTGGGTCATCCCGGTGCACCAGCCCCAAGCATTAAACCTGGGCTGGCGATTGATTTCACATATGATAATTAACATGTTTCAATGCCATTCTCCCATATCATCCCACCCCTGCCCTCTTCCACAGAGTCCACGAGTCTGTTCTATACATCTGCATTTCTTATGCTGTCTCGCATGCAGGGTTCTTGTTACCATCTTTCTAAATTCCATATATATGCGTTAGTATACTGTATTTTTGTTTTTCCTTTTGGCTTACTTCACTCTGGATAATAGGCTCCAGTTCTGTCCACCTGAATAGAACTGATTCAAATGAATTTTTTTAATGGCTGAGTAATATTCCATTGTGTATATGTACCACAGCTTTCTTATCCATTCGTCAGTTGATGGGCATCTAAGTTGCTTCCATGTCCTGGCTATTGTGATCAATGCAGCGATGAACATTGGGGTACACGTGTCTCTTTCAATTCTGGTTTCCTCGGTGTGTATGCCCAGCAGTGGGATTGCTGGGTCATATGGCAGTTCTATTTTCAGTTTTTTAAGGAATCTCCACACTGTTCTCCATAGTGGCTGTACTAGTTTGCATTCCCACCAACAGTGTAAGAGGGTTCCCTTTTCTCCACATCCTCTCCAGCATTTATTGCTTGTCAGAGGGAGAGATATTTAGTAAGTAGGAACAAGTCATACATGTCAGTGATCCAAAGAAAATATATACAAATCAGGTGATATAATGGCTGGGTCAGGGGCTGGGTGAGCATTTCAGAAAATTCTCTTCTGAAGGGGTAACGTATGTGCTGAGACTTGAATGATGCAATGGTGCCTGCTGTGCAAAGATCTGGGTGACGGGCTTTCCAGGAAGGATTCTTAGAAGTTAAGAAACTGAGTATGTTTCAGGGACCAAAAACTCCAGAGGACCAGTGAAGGTGAAGTATCCTAACTGAGGAGACAAAGAGAATACAGGGAGGATAAAGAGCTAGTCAGGGCTTTATAGATCATGATAGGAACTTGAAATCAAGTTATACTCAAAAGTTACAGGGGAGTTTGAAGTAAGGTAGTCATAAATCTGATTTGTATTTTAGCAAATTCTTATGGAACGAGTGGACTGTGGGGGGCAAGGGAACTGGGTTCAAGTGAGGGATCCTAGTGGCAAGGCAGAGACAGTGTCAGTGGAGGTGGTGAGAAATGGTTGGGTCGATGTGTGTAAATTGGAGGTAGGACTTGGTTGGTCTCATAGACTAGGAGTGGCGCACAGGGAGAGGTGAATCTGGGATGTTTCCTAGGGTTTAGTCTTGAGCACAAGGAGGATGCTAGTGTCTTCTTTTGAGGCTCAGAATTTTGGGGTGTGGAAGTGGGGGGTGGAGAATCAAGAATTATTGCCCAAGAGTATCTTTGACATCAAGAAAATTCTGTTGTAAAGGAAAAAGCTGAAAAGCAGTCAGAACTAGGATGCCACAGTGAAAAAGTGAAAATGTTAGTCATTCAGTCGTGTCTGACTCTTTGTGACCCTGTGGACTGTAGCCCTCCAGGCTCTTTTGTCCATGAAATTCTCTAGGCAAGAATCCTGGACTAGGTTGTCTTTCCCTTCTGCAAGGATTGAACCTGGGTATTTGCATTGCAGGCAGATTCTTTACTGTCAAGATTAGGGCTTTCTTTGATTTCTCCCTGCTGGGGAGTGTAGATCGAGGAAAATATATTTCTAACTCTTTGTTTCCTTTCTTAAGGGGTGGCAAGATTAAATACATAAGATGCATATGCACAATAACTTTCCCCAAGAGTTCTCAGCTCCTTGGGTTTCAGTGTTATACAAGTGTAAATGATTCCCCCAAAGGTCACACAGTGTATCTCCTCGAGAATGATCTATGTTAGCGGCTCTAGCTGTTTATCTCTTCAGCACCTCTGCTGCCAGGAATGGAAAGAAAATCCTGAGACATCTTATTCTTCATTAGGCATCAGGGGAAGTGGTTTATAGTCCCTGTCTAAGCTATTAATTAACCACTTAGCTTGATTGTATACTAAAATATAGGGAATCCTTTCTCCTCATCTTGTAGGAACATTGAAGAAAGCAGAATATATGAAATAAGCAATATAAGTATGTACCTTAATGAAAAACAGTACTTGTCTTCCTGCTGCAGTTTCGTCTTCACAAAAGTAAGTCAAGGCTTTGAGCATTCGTTAATGTTTGGTTATAATTTAATCAACCTTTCATTCACTGAGGTGAAACAAGCTGTTACTAGGAGATAGTATTTGGGTGCTAGATAAATGATTTCCCTGGTTTCATCAAGGACTCTAGATGGTCTTAGATTGGCACTAATAATAGGAGTGAAGTTAACCAGAATGATTCTCTCTCATACACTGATGTGGATTTTTTTTTTTCCTCTTCCATATATTTAACGCTCAAAGACCGTCAGAAGTTTTTAAAATCCTAAACCTGTTAGACTTTTGACAGCTGAGAATTAAAGACATTGAAGGGGTGGAGGGCTTATCTAAATTTAGGCTGGAATTAGGCTCTGAAGAATCTGCATCTATTGTGAGTAAAAAAGTAGAAATTTATTTCCGATGACTAATGCTCCTCTTCCCTTATCAGAATCATACCCTTCCCCAGCGGTCCAGAGATTTACTGTGTACATTTCATGAACCTCTCATTTCAAAAGAAAATGTTGTCATTAGTGAATTCATGATTGAATCAGACTGGTCACAGTTTGAAATGTTATTGCTCCAGATGGGATAGGTACTCAGGGAAATGCTTAGATTAAGGGGGAAAAATGAGTCTTTGACAGTAGACTTTTAGTCACATGGCCTCTGGTTGGACATGTGTTTGAGGCAAGGAGCATCTTCCTGGCTTCTCCAAGTCATAATAAATCAAGGATCATATGCTTTGTCATTGTAAAGGCTCATCCTGGGAGAATGAGCCTTCACTGATTCTCTGAAGTCCGAGAACAATAGAGACTGAAGGACCCATTCTACCACTTGAAGTTCAGTTCAGCTCAGTTGCTCAGTCGTGTCCAACGTATTGCGACCCCATGAATCGCAGCACGCCAGGCCTCCCTGTCCATCATCAACTCCCAGAATCTACTCAAACCTATGTCCATCGAGTTGGTGATGCCATCCAGCCATCTCATCCTCTGTCTTCCCCTTCTCCTCCTGCCCCCAATCCTTCCCAGCATTAGGGTCTTTTCCAATGAGTCAACACTTTGCATAAGGTGGCCAAAATATTAGAGTTTCAGCTTCAACATCAGTCCCTCCAATGAACACCCAGGACTGATCTCCTTTAGGATGCACTGGTTGGATCTCCTTGCAGTCCAAGGGACTCTCAAGAGTCTTCTCCAACACCACAGTTCAAAAGCATCAATTCTTCAGTGCTCAGCTTTCTTCATCATCCAACTCTTATATCCATACATGACCACTGGAAAAACCATAGCCTTGACTAGATGGACCTTTGTTGGCAAAGTAATGTCTCTGTTTTTCAATATGCTGTCTAGGTTGGTCATAACCTTCCTTCCAAGGAATAAGCATCTTTTGATTTCATGGCTGCAATCACCATCTGCAGTGATTTTGGAGCCCCCAAAAATAAAGTCTGTCCCTGTTTCCACTGTTTCCCCATCTATTTGCCATGAAGTGATGGGACCAGATGCCATGATCTTAGTTTTCTGAATGTTGAGCTTTCAACCAACTTTTTCACTCTCCTCTTTCACTTTCAGCAAGAGGCTTTTTAGTTCCTCTTCACTTTCTGCCATAAGGGTGGTGTCATCTGCATATCTGAGGTTATTGATATTTTTCCTGGCAATCTTGATTCCAGCTTGTGTTTCCTCCAGCCCAGCATTTCACATGATGTACTCTTCATATAAGTTAAATAAGCAGGATGACAATATATAGCTTTGACGTACTCCTTTTCCTATTTGGAACCAGTCTGTTGTTCCATGTCCAGTTTTAACTGTTGCTTCCTGAGCTGCATACAGGTTTCTCAAGAGACAGGTGAGATGATCTGGTATTCCCATCTCTTTCAGAATTTTCCACAATTTATAGTGATCCACACAGTCAAAGGCTTTGGCATAGTCAATAAAGCAGAAATGGGCTTTTCTGTAAAACAAAGAAAATATTTTTATTCAAACACTCTGTTAAATATTATTTATATACATGTATTTCAGAAAAATAGCAAAATATCTCTCTTAAATCCTCCTTCCTGCCATGCTTCCTCCTCACCAGTGGTCCATAAATACAAGATAGCTGGTTAAATTAAATCTGATACCTGGTTGTACACTAATGACTGAGAGCTTACCTTAGCATACTGGGTCTCAAACTTGAGTGTGCAGTATGCATCAGAATTACCCAGAGAGCCTGTTAACACACGGATTGCTGGACTCCATCTCTGGAGTTTCTCATTCAGTAGGTCTGGAGTGGGCATTGAGAATTTCCCTTTCTTACCATGTATGAAGGCAATGCTGATGCTTCTCATCTGAGGACCATATTGTGAGATCTACTGACTTAACCTTCATGCTTGTCTCACTCCTTCTCACTTGAGTCTCTGTTGGGATAATAGAGAGTGGATGTTGCAGGAACCAAAACTTCCACTTTGAGCCAAAGGACCTTAAGACTCAAAACTTCATCCCTAAGTTATTTTCTACTTTAATTTTGTCCAGAACATTTATATCACACGACTTACTTTTTAAGAGTTAAGAATTGTATCCACCTAGACAACTCCCCCAACTTGTAATAATGCCAGTTCTAGAGACCCCACTCAGCTCAGTCAAATGTACCTCTGTCTTGGTGTTGTTCAGTCACTAAGTCATGGCCGACTCTTTGCCATCCCATGGACTGCAGCACACCAGGCTTCCTTGTCCCTCACTTTCTCCTGGAGTTTGCTCAGATTCATGTCTGTTGAGTCAGTGATGCTATCCATTTCATCCTCTGCTGCCTTCTTCTCCTTTTGCCTTCTATTGTTCCCAGCATCAGAGTCTTTCCCAATGCTATCTCTTTGCATCAGCTGGCCAAAGTATTGGAGCTTCAGCTTCAGCATCAGTCCTTCCAATGTATATTCAGAGTTGATTTCCTTTAGGATTGAATGGTTTGACCTCCTCACAGTCCAAGGGACTCTGACGAGTACCTCTGTCATGGACTAAGTGTCTCTGATATGTTAGAAACTTGTGTTTTTGTTTGGTTCAAAAATCAAATTGCACTAGTTTGCATTCCAGTACAGCCACTATGGAAAACAGTGTGGAGGTTCCTTAAAAAGCTGCAAATAGACCTGCCATATGACCCGGCAATCCCACTGCTGGGCATATACACCGAGGAAACCAGAATTGAAAGAGCCACGTGTACCCCAATGTTCATCGCTGCATTGTTTACAATAGCTAAGACATGGAAACAACCTAGATGCCCATCAACTGATGAATGGATAAGAAAGCTGTGGTACATATACACAATGGAATATTACTCAGCATTAAAAAAAAATTCATTTGAAGCAATTCTACTCAGATGGATGAAACTGGAGCCCATTATCCAGAGTGAAGTAAGCCAGAAGCAAAAACAACAATACAGTATATTAACGCATATATATGGAATTTAGAAAGACAGTAACAAGAACCCAACATGGGAGACAACAAAAGGAACGCAGATGTATAGAATAGACTCGTGGACTTTGTGGATGAGGGTAAGGGTGGGATGATATGGGAGAAGGGCATTGAAGTATGTTAATTGTCATGTGTCTAATCAATCGCCAGCCCAGGATTGATGCTCGGGACTGGTGCATTGAGATTTCCCGGGCGGGAGGGAGGAGGGAGGGGGGATCCGGAGGGGAAGCATATGTAAACCCATGGTGATATCATGACAATGTATGGCAAAAACAATAAAAAAAAAAAATCAAATTGCAAATTGAGCTTTCACTGCGTCTTAATAGTCTATAGTGGGTTGATAAAGACCAAATGACCTGGTGGTGCAATTCCTTTCAGCAGCATTGTGCTATTTCTTCCGGAGCTATTTCAAATGTCACCTTTCCATGAACCCTTTCCCATATCTCTCAGGCAGGAGGGAAGCTCCCTTGCAAGGTCCACACCACCTTTAGTTCACACATTGTTGTTTATCACAGGGAACCACAATATATTTTACCACAGATCTGTTACCCCAGTAGATTGTGAGCTGTTCAAGGAAGAAAGAGCTGTAATTTCTCATAGCATCAGGGCCAGTTATAATGCCAAGTATGTAATAGATATATAATAAATGTTGCTAAACAAATGTGATTTTTAAAAAGTTACCGTGAGACAAACATCCATGAACAGCAGAAGAGAAGAGTCACATTCTATCAATAATAGTACACTATTTCCCTTTTGGACTAACTCAATAACATTCAATTTATTAACCTTGTGGCTGTTTTGAAGTTTAAAGATGAATGAACTGGTAATGAATGAACAACTGGTTTTGACCGTTAAAAAGATGTCATTTATTATAAAACTAATGTATGGCTATTGTAGGATATCTGGAAAATACAGAAGAGAAGATATTTTAAAAATAACCCCTAATTCTATACTCAAATTCAACAACAAATATATATGGTTAAGGCTAAAGTCCCTTTTTTGTCTTCTTTCCCCCAAAATATACCATGTTAGTGATTTGATTTACCAGCTTCACATAGATGAGATCCTACTTAATACATTGTCCTTGTACTTGACTTTTCATTTAATATTCTATATTTTGCTTACTCTGGGGACAAATATCATTTGCTTACATTTTTCATCTGTTTATTGTCAGGATAAGCATATTTTTATGTTTCTGCATCGTTTGACCTCCTAGTTCAGTTCAGTTGCTCAGTCATGTCCGACTCTTTGCGACCCCATGGACTGCATCACGCCAGGCTTCCCTGTCCATCAACAATTCCTGGAGCTTACGCAAACTCATGTCCATTGAGTCAGTTATGCCAACCATCTCATCCTCTGTTGTCCCCTTCTCCTCCCACCTTCAGTCTTTCCTAGCATTAGGGTCTTTACCGATGAGTCACTTCCTCACATCAGGTGGCCAAAGTATTAGAGTTTCAGCTTCAACATCAGTTCTTCCAATGAACACCCAGGACTGATCTCCTTTAGTATGGACTGGCTGGATCTCCTTGCAGTCCAAGGGACTCTCAAGAGTCTTCTCCAACACCACAGTACAAAAGCATAAATTCTTTAGCAATAAACTTTCTTTATAGTCCAACTCTCACATCCATACATGTCTACTGGAAAAAACCATAGAGTTTACTAGACGGACCTTTGTTGGCAAAGTAATGTCTCTGCTTTTTAATATGTTGTCTAGGTTAGCCATAGCTTTTCTTCCAAGGAACAAGTGTCTTTTAATTTCATGGCTGCAGTCACCATCTGCAGTGATTTTGGAGCCCCCTCAAATAAAGCCTGTTACTGTTTCCATTGCTTCTTCATCTATTTGCCATGAAGTGATGGGACCAGATGCCATGATCTTAGTTTTCTGAATGTTGAGTTTTAAGCCAACTTTTTCACTCTTCCCTTTCACTTTCAGGAGGCTCCTTAGTTCTTGTTCACTTTCTGCCCTAAGAGTGGTGTCATCTGCATATCTGAGGTCATTGATATTTCTCCCAGAAATCTTGGTTCCAGCTTGTGCTTCATCCAGCACAGCATTTCGTATGATGAATTCTGCATATAAGTTAAATAAGCAGGGTGACAATATACAGCCTTGACATACTCCTTTCCTGATTTGGAACCAGTCTGTTGTTCCATGCCTAATTCTAACTGTTGCTACTTAACCTGCAAACAGATTTCTCAGGAAGCAAGTCAGGTGGTCTGATATTCCCAACTCTTTCAGAATTTTCCACAGTTTGTTGTGATCCACACAAAGACTTTGATGTAGTCAGTAAAGCAAAGATGGACACAATAAAGGACAGAAATGGTATGGACCTAACAGAAGCAGAAGACATTGAGAAGAGGTGGCAAGAATACACAGAAGAACTATGCAAAAAAGATTTTCATTACCAGATAACCACGATGGTGTGATCACTTACCTAGAGCCAGACATCCTGAAATGTGAAGTCAAGTGGGCCTTAGGAAGCATCACTGCAAACAAAGTTAGTGGAGGTGATGAAATTCCAGCTGAGCTATTTCAAATCCTGAAAGATGTTGCTGTGAAAGTGCTGCACTCAGTATGCCAACAAATTTGGAAAACTCAACAGTGACCACAGGACTGGAAAAGGTCAGTTTTCGTTCCAATGCCAAAGCATGTTCAAATTACCATACAACTGCACTCATCTCACATGCTAGCAAAATATTGCTCAAAATTCTCCAAGCCAGGCTTCAACAGTATGTGAACCATGAACTTTCAGATGTTCAAGCTGGATTTAGAAAAGGCAGAGGAACCAGAGATCAAATTGCCAACATCTGCTGGATCATTGAAAAAGCAAGAGAGTTCCAGAAATACATCTATTTCTGCTTTATTGACTACCCCAAAGCCTTGACTTCCTTAACAAAGGAAATTGATAAGCTACAGAATGTCTTCATTTCCCCAGATCCATTTGTTTCTCAGATTCCACAGTTTTAGACCTAGAGCCATCTGTTCCCATCCAAAGAGTAATAAACTTATCTCCTCCAAACTGTGGAAATACTCCAAGACTGTAAAATTAGAGATATTTGTCCTGTCTTCCTCCCAGAGACATTTATTATACTTATATTCCAAAGGGAAAGAGTGCATCACCCTTTTCCTTTTGTTCCCAAGGAGAGTTTGCTTATTTCAGGGAACAAAATTTCCTTGCTCCTCAGGAGAGAAGTAGGGGAAGCAGGTTTCCCCATATTTATGGGGCTTCTTACATACAGTACAGACCCCTGTGTATGTTGAATGACAATTGTCAGGCTCTCATTCTATCAGCCCAAGAAGAGGCGGAATTGGAACAAAGAGGAACAGTGTGGTTATTGTAATTAGTAGTCCCTGCCCCAGAAATCCTGCGCCTATTTTCAGGATACCATGAATAAATAAAGATATTAAAAACTGATCACTTGTTATTCCATATAATGGCCATACTTAAGTCATTTAAGATGTTTTCTTTTTGAAAGCATTTAAGTTATCTACATTTTTTACAAACACAAATGATGCTTCATTAAACAGGTTTCTGTAAATCTGATTCTTAGAAGTGAAAATGTTCAGTTAAATGGCATGTTCATTTAAATTTTTGTCAGATATTATTAGAAAAACAGCCCTCCAAAAAGGCAATTTATACTTCTATCAACTGTGTATATTACCAGTTAATTTTTTTTAATCTAATTGATGAAAATCGTATTACCTTGTTCCAATATGCATTCCACTCTTTATTAGTTGGGTTAAGAATATTTTCTTTGTTTATTTTTCTTGTATGTTTCTTTTTCTGTTCGTTGCTTGTTCTGATGCTTTGTTCATTTTCTACTGCATTGTTTTCTTAGTGATGCAGAGATCATTATACATTATGAACATTGATATTCATCTGCTTTGTGTACTGCAAGTATTCTCCCCCTATATTTTGCTTTTTGTTGTTTGTTGTACTTTGTTCATGGCTTCTACTGCTATATAAAAATTTTATGTGGTTTGTTTCTCAGTCTTTTCCTTTATGATTTCTGACTTTTCTGCCTGTCTTATTGTGAAATGTAAATAAACTCCCTTGGTGAAATTCCAGTCCTTTTGTAGCATGCCTTCCCTGATAGCTCAGTACGGAAAGAACCCGCCTACAATACAGGAGACATGGATTCGATCCCTGGGTCAGAAAGATCCCCTGAAGAAGGAAATGGCAAACCACTCTAGTATCCTTGCCTGGAAAATCCCAGGGACAGAGGAGCCTGGCAGGCTGTAGTCCATGGGGTGGCAAAGAGTCGGGCACAACTGAGCAACTAACACTTTTCATGCTAAAGACTGTAAAGTAGAAGGGTAGAATGTAAAAGACTACATTTTATAAAATCCATCAAAACTTGGGTTCTGCATGTGAACTAGTGTTTCGTAGCAGAAAATCACCTTCTCCCCAGTAGTTAGAAGATGGACATGAGGTTGTGACTATGACTGTGCTATTCTAGCTGTTTCCATAGGTGAGCATGGTGGAAGGGGCACTTGGTTTAGAGAAACAACAGTAGTAGAAACCCCAGTTCCTCATTTTTACTTTCATGAATATCAAGAAACAAGGTGGATGGTGGTGCAGGGGTTCAGTTAGCTGGTATGGAAAGGATTAAAGTGGAAGGATGTTTTTTTGAACATTTTATTTTATATTGGAGTATAGTTTATCAACAATGTTGTGTTAGTTCCAGGTATACAGAAAAGTGATTCAGTTATACATGTGTCTATTCTTTTTCTAATTCTTTCCCATTTAGCCTGTTACATAATATTGAAGTGAGTTCCCTGTGCTGTATAATAGGTCCTTGTTGGTTATCTATTTAAAATACAGCACTGTGTACGTCTCAGTCCCAAACTCTTGAACTGTGCCTTCTCCCTCACCTTTCCCCCAGGTAACCATTAGTTTGTTCTCCAAGTATATGAGTCTGTTACTCTTTTGTAAATAAGTTCATTTTTATCATTTTTAAAATTCTGCATTTGAGTGAGACAATATTTCACTTTCTCTGGACTTCCTCACTTATGACAATCTCTAGGTCCACCATGTTGCTGCAAATGGCATCATTTCATTCTTTTTAGTGGCTGAGTACTTTTCCATTATATACATGTACTATATTTTCTTTATCCATGGAGTGTTCTAAAAGTTAGCTGATTTCTCCCACTTTTGATCATGGAGTTTTCTGACCACAGCAGTTTGTTACTGATTATTTTGTGGCAGGCCAGATCTGCAGTAAAGTTCTGGAGATCTTTTTGAAAATTCTGATTAGATCTTGTTCCACAAATCCCTTCTGATAATTTTCAAAGCTTTGTGCATGCCTAGTCGTTCAGTTGTGTCTGACTCTTTGTGACCCCATGGACTGTAGCCCGCCAGTCTCCTCTGTCCATGGAATTCTCCAGGCAGGAATACTGGAGTGGGTTGCCACTCCCTTCTTCAGGGTATCTTCTCAACCCAGGGATCAAACCTGGTTCTCTTGCATTGCAGGCAGGTTATCTACCATCTGAGCCACCAGGGAAGCCCACTTCAATGTTTTAGGTTCTCTGTATTCAATTGTTTCTGCTTAAGCCAGATAGAATAATTTCTGTTATGTTCAACTGAATCCTGATTAACATTCTTGGCAATACCTCCTTGAATCTGGACACTCATTCTCTTATATTTTCTTTTAAAACTTTTGTAGTTGTGGTTTTTCATTTAAATTGGGACTATGTCTGGAATTATTTCTGTGTTTGATGTTGGATAAAAATATAATGGATAGTCATTAGTTCCAACAAAATTATTTGAATAATCAATTATTTTCCATAGATCTCAAATGTTACATTTATCTTGTATCATATCCCACATACACAGACACAGAAGTACATTTAGGTCCTTTATTTTATTCTATTATTTATTCTTGAAAGAGTTCTCTATTAAGAAATACTACAGGCTTTTGATTATTGAAGTTCTTCAAAGTGTCCTTTGAAATCTAGCATGGCAAATTACCTATTTAATCATAAGTTATCTTAATGTCCATAGATAATTTTAACATTTATATACATGTAGAGGAATAAGGGTTATCTTTTTCATGCTTCATGACAGTTTCTTTGGAACTTTATTTAGAAGTGCATTGAACTTTTAGATGAATATGAGAATGGACATATTTATATTAATAAAATGATAATATACTTTACATAAATTAATTCATTTAATTATGATAATAACCCAATGAAGTAAATATTATTTTCATTTCCATCTTACCAATAGCACAGAAAGGTTAAATAATTTACACTTCTTATACAACTAGAAAAACAGTATATCCAGAAACATAGTATGTTATTTCATTAATCAAACATTTAAGTATTTCCTTCAATAAAGTTTTACTTAAATGTTTGAAGCATATTAATTATCATATGTGTAATCAATCACCAGCCCAGGTTTGATGCTCAGGGCTGGTGCACCAGGATGACCCAGAGAGAGGGAATTGGGAGGGAGGAGGGAGAGGGGTTCTGGAAGGGGAACATATATATACCCATGTCAGATTCATGTCAATGTATGGCAAAACCAACACAATAAAGTAAAGAAAATTAAAAAAATAATAAAAAAATTAAAAAATTAAATAAAAAATAAAGTTTTACAGTTTTTTTTCATAGTGTTGCCACATGTCTTGTAATGTTTATTCCCAATTGTTTTATAGGATTTGTCATTAGTGTGAGTGAGTATTTTCCCCATTACTCTTCAGATTTGTTAATGCTGGCATGCAGAAAAACAAGCCACATTCACATGTTCATCTTACATCTGGTCATCTGACAACATTCTCCTGTTTGTTCTCATAGTTTTAAAATGTTTTGTAAGTATTGCATATTCCCTGTGATAACTGATAAGCCAAATCCAGAACACCCCATCCAAATGTACACTCACACAAATGTGTGTACACACACTTGCACACACAGGCAACACGAGCATGCACAGTATGCTGCAGAGCGCACAGGATCTCAACAGGAACTTGGGGTCTCAGCCCTGCAGGCTCAGTGTCTCCAAGGCCTTGACATTTGTCTCCCCAGCACCAGGATCCCAGCCAGCTCAGAGCCACAGCAACATACCAGTTGGCTCAGGTCATCCTGTACTCTTCAAGTCACCACCTCTGTGAAAACTAGTGTTTTCCTCATTTGAGTTCTCAGTCAAGCTGTTATTTCAAATTCCACCAAGTCAAAGCCCTCTTTTCTCTGCCATCTCTTGGACAGTCTAGTTTAAACACTCTGGGGTGGGAGGGTGGTACCAGATCTTCTTATCACACAGCCTTAACATCTCCAGGGCAGCCAGTGCTTGAGTTTACCTACTGTCTCCTTTACTAGCCTGGAAACACCAAAGCTCCATTTCTGCTACAGGTAGGGAGAACCTAGACCATAGCTTGGTTATCCTCTTGAGAAAGGGTAACACGTTCTTTTATTTCTAACTAACCAGACTAAAAGAGTGGGAGCAAAATTCTTATTAATTTGTTACAGAGCATCCTATCCTCATCCTATTTCTGAATTAGTAAATTTGTTTCAGGAGTAGGATTGGGATTTTTAAAGCTCCTTTGTCAGCATCTATTGCAAGATCATAAAAAATTTCTCTGTATTTCTATTGATATTGCTACAAGGAGTTAATACACATACCATTGTTTAACAATTAAACCACACTTTTATTCTCTGAAGCATCCTGCTTGGTCATGACATATTCTTGTTATATGCTGCTAGTTTTGCTTTGGGTTTAATTTTTTTTCACTTTTATAATTTTTTTAATATATATTTATTATTTATTTATTTTTTAAAAATTAGTTTTGCCATACAATGACATGATATCGCCATAGGTTTACATATGCTCCCCCTCCAGAACCACCCTCCCTCCTCCCTCCCTCCTCCCTCCCCTCGGGAAATCTCGATGCACCCCCCGAGCATCAATCCTGGGCTGGCGATTGATTACACATACGATAATTAACATGTTTCAATGCCATTCTCCCGTATCATCCCACTCTTGCCCTCATCCACAGAGTCCACGAGTCTGTTCTATACATCTGCGTTCCTTTTGCTGTCTCGCATGCTGGGTTCTCGTTACCGTCTTTCTAAATTCCATATATATGCCTTAGTATACTGTATTGTTGTTCTCCCTTCTGGCTTACTTCACTTTGGATAATGGGCTCCAGTTCTGTCCACCTGAGTAGAACTGATTCAAATGATTTTTTTTTTTTTTAATGCTGAGTAATATTCCGTTGTGTATATGTACCACAGCTTTCTTATCCATTCGTCAGTTGATGGGCATCTAGGTTGCTTCCATGTCCTGGCTATTGTAAACAAAGTAGCGATGAACATTGGGATACACATGGCTCTTTCAATTCTGGTTTCCTCGGTGTATATGCCCAGCAGTGGGATTGTTGGGTCATATGGCAAAATGGATCAAAGATCTAAGCATAAGACCAGAAACTATAAAACTCCTAGAGGATAACATAGGCAAAACACTCTCTGACATAAACCAAAGTGGGATCCTACATGACCCACCTCCCAGAATATTGGAAATAAGAGCATGAATAAACAAATGGGACCTAATTAAAATTAAAAGCTTCTGCACAACAAAGGAAACTATAAGCAAGGTGAAAAGACAGCCTTCAGAATGGGAGAAAATAATAGCCAATGAAGCAACGGACAAACAATTAATCTCAAAAATATACAAGCAACTCCTGCAGCTCCATTCTAGAAAAATAAACGACCCAATCAAAAAGTGGGCCAAAGAACTTAACAGACATTTCTCCAAAGAAGACATAAAAATGGCTAACAAACACATGAAAAGATGCTCAACATCACTCATTATCAGAGAAATGCAAATCAAAACCACAAGGAGATATCACTTTACACCACTCAGAATGGCTGCAATCCAAAAGTCCACAAGTAATAAATGCTGGAGAGGATGTGGAGAAAAGGGAACTCTCTTACACTGTTGGTGGGATTGCAAACTAGTACAGCCACTATGGAAAACAGTGTGGAGGTTTCTTAAAAAACTGCAAATAGATCACTTTTATAATTTTATGTAAGATTTATAAAAGGCTATTTTTGTTCAATTTGGTCTTATGCTAACCTTATAGAACAAGGAAGGGAGATTTATATTTTTTCTATGCTCTGAAACAATTCAAATAAAACAAAAAAGCAATCTGCTCTTTCAAGGTTTTGCAGAAATCATCCATAAAACATAGTCTGGGACCTCTGCCTTTTTTAAAAGGAAGATTTTAAAAAATTATATTTTCTATTTTTTTCTATGGCTCTTTATTCAGTTTTACATCTTCTCTGATACAGTCTTGATAATCTTTATGTCCTGAACAGTTCTTTCCTCTTGAATTTTTAATTTGTTAATTCTGCATGTATTATCTTTGGCTATGTTTTCATTCTTATTTTTGGTGTTATTTCTCTCTCTCCCTCTCTATCATCAGAATTACCAGAGGCTTATGAATTTTATTGGGCTTTTCAAGGGACAAACTTTAATTAATCTAAGCTTACCTTTGTGGGTTATTTTCTATTTATTTCTGCTTATATCTTTTTAAATTCCTTCATAAATTTTTTGTTTGGCTTGGTTCTCTATCAGCTAGAGTTGAAACCTTATTGCATTTATTTTCTGTTTTTCTTGCTTGCTAATAAATGTACTTAAGAATGTATATTTCTGCTGATTTCTGCTCTGGCTGCCTGCCATACAGGAAAAGTGCCATACCCTCACTGATGCTGATTTTATCAGTAATTTTAGTGACTTCTCCTTTAGCATAAGAATTACTTAGAAATGATTTTAAATATCTCAAAATGCCTTTATTTTATTCTCACACCTGTCTTTCAACAGATGATTTCAATTGTGCTCTTTGAACATCACAAACAGGTAGTGAGTGTCCTGGGGAATTTCATTGTTTCCATAGCAGGGCAGCTCCCACCTGTTTTTCATCTGCCCACTCAACTATTTCCTTATCAGAGACAGATACCATCCACGATCTTTCTGATATCCTTGTTTTTAACTAGCACGCCTTTTTTGAATTGAAGCAGTGGAATTCAATACAAGTTTACAGTTGTTTCATTCAAGAATTAATTCACCTTTCTCAGCTTGAGATATTGAACAAGTAATGACCTGGCCTTATCCCATCCTTGTGGATATATTTTTCATTCAAGCAATTTCAGATTTCAAGAAGAGATCCATTTTTCTGAAGAATGATCTTGATGAGAAAGTAAACATACAGAGACCTCACTTTGCAATAAAAGACCAAAGTGGCAGCCTTGATGATGTCTTGCATATAATGACAGAGAGTGGTGAGTTCCTTTGTCAACCTGACCTTGTCTTTTTCTTTTCAAAGAGATTGAGTTCTATGCTGATGCCACTGAAGTCCTTCTGTGGTGTTGCTGTGTGGCCTTTTGTAATAAATATGCATCCCTTCAAGTTAACTAAACTCTGTTTCTGGAGTTCAAAAAATAAAACAATCTTCCTAAAAGAAGCAAAATGCTAGCAAAGGGTGTCTTTCTTGCATATTTGAGGATGGGGAAGATTCATACACCTGCCTGGCTCCTCTGTAGTTCCTCAGGGGACAGAAAGAGCAGCAGCCTTCACCCAGGGGACCAGGGATCTCCACATGCCAAGCTTTATCTAGAATCCTCAGTCTGGTCTTCCCTTCCTTCTAAGCATTTTTGCTGTTGGCCCCCAGCTGGTCCTGTGGTCCACCTCGCTCCATCAGGACTGGCCAGAGTTGCAGCCTGCCCACACCCCCTAAGCCCAGGAGCCGTTTGGCTGGAAAGTGGTGTGACAGGTTGAATATAAGAGAACAGAGCCCAGTTCACCTTCCTCTCTCAGACTGCCAAACTTTTGTCAGTCTCAACAAGCACAGAATGGCATTTCCTTATGTTAATTTGACTTTCTTTAATGCCTATTAGGATTGAGCATCTTTTAAACAGCTCTTCTCTTTCTCTTTTTAAATTGTTACTTCCTGTTCCCATTTTCCTGTTGAATTGTTTATTTTTTTCCTAAGTATTTGTAGTTGTTATACAAATATAAACATGTATTTTGGACAAGCCCTTTTACCTGTTTTATTGAGATATAGTTGATATACTCATATATGAGTTTAAGGTGTATAGCATAAAGACTTATATACATTGTGAAATGATTGCCACATAAATTTAGTTAACATCCATCACCTCGTAAAGACACAAAAAAAGAAAAAAAAATATTTTTCCTTGTGTTGAGAACTTTTGGATTTATTCTCTTGGTAACTTTCATATATACCATATAGTATTGTTAACTACAGTCATGATGGTGTACATTACATTCAGTACTTATTTATTTCATAACTGGAATTTTCTATCTCCCCACCACCTTTCATCCAATTCCCTCATCTCCTTTCCCCTGCCTCTGGTAACCACAATTATGTTTTTTTAAAAAATATAAAGTATACACTTATATATAACCTATAAATATACACATGTGTACCCTTCCAACAAGGACATTTTTATTGTTATATTTTATTATTTTTTAAGACATTTTATTTTGTATTTGGGTATAGCTGGTTAACGATGTTGTGATAATTACAGAGAAACAATAAAGGAACTCAGCCATACATATACATACGTCCATTCTCCCTCAGACTTCCCTCCTATCCAGGTTGTCACGTGACATTGAGCAGCGTTCCATGTGCTTTACAGTTGATCCTTTTTGGCTATCCATTTTAAACAAAGCAGAGTGATTTTTTTTTTAGTTTTTTTGTTTATTTTTTAGATTCCACTATAAATATGGTCATACAGTTTTTGTCTTTCTCTGTTTGACTTATCTCAGTTAATGGCCTCAAGGTCCACTCATGTTGTCACAGGTGACAAGAGCTCCTTTTTTATGGCTGAATAGTATTCTATTGTGTATATATGTGTAAATATCACATATATATCATATTTTCTTTACCCATTCAGTCATCAATGAACACTTAGGTTGTTGTCATGTTTTAGCTATTGTAAGCAATGCTGTTATGAACACAGGGTACAAATATCTTTTTGAATTAGTATTTTGATTCCTTCAGGTAAATCCCAAGAGTGGGATTGCTAGACCATATGAATTATTTAAAAAAAAAAATTTTGAGCAGCCTTCATTCTGTTTTCCACAATGGCTGTACCAATTTATGTTCTCTCCAACAGTGCACAAGAGATCCCTTTTCTCCCCATCCTTGTCAACATTTATTATCACTCGTCTTTTTAATGGTAGCTAACAGCTAACCCTTTATGGTTAATGCACTGTAACTCTCAGTTGGTGGTTTGTCTTCACTTTGTAGTGTCTGTTGTTGTACAGTTTTTAATGTTAATCTAGGTGGTTTATTTTTCCTCTTTGAAGAAGGAAATAAAACTGACTGAGGATGTTCTGTCTTCTCTACTGCCTCCAAGTCCTAGGAAAATGTTGAAAGGGGAAAACTGATGATTCACTTCTCTGACTACAATAATAAATAATAGGCAATGTTAATAGGGAAAAAAAAAACCCAGGCTGCTTTAACATTTTGATACCAGAGCTTTAAAAAGCTGCTTAAATGTCAATTTGTGCTAAATGGCAGGCTCTAAAAGAGGCCTGCAAAATTAACTGTCAAGGTTATAAATCCCAAGAAAAAACCTAAACCTTGGGTCACATGAATATCTGCCAGGACTGGGTAATTTTCACTTTAACCACTTTTTAGTTGACAGGAGTAATCTGTAAATGTCAGAACCTTATTATTTACAGGACAGGGTGGCTGAGTCATCTTGATAGTCAGAGTGAAGAGTTTAAGTGTATTGTGGATCATTTTAATGCTGTAGTATTAATGGAAAAGACACACATAGAAGGAAAAGAGTTGAAAATAATGGGTCTAAAATATGAATCCTAATGTTTCATTTAGAGAGAAGGAGGTTTCTGGCCACCATGGTAACTACTTTTACATGAAACCTCATTATCACCTAAGGATGCAGACTAGACTAGAAATAATAAAGATGCCAGTTTTTACATTTCAAAAACAAAAGTGAATCCTTTCATACAAAGATGTTTCTGTGATTGTGTATCTTATGGCCCAACATTCTCACCCCAAACTTCATACTTAACTCTTGATAAAAATATGTATGTGTTTCTAGTTCACTTATTAATTTTGAGAACTTGTAACTTTTTTTTAACCAGTTCGTAGTGACTTTAGCTATAATTAGCATTATTTTTTATTCATTTCAGTTCAGTCACTCAGTCATGTCTGACTCTTTGCAACCCTATGGACTGTATCATGCCAGGCTTCCCTGCCCATCACCAACTCCCAGAGCTAGCTCAAACTCATGTCTATTGAGTTGGTGATGCCATACAACAATCTCGTTCTCTGTTGTTCCCTTCTCCTGCCTTCAATCTTTCCCAGCATCAGGGTCTTTTCTAATGAATCAGTTCTTCACATCGGGTGGCCAAAGTATTGAAGTTTCAGCTTCAGCATCAGTCCTTCCAATGGATATTCAGGACTGATTTCTTTTAGGATGGACTGGTTGGATCTCCTTACAGTTCAAGGGACTCTCAAGAGTCTTCCCCAACACCACAGTTCAAAAGCATCAATTCTTCATCAGTCAGCTTTCTTTATAGTCCAACTCTCACATCCATACATGACTCCTGGGAAAATCATAGCTTTGACTAGACAGACCTTTGTTAGCAAAGTAATGTCTCTGCTCCCTAGGCTTGTCATAGCTTTCCTTCTAAGGAGCAAGTGTCTTTTAATTTCATGGCTGCAATCACCATCTGCAGTGATTTTGGAGCCCCCCAAAATAACATCTCTCACTGTTTCCATTATATCAGTGAATAATATTGGAAAAGACTCTAATTTTCCAATTAGAAAATTGAACCTCTGAACTAATATTGAAGGAACTTATTTCTCTAATCTTTTAAAAGTGACCTCCTACAAGCTCCATTCCTCTTCTAAACTTTTTAGGGCAAGATTCCCAGGTGGCTCTAGTGGTAAAGAACTCACCTGTCAATGCAGGGGATGCTAGAAATGCAGGTCCCACCCCTGAGTCGGGAAGATCCCTTGGAGGAGGGCATGGCAGCCCACTCCAGTATTCTTGCATGGAGAATCCCATGGACAGAGGAGCCTGGCAGGCTACAGTCCATAGGGTTGCACAGAGTCAGACATGACTGGAGTGAGGTAGTACGGACACATGCACACGAGCCCTATGTCATGAGATGGACCCTTCTCATAGGACTGGTATTTTATTGGCTCCACTGTGGGGGGAACCAGTGGGCCAGGTGCACCTAGAGTTGATCAAGTACCTCCTGTTGTTTCTGGATGATGACCTGTCACCCAATTCTACATGACCTGGACCCTAGTGCCATCTTCCAACTTATAGACTTAATCCATCCCAGCTTGAACCTGGACTCAGACTCTGGGCAGTGCTAGGCAGCCTCAGTTCTGCAGATGGTTCTTGTTTCTTCATCCTTGGCATCAACCATCACCAACTCCTGGAGTTTACTCAAACTCATGTGCATTGAGTTGACGATGCCATCCAACCATCTCATCCTCTGTTGTCCCCTTCTCCTCCTGCCTTCAATCTTTCCCAGCATCAGGGTCTTTTCTAATGAATCAGTTCTTCACATCAGGTGGCCAAAGTTTTGGAGTTTCAGCTTCAACATCAGTCCTTCCAGTGAACACCCAGGACTGATTTCCTTTAGGATGGACTGGTTGGATCTCCTATAACAACACTTAATAGGTGCTAAAAGTTCTCTCCAAGGGCTTTATGTGCAGTACTTCCATTCATCCTCAGAAAAGGAGCTGACCCAGAGGCACACAAACAGAGGAGAGATGTAGAGGAAAAGGTCATGTGAAGAAGAAGGCAGAGACTGGACAGTAGCCACGAGTCAAGACAGAAAATACTGAGGATTGCCAACAGCACTAGAACCAGAGGAGAGTCATGGACCAGATTCTCCCTCAGAAACTCCAGAACAAACCCACCCTCCCATCACCTTTATTTCAGACTCTGGCCTCCAGAACTGTAAGAGAATAAATTTCTGTCATTTTGAGCCACCAAGTTTATGGGACTTTGTTACCAAGATTGTTAAGCAGTCATATTAAGAAGAGACAAGGCTGCTAATTTATTTCTGGTATCCTTAGTTATTTTGATGATATAGCACTACTATTTGCAAATCATTTATTAAGCATTTTTAAATTCTAGTTTAAGAATATTAAAGCAGCCCAAAGTTGCAAATTCATCTTGATTGGAAGTTATGGCAATGTTATTT
Organism: Antilocapra americana; assembly: GCA_007570785.1. Taxonomy (NCBI): domain Eukaryota; kingdom Metazoa; phylum Chordata; class Mammalia; order Artiodactyla; family Antilocapridae; genus Antilocapra; species Antilocapra americana. Next base: position 31,302,146 of record ML660772.1, read on the forward strand.
GTCTTTGTTAATGCTGCAACAAGGAACAGACATATAGTGCATGATTTCCCCCTTTTAAGTAAGATTATTTTAAACATAAACAACTGAGTAGATGGAGCAGTATTTTTCATAGTTTTTTTTTTAGCTTTATTTTATTTCTTATTTCTTCTTTTTCCTTTATTTCTTTCTTTATCTTTTTACTTTACAATATTGTATTGGTTTTGCCATACATTGACAAGAATCTGCCATGGGTGTACACATGTTCCCCATCCTGAACACCCCTCCCACTTCTCTCCTCATCCCACCCCTCTGGGTCATCCCAGTACACCAGACCAGAGCACCCTGTATCATGCATCGAACCTGGACTGGCGATTAGTTTCACATATGATAACTTACATGTTTCAATGCCATTTTCCCATATCATCCCACCTTTGCCCTCTCCCATAGAGTCCAAAAGACTGTTCTGTACATCTGTATCTCTTTTACTGTCTCGCATATAGAGTTGTCGTTACCATCTTTCTAAATTCCATATATATGTATTAGTATACTGTACTAGTATTTTTCTTTCTGGCTTACTTCATTCTGTATAATAGGCTACAGTTTCATCCACCTCATTAGAACTGATTTGAATGTATTCTTTTTAATGGCTGAGTAATATTCCATAGTCTTGAACCAGAGATATTTTTAGGTAGAAAAGTTGAGACAGACAACCTTGATGGAGAGTGATGCTATTTTCTATGTTAAAATTTCTTTTTAGCTTTTTAATCTTAAAAGACATGTATGAGAAAATTCTTGTTAAACAGTCAAACAATAGAAAAGCATATGGAGAAACAAGTGAAAAACTGGAATTTTCTTTTTATGAGTATGTTCTCTTTATGTATTATGAGCACAGATCCTTGTCTGTTATTGAGTATTTTCTGATACTGTCTTCACTCTCCCCTTTTAAAAACTTTGTACATTATACCATATAGAGGTTTGTTTTGGTGTTGTCCAACTTATTAGATTTTTTTTCTTGATAGTTTCTGCATTTTGTATCTGCCTTAGAAGATTTTGACACATTTGTGACTGTCTTACCAAGATTTTGAAACTTTTCTCTAAAAATCCTTTTGTGCTTAGATATTTAATTTTATGTTTGATAAGGAGAAGAGATTAAATTCTCCCTGCTCTAAGGTATAGCCACTTGTCATCTTTAGAAAAGTTCTTCATTTCCACACAGACATTAAACATCAGCTTCATCAAGTATTTCATTATGGAAATGGAGTACCATGGAGCATCCAAAGGGCAATTTCTGGACTCTCTGGTTTGTTTCACTGATCTGTTTTTGTATATCTCAGTGCAAATTCAATACTCTATTAGTAGGGCTCCAAAGTATATTTAAATAAATGTTAGGGCAGTTCCTCTCTTATTCTTTTTATTTTCACACATTTCTGGATATGATTGAATATTTTTTTTCTTCCAAGTGAACTTTAGAATAAGCTTGTTAAGTTACATACACAAATCCAAAAATCCTGTTGGGATTTTGAATAAAATTTATGTTAATTAAGTTAATAATAACTCCCTGGGAGAAAACCATTCAAGAACAAGGTGGGCCTCTGTATTTATTCAAAGATAATTTTATGTCCTTCAGTTGAGTTTTGTATACTTCGTATACTTTTTAAACAGTCTTGATAGGTGTCTTCCTATATATTTTATATTTCTTTTGCTATTACAAATGGTAGCTTTTCTACTATAATCAAATAATTGATTATTACTAGTGTATCATACATTTATAGATGTTTTTACATCTGCCTGTGTTACTACAACATGTTACTAACCCCTCTAAAAATTAACAGTTTTCATTTGGTTTGTCTTGATCTTCTAGGTAAGCAAACATATTTCCTTTTAACTAATGATAGTTTGATTATTCTTCTATTGTTTATCTCATTTATTTAATTATCTAACTGCATTGGGCAGGATCTCTGGTACGTGGTTGAACAGTCCTAGTAAGAGTAGACATCTTTGTCCTATTCATGACATCAAGTGGAATTACTTCCAGTGTGTTCACATTGGGTATGATATTTGTTCTTTTTTTCTGGTAGATATCCTTTATGAATTAGGAAAAGTTCCTAGTATTCCTAGCTTGAAAAGATTTTATTTTGTGTTATTTTTAGTCAGTAAGAGATGTTGAATGTCATCAAACAGTCTTGGGCAGTAAAATTGACAGCTATTTTTTAGTTTATTTGTCTTGGATCACATAGATAGATTTATTAATGTTAAATTATCCTTGCATTACTGGTATAAACTCTACTTTGTCAGCAAATTAATCCATATTTTTAGTTGCAAGCAATAAAACCAACTCCTGCTAAGTTAAGCAGGAGAGCAGTTTGTAGAAAGCAATCAGAGAAAGAATATCTGGGAAGTCAGAAGAATTAGGCTGCATGATCCAGAAGAAAGCCTTATGTTATTTCAAACAGCTGGTCCAGTGAAGATACACTGCAGAGCACAATGCTGCAATTTTTATCACTTAGGCTAGTCAGCTGACACTTCCTTTGGCTCCATCATCTTTGTGCTTGGATGTAGCCTCTACTGCCCAACAAATGGATTCTGAGCAGTCCCTGGATTCTAAGCAGTCCGTCTTCATGCCAGTTGCTTCCAACTCAAAGTCTGGAGTTGCGGTACCAGATGAACAAAGCCTGGGTCATGTACCTCTTGCTTTAGCTTTGGGAGAATTTGGGAAATATCGTATGTAGCGTGGGGAGCCTTTTTGATAGATTGGGAATTCCCTAAATAAAGGACAATTTGTCAGACACCAAGCAACCCAGAAGAATGACTAATATCTCTGATAGTTCTGATGTGTTACTTTAAAAACAAACTGCTGGGTTCTGTTAGATAACATTTTATTTAGGATTGTTACATCACTGTTTTAAAATGAGATAATTTATAGCATTCTATTTTTGAGCCATCCTTATTTTTGATATAACGTTAGGCTGTTCTTATAGAATGATATGGGAAGATTTTCATGCTTTCTATGCTCTGGAAGTTTATATAACATAGTAATTACCTGCCTTTTATAGGTTTAGTAAAACTCATAAAACCATCTGGGATTGGAGCCTATTTTTAGAACAGAGCTTTGACAATTCTAGCAATTATTTTTACAGTTATTGCTGTAGTCACACTTTTTTCTTCTCTCTGGTTCAATTTGATAATCTATATTTTAGCAGAAAATAATGTCATCTCTATTTTCAAATGAGCTGATATTAGAGTTTAGTATTTTTTTTATAGTATAGACAATCTCCTCTGTATTTGTATTAGATTGGTACAAAAGTAATTGCAGTTTTGGACTGTGAATTTTAAATCATTATAACTGGGCTCAAGCTCAAGCACATCTTTATTAATCAAAATAGGAACCATTACAATCAACACATTTATGCCAACAAGAAGTAAGCTTCTTTATTCCTGTAGCATAAAAATCCATGCCTCAGGATTCAACAAACTCTTGGAAAGCATTTTCTGCCTCTTGCTGATTATGGCAGTATTTTCCCTGCAAAAAGTTGTCAAGATGCTTGAAGAAGTGTTAGTGGGTTAGTGAGAGGTCAGGTAAATATGGCAAATGAGGTAAAAATAAATAGTTCAATTTGTTCAGCTTTTGAAGCAGTTGTGTGACATGCCGTTGGGCGTTGTCATGAAGGAGAATTGGGCCCTTTCTGTTGACTGATGCCAGCTGCCACTGTTGACATTTTCTGTGTAGCTGATCGATTTGCTGAGCATACCTCTCAGATATAATGATTTTGCCAGAATTCAGAAAGTTATAGTGGGTCTGAGGGGCAGTAGACCACCAAACAGTACCATGACCTTTTTTGGGTGCAAATTTGGCTTTGGAAAGTGCTTTGGATTTCCTTGGTCCAACCACCGAGCTGGTCATTGCTGGTTGTTTTATAAAATCCACTTTTCTTGGCATGTCACAGTCCAATAGAGAAATGATTCATTGTTATTGTGTAGAATAAGAGAAGACAATAGGTACTTCAAAACGGTGATTTTAAAAAATTTTTCAGTCAGCTTGTGAGGCACTCACTTATCGAACTTTTTCACCTTTTCCAATTTGCCTCAAATGCTGAATGACCCTCGAACGGTCAACACTGAGTTCTTTGGCACTTTCTTGTGTAGTTGTAAAAGAATCAGCTTCAATGACTGCTCTCATTTCAAATAAGCAGCTTCCAATTGCTAGCCACTGTGCTCCTTTTCAAAGCTCTCATTTCCTTTGCAAAACTTCTTGACACACCACTGCACTATACGTTCGTTAGCAGTTCCTGGGCCAAATGTGTTGTTGATGTTGTGAGTTGTCTGCTCTGCTTTATGACCCATTTTGAACCGAATAAAAGAATCACTCGAATTTGCTTTTTGACTACTGAGGTTTCTATAGTCTAAATAAATATAGTGGTGAGAGTGGGCACCCTTGTCTTGTTCCTGATTTCAGGGGGAATGCTTCCAGCTTTTCACCATTGAGGATAATGTTTGCTGTGGGTTTGTCATATATAGCTTTTATTATGTTGAGGTATGTTCCTTCTATTCCTACTTTATGGAGGGTTTTTATCATAAATGGATGTTGAATTTTGTCAAAGGCTATCTCTGCATCTATTGAGATAATCATGTGATTTTTATTTTTCAATTTGTTAATGTGGTGTATTACATTGATCGATTTACAAATATTGAAGAATCCTTGCATCCCTGGGATAAAGCCTACTTGATCATGATGTATGATCTTTTTGATGTGTTGTTGGATTCTATTTGCTAGAATTTTGTTGAGGATTTTTGCATCTAAGTTCATCAGTGATATTGGCCTGTAGTTTTCTTTTTTTGTGGCATCTTTGTCGGGTTTTGGAATTAGGGTGATGGTGGCTTAATAGAATGAGTTTGGAAGTTTACCTTCCTCTGCAATTTTCTGGAAGAGTTTGAGTAGAATAGGTGTTAGCTCTCTCACCACTACTTTTCAACATAGTTTTGGAAGCCTTGGCCACAGCAATCAGAGCAGATAAAGAAATTAAAGGAATCCAGATTGGAAAAGAAGAAGTAAAACTCTCTCTGTTTGCAGATGACATGATCCTCTATATTGAAAACCCTAAAGACTCTACAAGAAAATTACTAGAACTAATCAGTGAATATAGCAAAGTTTCAGGATACAAAATCAACACACAGAAATCCCTGGCATTCCTATACACTAACAGTGAGAAATCAGAAAGAGAAATTAAGGAAACAATTCCATTCACCATCGAAACAAAAAGAATAAAATACTTAGGAGTATTTCTACCTAAAGAAACAAAAGACTTGTATATAGAAAACTATAAAACACTGATGAAAGAAATCAAAGAGGACACAAACAGATGGAGAAATGTACCGTGTTCGTGGATTGGAAGAATCAATATAGTGAAAATGAGTATACTACCCAAAGCAATCTATAGATTCAATGCAATTCCTATCAAGCTACCAGAGGTCTTCATTAAAGAATTAGAACAAATAATTTCTCAATTTGTATGGAAATACAAAAAACCTCGTATAGCCAAAGCAATCTTGAGAAAGAAGAATGGAACTGGTGGAATCAACCTACCTGACTTTAGGCTATACTACAAATCCACAGTCATTAAGACAGTATGGTACTGGCACAAAGACAGAAATATAGATCAATGGAACAGAATAGAAAGCCCAGAGATAAATCCATGCATCTATGGACACCTTATCTTTGACAAAGGAGGCAAGAATATACAATGGAGAAAAGACAACCTCTTTAACAAATGGTGCTGGGAAAACTGGACAGCCACTTGTAAAAGAATGAAACTAGATCACTTTCTAACACCATACACAAAGGTAAACTCAAAATAGGTCAAAGATCTAAGCATAAGACCAGAAACTATAAAACTCCTAGAGGATAACATAGGCAAAACACTCTCTGCCATAACCCAAAGCGGGATACTCCATGACCCACCTCCCAGAATACTGGAAATAAAAGCACGAATAAACAAATGGGACCTAATTAAAATTAAAAGCTTCTGCACAACAAAGGAAAGTATAAGCAAGGTGAAAAGACAGCCTTCAGAATGGGAGAAAATAATAGCCAATGAAGCAATGGACAAACAATTAATCTCAAAAATATACAAACAACTCCTGCAGCTCCATTCTAGAAAAATAAACAACCCAATCAAAAAGTGGGCCAAAGAACTTAACAGACATTTCTCCAAAGAAGACATAAAAATGGCTAACAAACACACGAAAAGATGTTGAACATCACTCATTATCAGAGAAATGCAAATCAAAACCACAATGAGGTATCACTTTACACCAGTCAGAGTGGCTGTAATCCAAAAATCTACAAGCAATAAATGCTGGAGAGGATGTGGAGAAAAGGGAACTCTCCTACACTGTTGGTGGGAATGTGAACTAGTACAGCCACTATGGAGAACAGTGTGGAAATTCCTTAAAAAACTGGAAATAGAACTGCCATATGACCCAGCAATCCCACTGCTGGGCATACACACCGAGGAAACCAGAATTGGAGGAGACCCGTGTACCCCAATATTCATCACCGCATTGTTTACAATAGCCAGGACATGGAAGCAACCTAGATGCCCATCAACTGACGAATGGATAAGAAATGGAATATTACTCAGCATTAAAAAAAAATTCATTTGAATCAATTCTACTCAGATGGACCGAACTGGAGCCCATTATCCAGAGTGAAGTAAGCCAGAAGCAAAAACAACAATACAGTATATTAACACATATATATGGAATTTAGAAAGACAGTAACGAGAACCCAACATGCAAGACAGCAAAAGGAACGCAGATGTATAGAATAAACTCATGGACTCTGTGAATGAGGGAAAGGATGGGATGATATGGGAGAATGGCATTGAAACATGTTAATTATCATATGTCTAATCAATCGCCAGCCCAGGATTGATGCTCGGGGCTGGTGCATCGAGATTTCCCGGGGGGGAGGGAGGAGGGAGGGAGGAGGGAGGGGTTTCTGGAGGGGAAGCATATGTAAACCCATGGTGATATCATGGCATTGTATGACAAAAACAATAAAAGGGAGGAAAAAAAAAAACAAAAAAAAACACAAAAAAATAAAATAAATATAAATAGCAAGTAGTAAGTCCTTAGCAAAAAAGTGAAATGAGAAATGTACATTAAAATGATATATAACATAACCACATTTATTTAAGAATGTATTCCAATATCAAACAGTAAATTTCAATAACGTAAAACCACAATTAGTTTTGCACCAACCTAAGAAATATCTCTTTTCTCATTACTAATGGTATTTATTTGTTTTTTTCATTTATTCTAAACAAGATTCAAAGCTATTATCTATTTTATGGAGCTTTTCAAAGTGCTGTGTTTGATTTTATTGATCAGTTTTACTCCTTTGTTTTCTATTGCATTCTTTTAAATTTAATATTTATGAATTCCTTTTTCCTCTGAAGATATTTTATTGTTTTTCTAGTTACTTGAAAAATTAACTTATTTACTTTATTTTTTCCTTAAAATTACAAATTACTTCAAGCAAATAAGAGTTTAGAGAAGGATATGTGTATATTCCCTCATACAACTTAGATAAATCTTAATATTTTGCAATATTTGCTTCAGAGAGTTTTTTAAGAAACAAAATATTTCAGCTAGTAAACCCCATATGTCTTTCACAAGAGAAAACTACTACTCTAAGCTATGTATTCATCATGCTTTTCTATTTGCTACATTTACAAGTGCCCACAAGCAACAAAGAGTTTACATAAAGTTTTTAAGCTTTATATAATTGGATGATACTGTATGTATCCTTTTGCAAACTGCTTTTTCTAAACACATAATGTTTACTTTTATCTATCAAAATAAATGTAGCTCCAATTTATAAATTTGAGCTACTCTATGGTTTCCTTTGATGAATGAGTTACAATTTATTTACAGTATCATGTTGATAAATCTGAGGGAAGAAATGCTTTATCTATAATAATACTAAAAGAAGCAGAAGAATGACTGTAGAAAGAGATTTTAGAGTTCAGACACTGCTATAAGAGTACAGTGAAAGTGTAATAGTGAATGTGTTAGTTGTTCAGTCGTGTTCAACTCTTTGCAACCCCATGGACTATAGCCCGCCAGGCTCCTCTGTCCACGGGATTCTCTAGGCAAGAATACTGGAGTGGGATGCCATTTCCTACTCCAGGGGATCTTCCTGACCCAGGGATGGAACCTCCATATCCTGCATTGGCAGGGAGATTCTTTACTGCTGAGCCACCTGGGAAGTAGGCAGAACTTCAATTGACATCATTCTTGAAAATTGACTACTTCTTTTGCTGGTTCTTTGTCAAAAGATTCAGAAATTTTTTTTGTGTGAGACCCAAATGAAAACCACCTAGATAATGTAATTGATGTTATTAAAGTTTATTTTTCACCCAGTGGTTATAAATTTTGTAAAGCCTGTTTATTTTCAGTCTAAATTTAGAAAAATAAAAATAATTTTTAAAAAGTTGGATTTTTCTGAGGTTAGGTAGGGATGACTTCATAAGAACTTTAGTTCTTATGAACACCCTCAACTTTTGTTCTTACAGAGTGTAAGGAATACTGATTTTTTTTGTCTACCTACTTTATTATATTTTCCTTGTATTTTTTCCTCTCTCTCTCTCATCTGTTACACCCTACCTTAACTGAATATAGTACAGAACTAAAATATAGAATGACTTAATGTTCCCTGTTCTAAATTTTAATACGGAATATTTCTATTTCCTCTTCAGTATAAAGATTGCTTTTTGATGGATTTTTACTTAGGTCAGAAACCTCAATTTAAAAATATATGTATGTGGGTCTTCCTTAACTGATTGAAGGATTGGAAAGTAAAAGAAATCCCCTGAAATTGGTAGCATTATGTATTATTTCACAGAAGCACTGTTCTATAGGGCTGACCTAAGCTGCTTGACTCATCTGCATCATGGAATCAAATGTTTCATTAAAAGCATTATGCAGTGTCTCCACATCAAAATTACACACATATGTCTATATATATAGATATGTATATGTATGCACACACACGTATGTATCTATATATATATCTACTTTAAGATTTCAGAACAACTCTTTGGTCCTAAACCTTTTGAACTCAAGAAATAAATATGGATTATGAAAAATATATTTCTTTAACTTTGGGCATGTTATCATAGAGCTGGAAAAAAAAGTGCAAACGATGTTGCTAAAGCTGGAAGACTAAGAAAAAATGGTTGACACGCAGAGAATAAGAATGAACTATAGCATTTTGAAATGTATTATCAAAATGTATTTTAAATGTGAAAGCAAAACTTAAAAGGCAAAGTTAGTTTCCAAAAGATAGGGTCAAAGAGTTTGAAGCGAATCTCTGTCATTCATAAGTGTTCCTCAGAGGAGATGCCAGTGGGTGAGGAGAGCAGAGAGATGGGTTTCTCTTTACTGTCTTCTCTTGTCAGCTGACTTGGGAGAATGAGGAAGACAGCATGGAGTTACCACTCACTTCTTTGTGACTTAATCACAGTATTGAAGTAAACTGCTGAGACTTAAGTCGCTCATGTGTTGAGCGTTTCCTCTGTGTCAGGCAGCCCCTATGCAACATTCTATACACTGGTGAGCTGAACAGATACAGGTCCTGCCCACAAAGGGACTTCCTATCTGAGCCATTCATTTGTTTGGGTACAGAGGGAATTTTATTTTTTTTAACCTATGTTTTCTAGACTAGAGGGTTTTTACTGCTTTGCCCCTCTATTAAAAATCTGGAACTGATCTCAGGTGGCCTCAGCCTGCATCAGCTTGGAGCAGAGCTTGGGCTGGACCCAGAGATTGTGCTGGGTCACGGTGGTGAAAGCACCAGGTATCCTAGCCTCTAGACCAGTGGTCAGTGACAAGGGCCCTGGTCCTCTGGCTTTACAGAAAAGAATTCCCACAAAGATGAAAAGTAGTGAAACAAGTGAAATATTTATTAGGAGGAAAAAGAGTACAGTATGTGAAAATAGACACACAGGCAGATTCAAGGAGAGAGTCCCTGAGTCACACGCTTGTAGCAGTTTGAATTACTTTAATGGAGTATTTCTTCCAGGTTTTGTTTGGCCAAGTATTTTGATTTGCCTGGTTTACAGTCCATATTTGGTATACCTCAGGATCCTCTCTGTGTGTGCACACATCTCTTAGCCAAGATGGATCCTACTGAAAAGGCGGCTAAGTAGACCATCCCTTGTCATGACTCTCCTTTCACTTCTAAGGAGCCTTTTCTGCGCATGTGTGGTCAGTGAGGTCTCCAGACTTCAGAATGAGAACTGTGTGGTCTGTGCAGTCTCCAACCTCCTCCCTCAATTGCCCTGCTATTCTTGTCTTTGGAGTTTCAGTCAACAGAGAATGAATCTCCAATTGCTTAACCCTGGGGGCCCCGTCTGCCTTCTGCCTCAGAAGCTGTCATTTGTCTTCTGCTTAAAGGATAAATGTGCTTTTTGTCTTAGTGGCCTTTCAGAGATGGACTCAGTGAGCATGACCCAATTAATAACAGACAGAGGCAGCTGGGAAGGTGCATGGTGTGGGCTCTTCCTGCACCCTGGCACCGGGCAGACACTGGAGGACAAATGCGTGCTGGCTGAGATCTCACCTAGTAGTAAAACATAGTGCCTAAGAATAGCAAACACTTGCATAGCATTTAGTATGTCCCAAGCATAAACAATGTTTACTCCACATCATAGCCCAGTGAGGTAGATGTTAGAGTCTGCCTTTCTGTCTTAATTCAGGAATCAAACAGATTCAAATAACATGGGGTAACCTCTTAATTGGGCTTGCCTGGTGACTCAGATTGTAAAGAATCCAGATGCAATGTGGGAGACCTGGGTTGGGAAGATTCTCTCTCTGTATTGGGAAGACCCCCTGGAGGAGGGCACAGCAACCCATTCCAGTATTCTTGCCTGGAGAATCTCCATAGACAGATGAGCCTGTCAAGGTACAGTCCATGCGGTCACAAAGAATCGGACACGACTGAGCAACTAAGCACACACCCTCTTAATTAATTCCATTTGAGGGATGAAGAAACTGAAGCATGCAGAGGTTAGTGACTTGCCCAAGGTCACATGGTTGGAGAATTCATGGTTCAAATCCAGGTAGTATGGCTCTAGGATCTGTGCTCTTAACCACTGCACTACTCCCTCCCCACCAACCACCATAACTGCTTGTTATTAAACTTCCAATACTCCTTTCATCCCACTTGACTTATCTTGCCTTAAGACTTTCAGAATCGTCCTGCCCTGGAATTGGCTGATGCCTTTGAATGTACAAGGGGATTTTGAATAGAACAGTAAGGATCTCTAGCTAGAAGGTTTGTAATTGTTGCCCTGAGGATACTGTACACTTTATTTGGAGAAGGGGAGGGGCGGGTGGTGAGGAGGGGAGAGAACTTTGCTACTCCTTTGCCTTTAGGGTTACTTTTCTACTTTGACAATGGGTTATGTGAACTGATATCCTGAGGGCAAAATAGTGCTCATTGCTTGACCTTCAGTCTTTTTGAGTGTTGTGGTTCACGATTCCTAGTTGTTTAGCTTGTTGGCCTGGGTTCTGACTCCCCAGCATTGTCCCAAATTTTGGTCTCTTAGATTTTTTATTTCTTCCTTTATATGATTTCTTCTACAACAGAGATCATCAGCCTGGGATCATGTATCCTTAAGGCATTGGCTAGAGATGGGGAAGCCTGTGAAATTCTTAAATTGTATACGGACTTTTATGGATATGTGTCTGGAAGTATTTCTTTTTTTTTCAAGATGGAGAGGGGAAAATTCTCAGAGGAATTCTCAGAGGAATTTCTAACTATGAAACCAACCTAATTTTATAATCTGCTCATTTTTAATTTATTATGTTTATATTAAGTAAGCTGCCTTAAATTATTTTTAGAAAGATGTATGATAAAAATATAAAATCATAACTTATTTGAAGGATTCATCACTAATTCTTTGTGTCAAACAGACTCTAATGTTGTGCTATGGTTTACATTAACCATCTATGCCCAAATATTTCTACATTCATTTTTGGGAACATTTAAAGTGATTGTGATCCAAGATGCTATCAATCTGTTAGAAACTGTGGTCTACCTGAGGAAAATGGTAGAAAAAGGTGGAAGAGAAAGAGCCTAGGAAGATGACACAGACTTTGAAGGAAGGGCTTCACTGATAGCTCAGTTGGTAAAGAATCCGCTTGCAATGCAGGTGACACAGTTCAATTCCTGGGTCGGGAAGACCTGCTGGAGAAGGGATAGGCTACCAACTCCAGTATTCTGGCCTGGAGAATTCCAAGGACTCTATAGCCCATGGGGTCACAAAGAGTTGGACACGACTGAGCGACTTATACACACACAGGTTACAATTGAAGGAAGGAGTGATATCACTTCTGAAAAGAAAGGATGGAGATAAAGAGAGATTCTAATATGGACAGAAGGTGAGATGAAGGAATACACAAGTGATGGCTCAATATTTTCAGGAAAAAAAGTAAGGGAAGATTTTAAGTATGTATTAAAAAAAAAGGAACTGGGTTTAGTTCTGATATAGACACCTTATTGAGATGAGAAGACTCAAGAAAAGAGTAACAAAAGAAAAAAGTTAGGCTGTCAGTTCAACAGTTTAGCAAATTTCTGTGAACATTACTGTGATAAGATGCTCTGTAGGCACAGGGTCAGAGACGATACAGTCCCTTTTCTGTGGGTGTCATGCTTAACACAAAGGCTACCACCAGGGCCTAGCTGGAAGCAAGTGAAAGTGAAACATCATAAACCCCTGACAATCTTCAACAATGTTTGTTGGATTTAGGAGGAGAGGAAGTTGAGTTAAAGTCTTGAAGTTTCAGGTTTACTTAATGACTTTATGTGAGTGTTCTAGGCAATGACGATCTTTGTCAACAGGCCATTAGACTAGGAAAGATGTATAGGTTAAGGGAAAACACCGTTCCTGTGTGGAGGGAGTGGAATAGGTGTCCAGAAAGACGGTGCTGCCTTGCTGGGGGCCATCACATTAGAGATCTGCTAAGTGATGGGAGGCCCCACAGTTAGGTCCTAATGGTGGGTCATTGAGACAGTGTGGAGGGATGCAGGTGAGCAAGGAGTGTTCTAAAGATGTAATAAGGGCTTACCCATGTCATAATAGGATCTAAACAAATAGGAAGTACACAGGGGTTGTGGGGAGTTGGCTTTGCCACAAATCTGAGACCAAGACATGTAAGGTCCTGTTCTTGTGTGAAGATCTCTAAGTATAGGAATACTGATTCTAGAATCATCTCCATTATATTGGTTTATCTTTTTAAGACCGTTGTTTCTGAGCTGCCTTACTATGAAGATTCATTACCTTTTCTTGGCTCTTCTTTTCTCTGGCCTCTTATCTGCTGCAGGTAAGGCTTTAGCCATAATAAGGGAAGAGCCAACACAGATGGAAGTCTGTGAAATAACACAAAAATCATCCATCGCCAGTGGTAGTCAGTAGGTGCTCAGTGAATGTTTTGAATGATTGAATCATTGTTTCTTCACAGATAACCCCCTTGAGAATAGAATAGAATTTGGAGAATTCTAAGATTCCCTTTCTTTTTGATACCAAATTACTTATTTCAGCTATGAGGTAGAATCTTATTTCCAAGGGGAAATCTTAAAAAGAATGACTTTGAGACCTTCATTCCAGGGTCTTCTGACTCCCAGTACACTGTACAAATTTCACTAACACTGCTGCATTTTTCTGCCTATCTTAAGGAAGGTACAAATGGTGTCCATTGCACAGACTTTTATTGTGTGTCTTAAATGTGTTAATCTATGTAAAGGGCCTTTAAGAAGTACTTGACAGCACTTAAGAAATGTCTACTATTATTATCATTACTACAGTTTTTACCTCTTCTTTAGTTGATTCCCTTTAGTAATTTTTCCTTTCAGTTCAGAATATCCTCAGTCAGGATAAGCTCAGAAAAAAATGTGACTTTATTGTTCATCTTTAGAACTTCAAGTGCCCATAAGATGATAAGGGGTTGATAGGACTAAGAATGGAAAGCAAGGGATGGAGGAGAGAAATAGTATCAGGAAAATGGAAACATAGGTGGTACAAAGGTAAGAAGTGGGAGGATCATCAATGTTGGCGCAGGGGATTGGACTGAGTGATTTAGAAAGTTTTGGTGCCATTAACAGCAATGAAAATTCAGGGACAGGGAGCTGGTTGGGAAGGAAGCTAGTTAAAATAATTTTAGAAATGGTTACTTTGAAGTGACAGTAAGATATCCAACTGGAAATAATCTAGTAGACAGAAGTAAGATAAGAAACAAGGAGAAAGCTTGTGGCTGAAGATAAACATTGTGGCACCTACCAAAGGGTATGACAGTTGTGGTTATGTGAATAGGCAACTACTTCAAGGGTACTTCTCCCTCTTTCCTCTTTCTGGCAGGCATGTTGTATTCTGGGCATGGTGATGACAAGACTGTGTGTTAGTGGAGGACAAAGGCGATGCTGGAAACCATCCTTCTCTTTTTCTTTATCCTCCTCTACCTCTCCTTCTCCTGTTTACTCTTCTTGTGTTCACTTTGCTTTTCTCTATTTTTCCTGGTCTTGTACGTATAAGAAAGTTTATAAGTTGCATACAGTAAGTGTTATAAAGCTAAGTAATTAGGAAGAAGATTCTGGCAGAGGAAAACAAACTTAGTAAAAAGTGATTTGGAGCAGTGATGATATTATATTCCAAAATGATCCCTGGGGGAGGCAGCTGAAAGTGGAGGAGAGAGGAAGTTGATGTGCATTTCAATTAGGAATGGAGTGGTTCCTCCTGGACCCCTCACCTCTTCTTTTCCTGTTGTCCTCACTGGCCTGGAATGGCAGGACATCCAGCATGGCATGACCTGTTAGAATGTCTACTATTGGCCATGCTCCTGAGATCATCCTATGTTGCTGAGCTTATTCAGCCCAAAGGGAGGGTGATCAGTCTTCTGTACCTAGTCAGGAGACATGTAGTGTCAGTCTGTTCCTTCCTTCCACAAGTCTTTTTATTTGCAGTCTCTGCTAGAACTTTGTGAAATATCTGCAAATCAATGTAGCCTCCTGTTTTAGCTTATATGTTTATATATCTGCTTAATTTCAGGAACTGAAGATGGTCATTTCATCTCTAGCTTTCTGGAGTGTAAGAATCAGACACTGTGTGATTCTTCAGATGAAAAAGAAAGCTGCTCTTATGCTAACAAGGAGGTTGGAATATGTGTCTTGCATCTTATAAAACATGGAAAGCAAACAGTCATGAAGAAATAGAAAATTAGGAAGACAAAACAATCAACTCCCTTGTCTCATTAAAAAATAAAGTCAGTCTTCCTTTCTCTTTTTGTGACACATTTACTGAAAGTTTAGACAAAGGTTTATCAAGGAATAATGAGAGAGGACATTTTCTCTTCAGTTCCAACAGATCAAAGAGTATAGATTAAGAAAACAAAAGAAGCCTGGTTCTGTCTGAGTTGGGGTGAAAAGCTTATGGGAATGTGAAATGTGGTAGAAAGGACCTGAAGAGGCATTTATACTGTGTGTATGAGATACAGAAAGGGTACATGAGGACAGGTCAATAAATTTTGCTGTAGATTGTGAAGTCTTTCCTACCTGCTTCACAGTTTTGGTAAAGTCTTAAGTTTCTTTTTTAAAAATTATGTATTTATATTTGGCTGCATTGGGTCTTCGTTGCTTCGAGGGGGCTGCTTCTTGCAGTGGCTTCTCTTGGTGCCGAGCACACTCTCAGAGCCCACGGGCTTCCTGTAGGTGCAGCAAGCGGGCTCCGTGGTTGTGGCTCCCTGGCTCTAGAGAGTGGGCTCAGCAGTTGTGGTGCTTGGGCTTAGTTGGTCGGTGGCAAGGAGAATCTTCCCAGACCAGGGATGGGAGCTGTGTCCCCTGCATTGGCAGGCCAATTCTTATCCACTGTACCACCAGGGAAGTCCTTAACTTGCTTCTTAATGATTATCTTTGGCTCAAACTCTTTAACTGTATTTAACATGTTAGTTTTTCGTATCAAAACCTATGGTTCCTATCCCTGGCTTTTTATGCCAAATACCCAAACACCACCAGGGCCTGGTAAAGTAGGAAAGTGATTCTTTGAGCCCTGGATTCCTTCACGCCTTTGGTGCCTATTTTGCCCATAGTATCCGTAGCAAATATAATCCCTGCTTGGCATGTTAGACAGAGCTGTCCTCCCCAAGTCCTTTATCCACCCAAGTTCTCTGATTTCAGTACACCAGCTTCCCTCTGAAACGGCTGTCTTAGCCTTTCAGAAAAAAAATGTGACTGAACACATCCAATTTGGGTAAAAAAGACTAACTACATCTTAAGTAGAAAGCTCAGAGCTTGAGGGTGAATTTTAAGACTGTATAACTACAGTGAAGCTGCTGTTGCTGCTGCTAAGTCGCTTCAGTCGTGTCCGACTCTGTGCGACCCCATAGACGGCAGCCCATCAGGCTCTGCCGTCCTTGGGATTCTCCAGGCAAGAACACTGGAGTGGGTTGCCATTTCCTTCTCCAGTGCGTGAAAGTGAAAAGTGAAAGTGAAGTCGCTCAGTCGTGTCCGACTCTTTGTGACCCCATGGACTGCAGCCCAGCAGGCTCCTCCGTCCATGGGATTTTCCAGGCAAGAGTATCGGACTGGGTTGCCATTGCCTTCTCCCACTACAGTGAAGAATTTCAGGCAAACATAAGTCTATCAGTCGGAGTCCTGGCTGGAAACAAACTCGCCACCCCGAGAGGTTCCCAATGGTCTGTCCTCCGCGAGCTCCGCGTGGCGGTGGGGGCGGGGAGTGGGCGTGGCCTAGCAACGTGGACAGAAGCCTTTCACTGATGCTCTGCACCTAGAGGCTCACAGGGAGCGAGGGAGAAGGCGTTCTTGGACACTAGCACAGGAATATAAGCGAGAAGCAAAGGTAAAAGTTAACAAGGAGACAACAATAATTTGTCTCATTATTAATAGAAAGAGGGGGGCAGCAGTATGCTAATAAGTGGAAATATTGGTCTGGATGTGCTTCGAGGAGAGTTTTTGTTCAAAGAATTCAGGATAGCCCCCACGGGCTCTGCCTTTTGGGTCTAGGAGGCCTCCTAGAGGGGCACCGTCCTTTCTCAGGGTCTACCCCTCCCCTTCTCCCCAGGTGAGTTGGTCCTCAGGGTCCCTCTGTGAAGCTGATAAAGGTGCCCAGGAGGGAGATGTGACAGTGACTCCCTTCCATTCGCACCCTCAGTCTTCTCTCTGGCAGCCCTCAGGTCCAGCCCCAGGGGGTCGGAAGTCCTGGTCTAGCTGGTCTTCAGCACAGAGCAGTGGACGAGGCAGTCCCAGCTGTAGAACACAGCCTTCCCTGTGCTATCCTGGGCTCTGATCAGTGAGTGCAAGTGCTCCTGGATGACGGTAACTGCACTGGGCCAGTGGGGCTGTGGTGGGAAGGCCAGATTCCAGATGCTGTCAGGGGCCAAGGCTGGGCCGAGCTCCTCTGTCCCAGTTCCCACAAAGCCACCCTTGCCCTGAGGATCGTTGAGATTACAGGCCAGCTCCCAGTGTCCTGAGAAACATGGGTGTATCAAAAACATGTAAAATGTACTATTCAGATTCTGACTGCTATAAGTGCATCATTTTCTGGTTTCTATACTGCAACAGCGTCCCCACCTCCCTAAATGCAAAGAGATGGTTGCACTAGTTTTCCAGGTGGCCTCCCAGCCTCAGGCTTGCTCTCACATTTGTTCCTCATTGTCCACCAAAAAGGGGTGTGCATGGGTGCATGTATGTTTGTGTGTGTGTGTGTGACTTATAGTCTCTGGGAAATGAGTGCCAGAAATTCCCCTGCACCTTACTTTTGCTTTGGCAAACCAGGCCACATCAAAATTAAAGTCCCTGAGTCAGAGGCGCCGAAAAATTAGAAAGGATGAACTGCTACTCCTATGTGGCTATGTTGTAAGCTGGATGGAGTTGCAAATGGTAGGGTTCCTCACCTCCACTCCCTCTAAACAAACAAACAAGTAAAAATGAAAAGCAATGGCAGAGACAACCAGGCACAATCATGATAATTAGCACGGATAGTACTTCTTCAATTACCTATGTGAGGTAGGTAGTATTTTTCACTAGTGTACAGATGAAGAAACTGAGGCAACTGAGAGGTTAAAGAACCTGCAGTTTCCAAGGAGTGAGGCCAGGATTCAAATCCAAGCAGAAACTTTAACTCATTCTCCAGACAAAGCAACTGGAAGCAATGTATCATGATAACTACTGGAAGAAGTTCGTTGGAGGCAAAACTGACTAGCTTGAGTGAGTTAAAAGTTGTGGGTCCTTTAATTTCTGTACTAGGAGATATATTAACCTTTTAAGTGTAGCAGTATGGAGCTGGAGACAGCAAAAGAATCTGCAGGTATTAAACAGGGAAGAAACCAATTTTAAACCAGAAAAATTACTTTTAGTCTATAATATCTCGAAATGTTAGAGATAATATAGATAGATATATTATAGATAGGTAGATATATTATATCTACCTCTTTTGAGATATCTCAAAAGAGGCTGCAATCTCTTTTAAGAAAAGTAATTATATATATTAATATCAGAAAGATATCATTTGGAATACCTTGATCTAGTCACATTAAGATTAGACGGTGAAGACAAAAGGTCTTATTGCTCTTAAAATAAGGCTCTGCCATATTCATTATAAGGGTGACCATCAAATGCTAGAATTTAATATGACTAAGGTAGATAATATATTAAATTTTTTCCTTCCAGTTTTAGGTTGTTAAATATTATACTGAACTGCTGGACATTCTAAACCAAGTAGAAATATAACAGATGCCCAACCTTGATATTCCTTTGACCCAACTGGTAATTTTTAACTTTCTTACCAAAGAGTCTTATTTTGGGTTGTGATAAGATGAGTCTTGAAAATAGAGTTGAATTTCTGGAATGAAAAGTACAAACTGTGTATTATGATTTTCATTATTGAGTTTTATTATTATTATCCCAAGAAGTAATTGGCTGTGAATACAAAGTAGGGGTTTTTTTTGTTTGTTTGTGATTCAGAACAACTAGTGAGACTGGATCAGTGTCCTCATTAGGTCTTTATTAAATAAATATTTATGCAACCTCATTCTGTTGGATTTACCTTTGCAAAGAATAGAAGAAAATAGAAACTAAAGTAGTAGACAGAAAAAGCTAGTCTATCCACTCTACTCAAAGAGTGTACAACCTAATGAGGCTGATAAATATACAAACTTTGCAGTGTTGAGATCACCAGTTTTCCAGAGCAGTGCTTATCTGCACATTAGACCCACCTGGGGAGCTTATAAAAGTTCAGATGCCCTGGCTGTATATCAGAATTTCTGGAGATGTTACCCAGGTTGTGTAATTTCAATGGGCAGTGGAGTTGGAACAGTTAGCATAACTGTGAAAGTGTTAGCCACTCAGTTGTGTCCAACTCTTTGTGATCCCATGGAAGGGGAGGCCCATAGGCTGCTCTGTCCATGGAATTCTCAGTACTGGAGTGGGCAGCCATTCCCTTCTCTAGGAGATCTTCATGACCCAGAGATCGAACCTGGGTCTCCCACATTGCAGGCAGAGTCTTTACTGCCTGAGCTGCCAACTATTAAAAAAAAAAAAATTCTGTTCTTTTAAAACTTAGAAAAGCCTTTTAAACATGAGCTTGAATTTAAACCACAGGTAGATTTTAATGTGGGGATCACAGAAGCAGATGTGCAGTTCTTTTAATACTGTTTTTCTGACTGCAAAAGGGAATAACTAGGAACTAAAACGGTGTGACTTGCAGGCAAGAAAGCAATGTGTAAAAAGATTCTTAATTCATTGTGATACTTTGAAACCCAATGCCTTAGATCAGGGGAAGGAAAACATCTGAGTAAAACTTGATTCATGGAAGTGTCTGGAAATGGCATGCTCATCACTATGACTGGAAACCTGAGTGTGAAAAGAAGTCTTCTCAAACTCTGTTGTCTTTTTTGTGGAGACACTAAGATGGTTGATTTTACAAGCGCTCACTGGTTTTTGTTTTTTTGTGGTTTTTTTTTTTTTTTGGCTCTAGATGATTTTCATTTATTCACATATTCAGACTTAAAGAAGTCTTCTGATTAACTTATATTCTTTCTCGTAAAGATATTGAAGAGGTAGAACTAAAGCTATGCCAAGTGCTTGAATGTGTACTTTGAGAGCTTTATCTGAGGATCTTCTGTGATGATTCCCTTAATTTTGCCAACCCACACTTTTCTTAGCATCCAAGTGGTACTCCTCTACCCACTTAATCTGAGCTCAATAGCAGAGATGGAGTTTTTGTACTTATGAGCCAAGATTGATTTTCAAAAGCCCTGTGAAACAAGCTATAACAAAGCAGAAATTAGCCCCAAGGCATTTTCCCCAATAAGTCTCTTCCAGTCCTCCTACCACCAAACTGGGTTTAGACAATTTTAACAAATCATTGTCTAAGCCATTAATTACTAAAAATCATTAGTTGGAGATTTTGAATGCCTCACTTTTATTAAATATCATAAATTTTGTTGGTCTCATGTTTTAAGAAAGAATAACAAGCCCATTTAAACTTATCAGGTAGCATATATTTAGAGGAATTTTTTCAATCTGTACTAAAGCTGTAGTTTCAGACAGTAAAATTCAACATGTTTGCAAATAATTGGTTTCCACAAATGTTATTCTGAGTATATATTGGCATGATATCTGAAGGAAATATTATAAAACAAAAATGGCAATTGTCATGCTTAAATAAAAAGTTATTAGACAATTATTTTAGAACATATTACCCAAACCATCTTGGGCCTGACCACCATTTGAATAAATGTTCATACTTGAAAATACCCTGCTTGTTGAATTGTTGCATTGTTGGTCAGATTTAGGATTCCTTGAAACCTGGGTTTCTATTCCTCACAGTGATAAGGGACATTTTTCAGAGATCATGGTTGCCTTTCATGATGCCTCAAAAAGTTAAGCTGTCACTTAGCCATCTCTACCTTTTTTATGCATTGGCTGTAAGGCATATGCTAGATGTGTTAGCATGTTTAGAATTTACTTCTTGCATTCCTCCTTGTTATCCATTCCCACTTTACAAATGAGGAAACTGAGACACAGAAATTTTCAATAGCTTTCTGAGGTCATAAAGCCCGCAAGTGGCCATGCTGAGGTTTAAACATAGGTGGTTTGACTCCCCCTTAACCACAACAGAATACAAAAAAAAAAAAAAAAAGAGCCAAAGCTTTTGAGTCTAATAGCTTAAGAGAAGAGCAGTATTATTAATGAAAATGAAAGAACTAGAGAGATGATCTAGCCTGGATTTTTCTTGGCAAAGGGAGAAGGAGGAAACGATTGATTTAATTTTGGTCATGTTAGAATGACATGATGTCAGAATATATAAATTTCTGTCCTAGAGATGGATGCATGTGATTAGGGCAGAACCTCCACTGGAAATGTGGATTGGAAAAATCTCTACAATAGAAAATGTAGGTTAATAGATGAGAAAGTGTGATTTTTTTTTCCCCCAAGAAAGTGAATATACGGAAAGAAGAGCAGAGGAGAAGGAGTTGAATTTTATGGTAAATGCCGAGTTAAAATGGGGGAAGTAGAAGAGAAGTCAGACGCAATCATAAAAGGGGATGGAGAATGAGGATAGGACAAAGACCCCACCCACAGGAGACTTTCCCAAAAGATGAGCATGGGATATAAGTCTTTCAGAGAAATGGAAGAGAATAAAGAAATACAGATTTGGTGACTTTCACAAACTATTATAAATAGTAAGTATCAGTAGCAGTGGATATTGCTACGCTTTATTTTGCCTTACTTGTTTTTAAATTTTGTTTCATTTCTGGTATCTGATTTAAAAAGATATCTTATTAAGGTAATAAGATATTATTAACAAGATATCTTATTAAAAAATCTTATTGTTCATTTTTGACAGAAAGAGTGAATGATTGCTTGTCTAAGTGTTTCTGAGTCAAGTCTTTGAAATCTTGTCCAGAACTTATGCATCAGCAAAGTCAGAAAACCACATGAATTTAGCAGTGAGAAGGCCCTCAGGAGTGTATCATGGTTCATTTCATCTTATTGGTGGGAAAGTTGAGGTACTGTGTGGTTGAGTGTCTCCCAGCTGAGATGCTTTCTGAAATGGGCCTGGAGGTCTGAGCCAATCCAGGTCCCTCCTCTTTCTAATGTGTCTCCATGTGGCTTTGGAACAATAGAGAGAGTCAGTTTAAAGCCTTAGGCTCTCTTCTGACTAACTTATTCAGTCCTTCCTTGATTTCCACAGGGGACTGGTTCCCCCACCCAATACCAAAATGCTCTACTGCTCAAATCCCTTAGATAAAATGACATAATGTTTGCTTATAACCTATGAACATCCTTCCATATATTTCAGATCATCTCCAGATTATTTATATTACATAATACAATGTAAATGCTATGTACATAGTTGTAAATCCAGCGTAGATCTGTAGGCATGGAAACTGCAATTTCAGAGGGCAGACTGTACCTTGACTTGTGCCAATGTCACAGAACAGAGGGAGACCCTAGACCAAAGGAAGAGATTTTATTTATTTATTTATTTATTTTTTATTAGTTTTGCCATACAATGACGTGATATTGCCATGGGTGTACATATGCTCCCCCTCCAGAACCCCCCTCCCTCCTCCCTCCCTCCCCCCTCCCTCCCCCCTCCCTCCTCCCTCCCTCCTCCCTTCCCCCCCAGGAAATCTCGATGCACCAGCCCCGAGCATCAACCCTGGGTTGGCGATTGATTTCACATATGGTAATTAACATGTTTCAATGTCTTTCTCCCATATCATCCCACCCTTGCCCTCTTCCACAAAATCCACGTATCCGTTCTATACATCTGTGTTCCTTTTGCTGTCTCGCATGCAGGGTTCTCATTACCATCTTTCTAAATTCCATATATATGCATTAGTATACTGTATTGTTGTTTTTCCTTCTGGCTTACTTCACTCTGGATAATGGGCTCCAGTTCCGTCCACCTGAGTAGAACTGACTCAAATGAATTTTTTTTTAATGCTGAGTAATATTCCATTGTGTATATGTACCACAGCTTTCTTATCCATTGGTCAGTTGATGGGCATCTAGGTTGCTTCCATGTCCTGGCTATTGTAAACAATGCAGCGATGAACATTGGGGTACATGTGGCTCTTTCAATTCTGGTTTCCTTGGTGTATATGCCCAGCAGTGGGATTGCCGGGTCATATGGCAGGTCTATTTGCAGTTTTTTAAGGAAGAGATTTTTAAAGAACATCTTTCATTATTTTAAGCTGGGACCGAACCCACATCTCCTTATTGGCATGTGGAGGTAACTGACTGACAAAAACTTCCACAGTATCCAGGAACCTACAGGAAATGTGTATCTTAATTTCAAAGAAAGGCAATGCCAAAGAATGCTCAAACTACCACACAATTGCACTCATCTTATATGCTAACAAAGTAATGCTCAAAATTCTCCAAGCCAGGCTTCAACAGTATGTGAACCTTGAGCTTCCAGATGTTCATGCTGGATTTAGAAAAGCCAGAGGAACTAGAGATCAAATTGCCAGCATCCGTTGGATCATTGAAAAAGCAAGAGAGAACCAGAAAAACATATACTTCTGCTTTATTGACTATGCCAAAGCCTTTGACTGTGTGAATCACAACAAACTGGAAAATTCTGAAAGAGATGGGAATATCAGACCACCTTACCTGCCTCTTAAGAAATCTGTATGCAGGTCAGGAAGCAACAGTTAGAATTGGACATAGAACAGCAGTCTGGTTCCAAATAGGAAAAGGAGTACATCAAGGCTGTATATTGTCAGCCTGCTTATTTAACTTATATGCAGAGTACATCATGAGAAACCCTGGGCTGGAGTAAGCACATGCTGGAATCAAGATTGCCAGGAGAGATACCAATAACCTCAGATATGCAGATGAAACCACCCTTATGGCAGAAAGTGAAGAAGAACTAAAGAGCCTTTTGATGAAAGTGAAAGAGGAGAGTGAAAAAGTTGGTTGAAAGCTCAATATTCAGAAAACTATGATCATGGCATCCAGTCTCATCACTTCATGGCAAATAGATGGTGAAAAAATGGAAATAGTGAGAGACTTTTTTGGGGCTCCAAAATCACTGCAGATGGTAACTGCAGCCATGAAATTAAAAGACATTTTTTCCTTGGAAGAAAAGCTACGACCAACCTAGACAGCATACTGAAGAGCAAAGACATTACTTTGCCAACAAAGGTCCATCTAGTCAAAGCTATGCTTTTTCCAGTAGTTATGTATGGATGTGAGAGTTGGACTATAAAGAAAGCTGACTGCTGAAGAATTGATGCTTTTGCACTGTGGTGTTGGAGAAGACTCTTGAGAGTCCCTTGGACTGCAAGGAGATCAAATCAGGATCTTAGATCTAACCAGGAAGTTAGTCCTGAGTATTCATTGGAAGGACTGATGTTGAAGCTGAAACCCCAATACTTTGGCCACCTGATGTGAAGAACTGACTCACTGGAAAAGACTCTGATGCTGGGAAAGATTGAAGGCAGGAGGAGAAGGGGATGACAGAGGATGAGATGGTTGGATGGCATCACCAACGTGATGGACATGAGTTTGAGTAAACTCCAGGAATTGGTGATAGACAGGGAGGCCTGATGTCCTGCAGTCCATGAGGTTGCAAAGAGTTGGAAATGACTGAGCAACTGAACTGAACTGTAAGCTAGTGCATACTATAAAAGGATGTATATGCCATTTCAAACCACTAAACTAGACTAGTGAGAGTTTGAAGCTGTACTGTGTAGGGATATATATATATAAAACGTGTCGTCATAGACTCATGGGCTTGCTTTGACTTACATGTCTTTGTTTTTTTTAATTAATTAATTATTTTTTTCTTTACATTATTGTGTTGGTTTTGCCATAATTGACATGAATCCGCCATGGGTATACATGTGTTCCCCTTCCAGAACCCCCCTCCCACCTGACTTATGTGTCTTTGGGCTGGTCTCAGTGGCATGGAGCTTCCCTGTGGCTCAGATGGTAAAGAACCTCCCTGCCAATGTAGGAGATGTAAGAGATGCAGGTTCGACCCCTGGGTTGGGAAGATCCCCTAGAGAATGGAATGGCTACCCACTCTAGTATTCTTGATTTCTTGCCTGGAGAATCCCATAGACAGAGGAGCCTGGCAGGCTACAGTCCATAGGGTCGCAAAGAGTCAGATATGACTGAGTGACTAACACACACACATACTCACTCTGTCTCTCTCTCTCTCAGTGGCACTAGGGAGTCTAAGGCTGCTTCCCTGACATGGATATATTAGTAAAAGGGCAGAAATTCTGTTTTATAGTTTGAACTTAGCCAAAATCTTGCTACTTAAAAAAACAACAACAACAAAGCAAAAACAAAACCACAAAAACCTTAAATATTTTGACACCATTTTTTTCTTCCAGTTCTATGAGGGCCATTTTCATTTAGCAGTTGCTCTCCGCAACCTAAATTTCCACAAGAAAGTCATCTAGCAATTAACAAATGCCTCAAGAATAGCCTCCATACCAAAGGTGAACCTGGGGGCTATTGCTTAGAATTTTCAATAAGGTGAAAATTGTAGGAGTATCATGCACTTTTTTATGACAGTCATGAATTTCCAGCAGCAGTTTCCATGGCATCATGTAAAATCCATGAACTACTCCAGTCTAGAAAACATAACACGTTGCTTGGTTCCTATCAGGCATCACCATAAGTCATTTTTCTGAATATTTTATCCTACCTCTTGCTTTGTTGCTGCTGTATATTCTATGTTGAGGTCATGTATATTCTGTGGTCATATATATTCTATGTTGAGAATTTGGAAAATCTTCTATATTTCCTAAAACAAAGATATCACTCTCAGATAATTAAATGAGAGACTTCTGTTAAGAACCAAATTTTTCTTTTCCATTAAATTTGTGTCTAATAAAGTAAGCTTGGGCTTCCCAGTTGGGCTAGTGGTAAAGAACCCCCCTGCCAGTGCAGGAGACATAAGAGATGTGGGTTTGATCCCTGGGTAGGGAAGATCCCCTGGAACAGGACATAGCAACCCACTCCAGTATTCTTGACTGGAAAATCCCATGGACAGAGGAGCCTGGTGGGGTACAGTGCATAGGGTCACAAAGAGTCAGACACAACTGAAGCAACTTAGCATGCATGGACACACAAAGTAAGTTTAGGGGAATATTATAAGCTTAGGGAGAAATTAGCCCTTCTGACTGTTCTTCAACATCATTTTATTATACTTAACATTTTATTTGTATTATTATTACTACTAAAAATAAACTTTCTCCCTGAGCACTAGGTATGTTTGGGGCCAAATGCTAAGCACTGCATGTAAATTATCTCGGTTCTTACAAGAAACCTAGGAGACTGGCAGGAACCCCAGTAACTTAATACAGGTGGGTTAGTGGAAGCCCAGAGTTATTGTATTGATTGTAATGAGCCTAAAGTCAAGAAGCTGGTAATGAGGGAAAGTTGATCCACACTCAGTTCTCTGCAGTCATTCCACTGCCTGACTCTGAAAGGAACAGATGGAAGGGCGTGGTTTTTTGAGCTTCTCCTTGGTGTAGGGCACTGTGCTAGTTACTTCACTTGCTGACTTTTTTGCATCCTCACAGCCTCACTAGGTAAAGCTTGTCATTTACATTTGCTGTTTTACAAACGTGGAAACTGACTTCCCGTTCAAGGTGGTGGAGCGGAAGGACCTGAGCTCATCTCCTCTTGTGAGAGCAACAAAATTGCAACTAGCTATGGGACAACCATCCACAGGAGGATGCTGGAACCCACCACAAAAAGATACCCCATGTCCAAAGATGAAGAAGCCGCAACGAGAAGGTAGGAGGGGCACAATCATGATAAAATCAAACCCCATACCCACCGGGTGGGTGACCAACAAACTTACCAAAGAAATCTCCCACATTGTGAAGGTTCTGAAAGCCACGTCAGGCATTCTAGCCTGGGGATCTGGCAAAGGGACTGGGAATCCCCAAGGAATCTGACTTTGAAGGTCAGCAGAATTTGATTATAGGCCTTCTACAGGGGGTTTCCATTCTTGGAGGTTTCATTCTTGAAGGGCACATACAAATGTGGAAAGTGGGGCTTTGGGGAATTAAATACTTTATCAAATAAAGTCACACAGCTAATAAGTGGCAGAGCTAGGAAGCAGATTTCGCTATGTTCAAAGGTCATTCCTAGTCAACCACATGAGAAAACTTCTTGCATCTCTTTTTCCACATAGAAGTATAAGACCAAAATGTGTTGCCTATTTTTATAACTTTGTACAGGGTAATATGTACCTTGGATGTGAAGACTCTCAGCTGTGTAGATTCAAGCTGGGCTAGACTTTGAGGTCCAGCTTGGGGAATTCCACCAAGGGCTTAACATAATGCCCAGAGATTTTTTTGAACGCACAATCTAATGTCTTGATAATTTCATGTTGAATCTCAATTTAAAATAAATTGGAAAAAATAGATTTGACACTCTAGTTTAAAAGAAATAGCACTTTAAATATGTGTAGGAGGGATTCAAGCACAATGCTAAAGTTTTCCCAGTCAAAAATGTTCTCTCATTACTGATTAGATAACAAGTGAAAAACAGATTTATCATAATTTAGAATATGTTTTTCCTATAAAATAATTTTTTGAAGAAATTATAAAAGAGAAAACTGCTATGAGAAACCTGGCTTAAGAGCCTGAAAGCAATCTTGTAAAAATGTGGGATAAATAAAGGTATGCAAAGCTCCCGGTGCTGAGTGGAAAGAAGTGTTATTCTATTTTGTAGATGAGAAACAGATGTGGATTAACAAGGTTGAATTCCCTCAGTTCCTGCTAATTGGCAGAGTGGAATTTGAACTCAGTTTTTCTGACTCTAGAATCTGTCATCTTCCTACCTTGCAGTGGTGCTGTTTCCTATGGGTATTGGTCACCCTTGGGCAGACATTAAAGATGCTTGCAAATGAACCTAACATAAATGCTTATTTTTCATTTTCATAAATTTTTCTATGTGATGCATTTGTGACTGAAAGTATGAAAAAAAAAAAAAGGCTGCTAGTCGCTCAACCATGTCCAACTCTTTGCAACACCATGGACTGTAGCCCACCAGGCTCCTCTGTCCATAGGATTCTCCAGGCAAGAATGCTGGAGGGGGTTGCCATTCCCTTTTTCAGGGACTCTTCCTGACCCAGGGATCCAAAGCAGGTCTCCCGCATTGCAGGCAGATTCTTTACTATCTGAGCCATATTTACTGTTAACTGTAATTTTTATGTTTGTTAAATGTATTTTTAAAAATTAAAATCTCTAAGGATGTGAACTGATTTATATTAATTTGTCACTGATGTTGAAGTTTTTTAAAATAACCTCTTAGGTTTTCATATTGTTCTTAAAAACTGAGTGTTGTTATAAGAAACATCTATGGAATAATGGCATAAGTTAGCCCTGAAGAAATAGCAGAAATTCTGGAGGAGTCTGTAGAGTCCTGTTAAGATTAATAAAGGTGATGATTTAAAATAAAGAACTGATTGTGCTCATCCATTACGGTTTACAAATGTTGTTAGAAATGTTGTGAGGGATTTTTATATTTGGCAAGTTCTAGCTGACAATTCAATCGCTCTTAAAAACTGTACCACCAAAGAAATGATAGAGAAAAGTATTTTGTTGTCTGTAATCAGAGCTAATGATGACGTATGAAAAGAACATTCAATTATAAGCAAAAAAGTTTTACCCCAGGATAATTGGCAAATACAAATAAAATTTCTTTCCAAGATGAAGTAGAAATATTAAGGCAACAGTAAAAATAGGTTTGTGGTTGCTAGTAATCATAGAATGAAATTAAAAGGCAGAACGAGTTATTTTTCTACTCAAAGGAAATGATTGAGAACAAACAATGAAAATGATATTTTTTATACCTTGCAAGTGGGAAGGTAAGTGATACAGCCCTCAGGGAAGGCAGTGTGGTAACAGAAACCAAGAGCCATGAAAAGATTTGTAATATTTTAACAAGCAAATCAATTTATTGAATGTATTCTACCAAATTAAGCTAAAATAACAGGAAAAACTTGTTGAGGAAGATGTTCCTTGTAGTATTATAGATAAGAGGAAAAAAATTTGGAAGAAAAAAATAACACAAAATAATGTCTTAATAGGTAAATTGAGTGGACCTACTTGTGAGGAGACTATGCACTTGGAAGAAATGATCATGAAGATAGCAACATAGAAATGCCTTAAATAAGTGACAAATAAGTACATGAAATAGAATGCAGGCTCTTATTATAGCTATATACAATTATGCAGAGAAGACTGAAAGGAAACATAAAATAATTTGTAATTTTTTAAGATGGTAGGATATATAAAAATAGATAGGATATTTCCCTATCTATTTTTAAGTATTCTGTACTATTGTTATAATGTTTTAATAAAAATGTTAATTTATAATATATTAATAATATTTTCCACTTATTTTACAGTAATGGCTGTAAATATGAAATTTCTTCCACACACCAAGATTTTTAAGAATGGCATATTCTCAATGCAGTACGTGGTAAGATGCATTGTTTCTCTCTGAATTGGGCTGATACTAATTTTCAAGCTAGTAAACCTGTTTTCTCTATGATATTAAGTTTCCACTGGAGACCTTACTCTCACTATATAGAAGCAGTAGTTAACAAAAAGCCATTATTTTGAAATGTCAAGTGTTTCCTATACTAAAATGTTTTTATACTTTCATAACTTACAATCAGCTTGATTAAAGCACTGCATCTTCAAAGTGTACTGGGACATGTTCATATGCTCAGGAAAAATCCAGATGTTCAAATACAGAACTTAATCCCAGAGATTCAAAGATAGAACTACTATTTTTGAGGGAGGTAACACTTAGAAAAATCATGCTTTGTGTGTCAGGAGAGATGTACTTTGAAACCAAGTTTTCATCTCTTGGAAGATGAATGAAGATCCCTTTGTTTTTATCCTTCACCTCCTAGATTTCCCAAAACCTAATTTGGAGAGAAATCCACTTGTGTGGGTTGAGGAGAGAAGATTACAATAGAAGTTACATTAGTTGAGTGAATAAATAATGAATCCTACAGTGTAGAGTGCAGATAAAGTTAATCTGATGCTCCAAAGAGATGCAGCTGTTTTTCATAGGTGGGAATCTTCAGGAGGAGAAAAACCTGGGAGGGGGGAGTGTTCATAGACCTGGCCCAGACTAGAGATGGAAGCAGATCTCTGACAAGGACTCTAAAGCTGCTGTGGTTGTTCTTCAGTCACTAACTTGTGTCTGACTCTTTGCAGCCCCATGAACTGTAGCACGCCAGGCCCCTCTGTCCTCTACTATCTCCCGGAGTTTGCTCTAATTCATGTCCATTGAGTCGGTGATGCTAACCATCTGATCCTCTGCCACTCCCTTCTCTTTTTGCTTTCAATCTTTCCCAGCATCCAGGTCTTTTCCAATGAGTCGGCTCTTTGCATCAGGTGGCTAAAGTATAGACGCTTCAGCCTGTTTAGCAACAGGCCTTCCAATGAGTATTCAGGGTTGATTTCCTTTAGGATTTACTAGATGAGGAAACCCAACTGGGAATGTGGTGGGTGCTGCACTTGAGGTCAGGAGCCAAAGAGATGGATTGAGTCAAGAATAAAGTTGAATATGGTTAGAGGTCCATAGATCCTGCATTATTGGGCTGGCCAAAAATTTGATTTGGATTTTTCCATAACATCTTACAGAAAAATCTGGATGAAGATTTAGGCTGACCCAATATCTTTCCCATAGTCTCCCATGGATACTCTCTTCTAATAAATGGGACCCAGCTATTTTTTCTGCTAAGAACTTCAGGTAGAAAGAACCTGTGTAGGTAGAGTAAAACCCAATATATTGACAGACAACTTTGACAGAGGTCACTTCCGTGCCTGAATATTAAGGAACTTAACCAACACATGCACGCACTGCTGGCTGGAAATGGACCAAATATTCTGGTTAGAATAAATATTGATAGAATATACAAAGGATCAGGTCTGAATATGGAGAGTAATTGTTTCTTAGGAGCTATACTTAACAGATTATACCCAAGAGCCTAATCTGTATCTGGACCTAATTCCTAGGTCCAGATGATGAGATTTTAGACTTTGAGCTAATGCTATAATGCAGTGAGACTCTTGAGAAATCTTGAACCTCCTTCCCACTTCTCACCCTTTCCTACTCCTCTAGGTTGTTACAGAGCCCCAGTTTGAGTTCATACAGCAAATTTCCATTTGTCTATTTTATATATGTTAGTGTACATGCTCCCTTGCTGCTCTTTCCGTTCATCTCACCCTCTCCTTCCTGCCCTCTGCCCTTGTCCATAAGTCTGTTCTCTGTGTCTTGTGTCTCCACTGCTGCTCTACAAATAGGTTCATCAGTACTATCTTTATAGATCCCATATATATGTGTTAATATACAATATTTGTATTTTTCTCTTTCTGACTTACTTCACTCTGTATAATAGGCTCTAGGTTCATCCACCTCATTCGAAGTGACACAGATGCATTCCTTTTTATAGCTGAGTAGTACTCCTTTATATGTATATGTACCACAGCTTCTTTATCCATTCATCTGTTGATGGACACCTAAATTGCTTCCGTGTCCTAGCTGTTGTAAATAGTGCTGCAGTGAACACTGGGGTACATGTTTCTTTTTCAGTTTTGGTTTTCTCAAGGTATCTGCCTAGAAGTGGTATTGCTGGGTTATATGATGGTTTTGTTCCTAGTTTTTTAAGGAAAGAGATGTGAATTATTGATTCCAGAGGGTGGACTATGGCAAAAAGACTCTAAGGTGGCCCCATGACCTCCGTTTCCTGGTGTAATTACCTCCTTTTCCTGGACCTGTGACTTACTTGGTTCTAACCAATAGAGTATAGCAAATGTGTAGGAATGTCAGTCTAATGATTATGTTATGTTATATTACATAACATTATATAACATTATATTGTATGTTATATTACATAACATTATATTATATGTTATATAATCTGTCTGGCTAGCTGACTTTTTCTCTCTCCACCTGTGGTTTTTAAACAAGTCAGCTTCCATAAATCCTATAACTTGCAAGGAAGTGAATACTTCCAACAACCACATGAGTGATGGATCCTTCCCCAGTTGAATCACCAGGTGAGAACTGGTGATTGTAGTAATTGCCAGCGTCTTTGTATTGTAGTCATTTTTTACTCAGCTAATGCATTAGCATAGGAGGAAGAAGCCCCTAATAATCTCCACTTTCATCCCCAGCCTATAAATATAGTTAAAATATTAAGTTTTAAGCGGGAAACAACTACATTTCATCTTGTCAAGATATGTCAAATCTTTCTAAAGTATTTTAATGGGCTTCCACTCAAAGAAATAAAGAATTATTAAAGCCAGTTTTATTTTCAGATTAATCTTCTATTTTCTCCTCTAACTCTTTTATACCTGCTATCTTCACTTCCAATTCAAGCCATGTCCAAAGCCAACCCTCCTGATCTGATTTGAGGGTAGTAGGTCCTTCAATAGCTTTTAGATTTCACTGGCTCATTTTTATTTTAAAAAACCTTTTTCTTACTTCATACATCTGCAAGAATTTCAGCACGTCCTGGAGTATCTTTTCAGTAAATTGAAACCACCTATAAACACCATATAAATGAATATTTATCAGTATATTAAAAGCATTTAATTTCCAGTTTATCCTTGGCAATAAAATGTGAAGAGAGAGACTATAGAAAAATACACTTACTTTCTACCTTCTCTACATTGGCTTTGGATATAAGGGAGAAGCAATAAAAAATGCTAATAAAGCTATTTCTTTGAACATTCTTAACCTGATAAATTTTAATGTAAATAAATGACTAATAATAGTATGCTACTAAAATTCTTTCCTTTATCATCTCTGCATGCTATTATTTAGATATTGTAATTACTTCTCCCTATTTTTATGTGTGGGCTTCCCTTGTGGCTCAGCTGGTAAAGCATCTGCCCCAATGCACAATGTGTGAGACCTGGGTTCAATCCCTGGGTTGGGAAGATCCCCTGGAGAAGGGAAAGGCTACCCACTCCAGTATTTTGGCCTGGAGAATTCCATGGACTGTATAGTCCATGGGCTCACAAAGACTCAGACATGACTGAGTGACTTTCACTTTTACTTTCATTTTTATGTGTGTCTGTACCACTATATATTTCTTTGACTAGTTTTTAAGTCAGTAAAAATTGTGCACCTTGGGATTGAATAATGAAATACAGGAATCCTTAAGTTAAACAGCATTATATCAGTAACAGTAGACTATAACTTATTTACTACAATATACTGTCTTCATAAAATGTGCCTTTACAAGAGCTTCATTTCCGTGAAATAGATTGATGAAATGTTGTGTTGACATTATTAATAGTTTATCACCAAATGGTATATGCCGTTTTCTGAAAAGATGGGCAGAGCTAATGTATGTAGTTAATGAAAATGCCTGGAGAAGATGGTTGCAAATCTATAACTTGAGAAGCCTAAAAGATACCTGTTGCAGTTGTCTTGCTTTGCAGGTGAGAAAACTAAGGGGCACGGTTCACATGATCACGTTTGGACCACATGAATGGTGCTCCTGAGTTCCCAGTGCAGTCTGCTTGCTGCACAGTTAGTACAACCCTGTCAGTTAATGGAACTCACGGAATGAAAATCCAGATCTCTGAACTCCTGGGCTGGGGCTCTTAAAACTGTGTTACTTTAGCCTGACTTGTGTCTTTTTTACTTGTTTTGATTCTGGATTTCTTTTAAGCCTAAAGATTAACCACATTAAAAAAAAAAAAAACGAGTTTTATGTTTTCCAGGAAGTGTATTGTGTTAGAGCTCTTCTGTGGAATTCATGCAAAGAAACTAAAACAGCCATTTATGATTTAAGCCATAGCCTCCGGCTAAATCCTTCTCACATTTGTACCTTAATATTAAGAGGGACTATCACTAAGTCTATTGGAGATGAAAATTATTAGTTTGAGTGTAAAGATCATGAAAAGGTAAACATAATTTTCAAAAAGCTTCTGACATCACAAATTTGAAATGAATACATATTTCTTCTATTGTCTAATGTTTAAACTCAAATGAGAAATGTGATGTGAAAAGCACTGTATTAGTAATTATAATTTGGTGGGAGAAATTTAGAAATTATTGCCTCATGATAGCACTGCCCAAGCCACATTATGAAACAAAATGGGGCCCTGTATACAGAAGTGATGTAAAGGTATATTACATCAACTCTCAAAGTAGAATACGCTAACTTACCCTTTTTGTATATTGATTCCCTGTGAAAGAAGATATTTAAATCTTTACACTTTTAAGTGTCTTAGAAAGAAATGTTTACTTTTACACTTGTTATTTCATTGTCATGTTTCTGGCATCTATCCATTAATTAAGCATGAGATAAGTAGCAAGCAGTCCTTTTACTTTTGCCCCATGCCTGCTTTGCAGAATCTGAAGCTACCTTTTGGTGTTACAGGAGAGGCACTCTCAGGATGAACCTGAAGTAATCTTGTGAAATACTTGGAGTTCAACTAAAAAAAAAATTCTAAGATCTAGTTCTTTTGTTTAAGTAGGTTTCATATTTATGTGAGATCACATAGTATCATATAGTATTTATCTTTTTCTGTATGGTTTACTTCACTTAGCATAAAAAACAAGTTTCATTTATGTTGTTGCAAATGGCAAAATTTTCTTCTTTATGGCTGAATAATATTCCATTATATAATGTGTGTATATACTGCTTTATTTATCCATTCATCCATCAATGAATGCTTAGATTATTTCTATGTCTTATGTGTGTACTAAATTGCTTCAGTTGTGTCAACTCTTTCTGACACTAGGGACTGTAGCCTGCCAGGCTCCTCTGTCTTTGGGATTCTCCCAGCAAGAATCTTGGAGGGAATTGCTATGCCTTCCTCTAGGGGATCTTTCTGACCCAGGGATCGAATCCGCCTTGGCAGGTGGGTTCTTTACCACTAGTAAATAATGCTGCAGTGAACAAGGGGGTGTGGTTACCTTTTTGAGTTAGTGATCTGTTTCCTTCAGATAAATACCCAGATGCAAGATTGCTGAATCATACAGTAGTTCTGCTTTTAATTTATGATGACCCTCTGTACTGTTTTCCATTCTGGCTGCGCCAATCTACATTCCCACCAGCAGGGCACAAGTTTTCCCTTTTCTCCACATGCTCATCAACACTTATCTTTTTGATAATAGCCATTCTGACAGGTGTGAGGTGATACCTCGTTGTAGTTTTGTTTCACATTTCCCTGAAGATTAGTGATACTGCGTACCTTTTCACAGACCTGTTAGTTATTTAACTATCTTCTTTGGAAAAATGTCTATTCAGATCCTTTGCTCATTTTTCAAATTAAATTGGCTTTTTTCTGTTTGTTTTGTTTTTCTCCTCTTGGGTTATATGAGTTCTTTATATATTTTGGATAGTAAGCGCTTATCAGATATGTGGCTTGCACTGAGATAACCTCTCTGAGATAACCTCAGTTTGTTTCTTTTGCTGTGCAGAAACATTTTAGTTTGCTGTGGTCTCATTATTTATTTTAGCTTTGTCACTTGTGTTTTAGGTGTTGTATTTATAAAATCATTGCAAAAACCAGTGTCAAAGAACTTGTTTCCTGTGTTTTCTTCCAGGAGGTTTATGAAAGCCTTAGTAAAGTCTTTATTGTGTAGGGTTGTCCTGTGCTTTCAAAGATGTTTAGCAGCATCCCCGGCCTCTACCTGGGAGATGCCAGTATCACTCTGTCTAAGTTGTCATAGCCAAAAGTGTCACTAGACATTGCTAAGTGTTCCCTGGGGAAGCAAAATGTCCCCAGTTGAGAATCACTGCTTTATTCCTCTGTTTGGATTCATGTAAGGTTTTTGAAAAAGAATATGAGCGAAAACAGTCTTAGCTCCTGATATTTGAGAATGCATTCGTAAGTTAAGTTTTTCCAGCCTTGTCAAGCTCCAGACCTCTTACAAACTGGATAGTTCTTGCCTGATATCATTTCTCTCTTGTAATAACTTGTCAAAAAGTAGCAAGGAGTTACAGCTCCATGGTGATATGCTGGCTTTCTGTTTAGCCTCTTCCCCTAGAATGTAGGTATGTAGGCATATGATTTGCCTTCCAAATTATTGCAGGAGATATGTGTGTGAGTGTGTGCATGTGTGTGCATGCACATGCACACGCTCAGTCACTCAGTCATGTCTGACTCTTTGGGACCCCATGAACTGTAGCTCACCAGGCTCCTCTATCTATGGGATTTTCCAGGCAAGAATACTGGAGTGGGTTGCTGTTTCCTTCTCTAGGGGATCTTCCTAACCCAGATGCGTCTCCTGCATCTCCTGTGTCTCCTGCATTGGCAGGTGGATTCTTTACCACTGAGTCACCTGGGCGGCCCTATCCCGGGAGATACTGTAACCAAATGTTTTGCAGCAGCAGAACAAGAGTCACCAGATTTTTTCGCTTGCAGTGTCTGTCCTTTATTCCTGCTATCACACTGCTAAGCCAGTACCATATGTTAGTCTTTTATAATGGCAACACTCCACTTCTGAATATCAGTCTCTGTTACAAGAAAAAATAAGCCATTTGAGAATTAAGAGGAAGAAGATTTGGACAGAAGGTACAGTTAGTGAAAAAGTGCAAAAATGGGTTCACATTGGGTCTAGTTGAGGAACCAAAAGAAAGCCATGTAATGGAACTTAGTGGAAAAGAAGTGGAGCAACCTGAGATGAGGTCACAGAGATAGGCAAAGCCCAAATAGTAGATCTTTCTAGCCAGTGTAATTTGTTCTAGGAGCAATGGGAAGCAACTGGCATATATTAAGTAGAGAAGGGGAAAAAGAAAACAACTTGGATCATTCTGACTACCATGGGGGAAATGGATTATAGGGAAACTAGAAAAGAATCAGGGAGTAGTCCTATAAGAAGTTCATGTGGGATGTGGGAGTTGCTTATAAGTGGACTGTAGTCAGAGAGATAGAAGGAAATGGATAGGTATAAGGGATGTTTCAGAGAGAACACTAGAAGACTCCTTGATAAACTGAATATTCAGTGTAAAGGAAAAAGAAGAATGAAGGATAATTTCTGGATTGAGACTTAATCACCTGGAGGAATAATGTTTTGCTTAATTTAACTGAAAAAGATTTGGAGGTAACAAGAATTTTTTTTGTCAAATTAAATTTGAGATGCCATTCATCAACTATGTGCTATTATTAAGGGACCAATTTGCTGTATGGTTCAAGATTTCCAGAAAGATGTAAGGCATTGGAATTTTGACTGGAGATTCATCAGTTTTTGAGGATATTGAAAGCCAGCATCCTAAATGAGATCATTATTGGAGAACAGAGAAGAGAAGGGAGTGTAGGGTAGGTTTTGAGGGTTGCCAGCATTTCAGATGTGATACTATAGGAGGAACAAGTCAAGGAAGCTGACAAAGGGCAGACTGAGGGGCAGGAAGAAACAGAGATTGGGAGTCTGGGATGTACGATGAGAGGTGAATCTTCTTTCTATTCCTGATTTCCAGCTCTCTTGTCAGTAGCAGTTTCCAGGATATCCTTCCAGGAAGTGTAAGCGGGTGGTTTTTTCCTAGAGGAGTCAGAGTCTTTAATGATACTCAAATCCAAACAGAAGATACCATAATATTATTCTGCAATTTGTTTTCTTAGCAGTACATCTTTCCACATTAATATGTAAATGTTGACCTCTTCTATGACTTCACAGTACTTGAAACTTATCTTCAGAGTCTAAGCAGCCCTCCATTTATCAGATGAGTCTTTTTTAAAAAATACTCTATTTACACCTCCATACATTTATACATCCATACACACTCATGATAATAATATAATGAATAAGAAGCTACCCAAACATGAAGCATTCCAGTTTGAATTAATGAGTACTTGGAGCATTAGCTCTGATCTTAGCTTAAAGATTTAATAACTGAGGGCGATAGAAAGCCAGCAACAGTTTTTCTCAATCTCCAGAAAAGAAAATGTGAAAAAAACAAGGGACAGTGTTCTCTTGTACAGGTTTCATGTGCTCAAAAGTAACAGAATTAAATGAATACCCTCTGACAATGCAGTGGAATGAAGAGTTATTTTAATCATCTAATCATAAACCCTGGCTCCTGGGATCTTTGCTCCAATTAAGTAAATAAAGCAGCTTATTTTGGTTTTATTGAGTTATAAGTAGAGTCAACCTGCTGTTTCTGAAAAAGTTAATAATCATGGGTCTAAAAAACTTCTATAAGTATTTCTGAACAGTGATATTTATTAACGCAGTGAAGCAATGAGTTACATAAAAAATGAATCACTGATTGCTTACTTTATCATCAAACTAGTCAGATTCATTTATTAGATTGCTTATAATTGGAAAACAGCTTTTTGCACCACAGAAATAGACTTTTATATAATAATAAGTATACAGTTAGTCACCATAAACAAGCAAATGACTTAAAACAGTAATGACTGTTGAGATTAAAAATTTCCCAGTTTTGTTCACCCAGTGATCATTGCATTTGAGCATCATTAATGAAGCATTAGCAATTCACATGAATGCAGTTGAGATGTCATTTTTTCTTTAATATGTTGGTAAAATATGCCCGACTAAGAAGCATTTCTTAGATTTTACAGACTTCAACAGTC
This sequence comes from Antilocapra americana, assembly GCA_007570785.1. Lineage (NCBI taxonomy): Eukaryota > Metazoa > Chordata > Mammalia > Artiodactyla > Antilocapridae > Antilocapra > Antilocapra americana. The sequence goes on from ML660772.1 coordinate 31,340,771, forward strand.
CTAAAATGGTTGACTTTTATGACAAGTGAATGCAGTAGCAGATGAGAAGAATTTTAGTTACTTTTTAAAAATTCATTGTTATTATGAAATCAGCTGAATTTTTGGGGGTTTGTTGGTATAAACATGCAAACATGTTTGGTGGCTCTCACCACCAAAGCCTGAGAGCCTGGGGAAGGAAGAGGACTTAGTCCTGAGTAGCTAAATCCGGTCTGCTGTGTCCTTTCATCCTGAAATTATGTTCCACATCCACACAATGCCCCCCCAACCTCTACGGCTTGAGCTCCATGTCTTCTCCGAAGGGCTCTTGTTCTGATCTGATGCACAAGCTTCCAATGGCTTCAGGCTTTGCCTGCCTTTCACTGTTCTCCCCTCCATTTGATCAAGCTTGTGTGTGTTATCAAGAACATTATCCTTAAAATGCTTTTTCTTACACCATCTTTGCTTTTCTTCTCCTGGTAGAAATTTGTAAAGAATAGGATCGGTGTGATTTTCTCCGCCCAGGTCAAGTCTCTGCCCACTGACTGTACAGAAGAAGAATTCCTCCTGGGGCATACTTTGTTTTTGTCACAGGTTGACATGTACCTAGTTTTGTCCATCGAAGTAGCAGTAATATTTTGTGTTTTTTTTTCCTTCAGAATTTTGTCTTCCTTCTTCAGCCCACTGTACTTTTTTCCCAAGAGGCATGTTGATTTCTGGCATTTTTTTCTGCATTAGTTCCAGATTGATCTGGTTTTAGATAATATTTCTCCAAGTGTAAGGTTTGAGTTTTGGATTCTTTCCAATGTCAATACTGATTGTTATTTGCTGTTTGTTTGTTTCTTTGTTTTTTCATCAGGTTTGGGGATAGGCTTCTTCAGTTCTTCACCAAAGCTCTCCAAAAGTGAGAATTTTGTTTTTTACTCCACTCTCTGCCCAGTACCAGACTAATTTTGAAGAATGAATGGGTCTTACATGATAGTTTCAGAGGTATATTGAATGTGACAGGATGTGTCAGGTATCCTTTAAGTCTCTAGAAGCTATATTCAGTGAATGGTGTGGACCTACTAAACTAAAAGCATCAGGGTAGGGATGTGTCTATTACAACCCGCAGCTTCTCATCCCAGTGAACACTCCTCTTTCCAATCCATTGTCTCTCCTGCCCACCCAGCTTCTCACCAAAGACTGCCTCTGAACCCCCTCAAATCTTAGCCAAGCGCTGAGAATTACAAGGGATGAATTCCAGTTTAGGTACTTGGCCTGACCCAAATGAACCCTGTATGCTAAATGTTAAATACTTATGTATAGCTCCTCTCCACAAGATATCAGTTCAGTTGCTTCGTCATGTCCAACTCTGTGACCCCATGGACTGCAGCATGCCAGGCCTCCCTGGCCATCACCAACTCAAATTCACGTCCTTTGAGTTGGTGATGCCATACAACCATCTTATCCTCTGTTATCCTCTTCTCCTCCTGCCTTCAATCTTTCCCAGCATCAGAGTCTTTTCAAATGAGTCAGCTCTTCTCATCAGGTGGTCAAAGTATTGGAGTTTCAGCTTCAACATCAGTCCTTCCAATGAACACTCAGGACTGGTCTCCTTTAGTATGGACTGATTGGATCTCCTTGCAATCCAAGGGACTCTCAAGAGTCTTCTCCAACACCACAGTTCAAAAGCATCAATTCTTTGGCACTCACTCTTCTTTATAGTCCAACTCTCACATCCATACATGGCTACAGGAAAAACCATAGCCTTGACAAGATGGACCTTTGTTGGCAAGGGAATATCTCTGCTTTGTAATATGCTGTCTAGGTTGGTCATAAGTTTTCTTCCAAGAAGTGTCTTTTGAATTTCATGACTGTTGTCACCATCTGCAGTGATTTTGGAGCCCACCAAAATAAAATCTCTCACTGTTGCTCCATCTATTTGCCATGAAGTGATGGGACCGGATGCCATGATCTTAGTTTTCTGAATGTTGAGCTTTAAGCCATCTTTTTCACTCTTCTCTTTCACTTTCATCAAGAGGCTCTTTAGTTCTTCTTTGCTTTCTGCCCTACGTGTGGTGTCATCTGCATATCTGAGGCTATTGATATTTCTCCTGGCAATCTTGATTCCAGCTTGTGCTTCTTCCAGCCCAGTGTTTCTCATGATGTACTCTGCATATAAGTTAAATAAGCAGGGTGACAATATACAGCCTTGACGTACTCCTTTTCCTATTTGAAACCAGTCTGTTGTTCCATGTCCAGTTCTAACTGTTGCTTCTTGATTGTATACAGGTTTCTCAAGAGGCAGGTAAGGTGGTCTGGTATTCCCGTCTCTTTCAGAATTTTCCACAATTTATTATGATCCACATAATCAAAGGCTTTGACCTAGTCAATAAAGCAGAAATAAATCTTTTCTGGAACTCAGGACTAGGTCGAGTGTCTGTAGGTCCTTATGTAAAGCCTGTCCAAAACAGTGTGGGCTATCTCTGAACCCCTGGAGAAGAACCGTCCATGTTAGTTGTTGGGAAACATGAGTCTCAGGATCTTGCCAGGTGAAGACGAAAAGGGGTTGGGAGAGGGGATGGAGGAGGATGGTGAAAAGGGCATCTTTGAGATCTAATACCATGAAGTAGGTTACAGTCATGGGTATGGCAGACAGGAGGGTGTAAGGATTAGGGACTACTGGGAATGTCGGTTTGATGGCCTCATTGATTTTTTTTTGCAGATCCTGGACCAGTCTCTAACAGTTTGGTCCCTTCTTTACTGCCAGAATAGGGGTGTTGTGTGGTAAATGGGTAGGAATTAAGATAGAGGCTTGAAGAAGATGGTCTATGATAGATAGGCTTAAGTCCCTTGTGGGCCTCCAGGGTGAGAGAGTACTGTTGTTGGGTGATTATAGTCAAGGGGTCCTTTAGGGTAATGTGGACTGGGGGATGATATTTGGCTATGGATGTGTGGTCAGTGTCCCAGACTTGGGGGTCTAAGGCAGGTAGATCCAAGGGAAGGTCAGGGGTGAGGGATAGGGACAGTCCCGATGTTATCTGCATGCAGAACATAGAGACCGTACAGAGAGGGATATGGTAATAAAGACCCCCAATTTGGATAACAAATCTCTCCCTAGGAGTGCCATCAGGCACTGAGGCATTATGAGGAATGAGTGTGTGAGGGTCAATTTTCCAAACTGACAGAGTAATGGAGGGCTGAATTTTGGCCTTAAGGGAACTCCAGAGACCCCCTTGATTGTGGGTTCTGAGTCTTGAGTTGGGCCAGTGAAGGAAGTTAAGAAAGAGAAAGTGGCTTCAGTGTCTGCTATAAAGGAGGTCTTTTTCCTGGCCACTACCCCATCTACCCTAAGTTCCGAGCTCGTGTCCGGGACACGAGGCTGGGGGGCTGGAACTCAGGCCCCATCATTGGAACAACTCTAGTAGGGTTGGGCTGGGGTTCTGGGGGAGAATTGGGGATCTCCATAGGGTGCCAGTGCATCCCTGTGGACATTCCACTCTCTGGTTCTGGGAGATGGGGACCTCCCCAGGAGTGCCAGGGCATCCCTGGGGACAGTCCATCTTCCAGTGTCCCCATTGACTACAGGTTGGGCACACTTTTATGGGGGGCCATGGGTTCGGGCATCCTTTGCCTCATGTCCTGACTGGCTGCATCAGAAGGAGGGTCCAGGGAGGGGTGTCTTAAGTCCCAATCTGGGATGACTTGGGCCAGGCTGATCTCTTCCCTTAATTGCTGCTGCCAAAAAGGCATATTTAGCTTTTCTCTCACTGTCTTTTTCTCTCTTAGCCTCCTCCTCTCTATTATTGAACACCTTGAAGGCTACTTCTAGAAGGTCTCTTTGGTTGGTGAGGGGGGGGTCTCAGGGCCTTTCTCTAGTTGTTGAAGCTCGCGTCTAATGTCAGGGGCAGACTGGCTGATAAACTGAACATGAAGGTAGAGTAACCTGGCAGGAGTGATGATATATCTAGGTTGGTATACTTCTGGACTGCCTCTGTGAGGCATGCCAAGAATAAGGCTGGATTTTTGTCTGTCCCTTGGGTGATTTCCCTGACTTTATCATAATTGACATGGATATGAGCATTTTTCTGCATTCCTTCTAGAAGGCAGGTAATCATATGATTGAGTCTCCTGATACCTGGGTCACCAGGCTGGTAAGTCCAGTGGGGATCTAATTGAGGCACCACCTCATCAGCAACTGGACTATCCCAGTCTTGGTTATGTAAGTGATCAGCATGGGCTTTTCCTGCTTGCCAGATATAGTCTTTTTCATCTGGGGTGAGGGTGTCATTTAGGATATAATATACATCACTCCATGTGAGGTTATAGGCCTGAGAGAGTCTCAGGAATTCTTTTCTGCATCTGTAGGATTTTCAGAAAATTATCTGGCTCATGTCTGAAAATGGCACATGGACTCAGGTGGGGCCCTCTGGTCCTGCCACTTTTCTCAGGGGAAATGTGTTGGGTACGTGACCGTGGGGGAGGAGGGGGGCAGTCAGGGAGATGAGGTAGTGGGGTTGAGGGAGAGTCAGGAGAGGATTCAGTCAGTAGGTGAGTTGGATGAGAGGGAAGGAGAGGGTTGGCGGGGTGGCGGGTAGGGAGGGATGGGTACAGAGAGTCATGATTGGTAGTTAGTTGAAGAAGAGCCCTTTCGCTTGGGAGGCAAGGGGCATAGAAGGATCTCATGGGTGGAGTAGGCCTTGCATAGGGAGGGCCTGCTCCAAAGGGCCCAAAAGGCTTGGGCATATGGGACCTCTGACCACTTGCCATTCTGTTTAAGGAAGTCACTGAGATTTTGAAGAATGTTAAAGTCAAATGTGCCAAATTCAGGCCAGCGGTCTTGATTGTCTAATTGGTATTGAGGCCAGATCTGTATATAGAATTGTTTTAAGCAGTTAGCTTTGAGTTCAGTGAGTAAGAGCAGTTTGAGGTTTTTGAGAACACAGGCCAGAGGGGATTCTTTTGGACAGATTGGCCAGACCCCAAAATTGAAAGGCAAGCAGAGGCTCCTGTTGGGTGTTGGAGTGACTCCCATAGTCACAACAGGAGTTATAACAGAGCTCTGTGTCGAGGTGGAGCATCCCCCACCATCGTCTACAGAGTGGTCTTGGGCTGGGGGTCCCTAGGATCCGGAGAGGACTGAGTTCTAGGGTGCCTCTAGAACACCGTCCAGATCTTACCTTAATCTAGGGGCCGGCTTGTGTGGAGTGTTGCATGTAGAGCGGTCGAATGGCAAGAGTTCCCTGTTCTAGAGGTTGTCAGAGAGAGAGAAAGGGGGTAGAGCCAGGGGGTCTGGGGGTAGGCAAGGCACCAGTGGCACCTTAGGACAAGGCTTGCACTGCTCACCAAGGCACTAGGCGTCCCGAGGGGAATTCATGAGCCCTGGCAGAAAGTGAGCTCCGTGGGGTTCATACTCTGGGAAAAGGGAAAACAATGAGAGGGAGGGAGAGGGAGAGAGCCTCGCCCCCTCTAGGGTTTAGGCACAAAGAATGTAAGGTACAGTTCGGGCCGAGGCAGAAAAGGAGAGACGCCCTCAACGGAGGTAGGTTACCTTTATTCTGGCAAGCAGGGGTGACAGTCTGCCTAACGATCAGGCTGAGCGCGAGAGGGATCAGGGAGGCTCCATATTTAAAGGGAGGTTTGTGGAAGCGATAAGGAAATCATTAGTCAGGCGAACGTTTTTAGGTATTCATTAGTTGAGATGGCATTTGTAGTTGAACAGCGGGTGGGAGGTTTTGGGCAAGGGATGATAAGTCCCTGGCAGATGTAGGGGGTGGAAGGTTTCTGGGCAGGGGGAATAAGTCCCAGGTAGATACAACCAGCCTGGAGCATCAGGGTGGGGTCTAAAGTTTGGTTTTGTTTCCTCCGAAGTTAGATGATTCAGCAAGGGCCTTTGAGACCGTTGTTTTCTTTACCAGGCCCAAAGACTCTTTCATACTGAGTGCAGCACTTTCACACCATCATTTTTTAGGATTTGAAATAGCTCAACTGGAATTTCACTTCCACTAGCTTTGTTCATAGTGATGCTTCCTAAGGCCCACAAAAAAGGCTTTTCCTCAATCATGTAATTTTTTTTCTCATTGTGAACACTTATGTGTGTATTGACCAAAGTGACCTACTGTGCCTGCCTGCCGTGTGTCTGGCCTTGAGTACAGTCATGACAAATAATCTCTGCCCTCATAGGATTTATGCTTAGGTGAGAGAAAAAAAGTAAATACAAATTATTATCTGCAACCTATTTCGATGGATTGGGTGGAAAATTTTCAAATTCAGTATATCCTGCAGGATTCAGGGATTATTGATGACAGAGATGAAAGTTCAGACAAGTTTTTGTGTTTTTTTCCCTTACAGATTGGAGGAACAGATTGGTGATTGATTTTTAAAAACAAAATGCTTTTGAAATTTTGCCTGAAATTCAAATGAAAGTTTTGCATAAAATTTTGGGGCTTCGGTGAGGAAAAAAGACATAAATATTTGACATCCTGAGTATCTTTGTATGTTAGGAATCTTTTAATGCCTCTTTTGTATGCACTTAAAGATTCACACCAACTATTCAGTTCATTGAATTTAGCAGCTGTGTCTTCTGCTTAGCTACTAGTTTATTTTTCCCTTATTCTTTGAAAATGAATACTATATGCAAATTGCTAGGTATACTTGGTAAGGTGTAGGCGTACATGGTACATGGAATTGTTAAAATGCATTTCACCTATACAGCTGTTCCATGGAAGAAAGTTAGCAATGACATTCTATTTACTGCACCAGGAAACTTGCTATGTTCATTTTAAATCATTATCTTTTCAAGATGGTATTTCCAATGACTTATCAAGATTTCTGCGATAGGATATTTAAATTCTGCATTATTGTTTTAAAAATAAGTATTTTTCCATTCCATTTCACTACATTTACTGGCAAGCTACTAATCTCACTTTCTTTGAGAAACAAAGTACTGCTTCGCTTTTACACTGGTGGTCTTTATTTATCCTCAGGAGCCTGCTGGGAATGATGCTCTGAGCAGGTTTTTAGATATTTGATCTGGAATCTAATGAATTAGAAAACAGAAACATGTAGAAGCATGACTTTCTCATCATCTATCTTCTTCTGGTAACACTAGAGAGATTCACAGCTTGTCTTGTCTGTATGTGGCAGCCCTCAGTGCTTTCCTTGAGAGAGGAAGAAGCGTGTGATCCAAGGTCATCCACAAGTTACTAGGACAGGCATTCTGGGCTGACCCACAACCCTGTGAGCAGAGGAAATGCATGAAATACTGCCTCTACTTTTATCAGGCCCTGTTAATCTTTGCAGAAATGCAAGCCTGTAGAAGGCTGCCCTGCGCAGGTTTCTTCCAGTCCCCTAACTGGGTATCAGGAAAAATGTGCAAGTAGAACAAGAAAAGTAGAATCTCATAGCCAAATACTTACTTGCTCACCCTTCTTGATCTGGGTCTTACCTTAATTCACCTTTACTTCTTTGTGGCTTCAGGTCCAGACAGAAAGGCATATACACTGTCTGGAAGTGGCGTGTTCTACATGTGGTGGTATGTCAGTTAGTAGTTGTTGGTTGAAAGCAGCAGACCATTACAGAATGAAGCAGACCATTTGGCTTCATGTATTTGAGACACGAGTGCATTAATGTGTTATGGCAATGCCCTCATCTTAACATTATAAATGTACTGTGAAATGCTCTTCCATAAAAATATCCAAGTAAAACAGAATCTAGCACACAGAAAAGAACCCAGTACTCTTGTTTTGGGAAGATAACCTGGCAATGTGTATTAGCAGCTGGGAAAATGATCATGCCCTCTGACATAATCGTAACAATCTTATAGCAATCAAAAAGGTTTATTCTTGTATTAAGTTTATATTTTTAGTAAATTTTCAAAATGCATTGAATATTGACTTCCATTTGGAGAACAACTTCATAAATTATGATTCTGTGAAATTCAAAATTTAATCAGTATTTCAAAATATTTCTGGAACAGCTTTGTGACCATGAAATTAACACTCTCCAGTTTGTGGCATAGTGTTGCAGTAATCACTCCCAAAAGGTACCAGTCCCAAAGATGTGCGGACTCAGGCAGAGAAGCTTTGTGCCCAGGGTGCTGGTGTAGAGCCAGCTCCCTGATTTTCTGAAACTCACAAACATACCTCTGCCTTCAGCTGAGGGTGCATTTCACTTGGAATTTGGATCAAATTTAGCACCCAAAGTCTTCTGAAGTGAAAGGTCAGCTATTTAACAGAATAGTTTTAATTAAATGATAATGGCTTTTGTGTTATATAAGCAAATTCCAAAATGGAAGCCTGAATAGCTAATTCTAGTGAGGAAATCAGATTTATGAATACAACAAATTTCTTATTAATTGCTTTCTTTAAAGAAAATTTGTTTTGTTCCATTTACCTCTGCATTAACTTTTATAAGTGGGTGTATTTCCTCTATTTATATTATGTTTGTAATTACAATAGGTGTTGCTGAGGCATCTCACTCAGAATGTGTAAAATAGAATAGATATACTGAAGATAGTTTGTTGTTACAACTTGAGAAGAACTTTAAGTGCGTTGATTAAAACGCAATATTCTATTTCAAAACCAAATTTTTAAGCCACATATTATTTGAAGTCAAAATTATTTTTCCTCCAAAATTAGCCATTTATATGTCAAAATTGAAAATGTTTCTTATTTCTGTGAATAGAATTATGGATGTTCATTATTGAGTTTATGGTTACTATGGTTAATTTAAACAATAAGAACCAGAACAATTTTGTGAAAATTTGTACTCCAGTGAAATTAACAATGGAATAATCAGCATATTTAATGTGCACAGAAACAGATATGGTTACCACTGTTTACATTGGGATCACTTATTAGTTAATGTATTACCAACTCAGATCCTTGAACTATAATCAATAGCAATCAATAAGAGGTATCAGTTGCTATAGGTACTTAAAAACAAGTGACAGGTATCCTTGCGGTTTCCACAAGAAGGGCAGGCTGGAGACTCTTAAATGGGCCGAGGGTAGGGATGGGCAGTTGGCTCACTCTGGAAGGGACACTTAGGTAGTTTGCCCACCTTGTTGGTGTTGTGTGTAAGCATCATGTGCCCTGCTTTTGTGCCCAGCACCTCACAAGTGGTAGTGGGTTTTGGCCCCTTTGTGTCTAACTGCTCACGATGCAGTCCTTTTTAGTCCCATATAGTTGCTTCTGTTCTGTTGCTCCAGGAGACCTTTGTCCAGGTACAGGCACTCCAGAAAAGGGTCCCAGGCTCCAGCCTATCTCAGTAGCTTCCATCTTTTCTACATTTACCTACCAACTGCCTCTGCTTCTTTCTCACTTTCACCTTGTATAAAAACTTAAAATCTTTCTTTTAGCCAAATTACTCTATTGAAAATGTTCTGAGAAATCCAATAATTTCCTAATTGCCATTGCCAATAATCTTTAACATATTTTTAAATGTTTAACATTATACTTTGAAAAATGCAGATTATAACTGGACATCTCAGTGAATTCTCTCTTCTAAAGGTAACCACTATCCTTAACTTTGTTTTAGTTTTGCTTGATTTTTTAACTTTATATAAATACTACCACACAACTCCCTCCCCCATTTCTTTTGCTTCACATGGTATTTTTGAAATTCGTCTATGTTACTAAGTGTATCTATTTATCTTTCTATGGAGTATTTCATTATAGAATATAATTTATCCATCTTACTGCTGATGGACATTTGGTCTTTGACCAGATTTTGGCTGTTGTGAATAATGCTTCCATGAATTTTCATGCTCGTATTTCTATTGAGTTATATATTTAGGAGTGGATTGCTCTGTCGTAGAGTGAAGAGTCTCAACTGCTATTGATAATGCCAGGAAGTTTCTTAAAATGGTGGTGACAATTTATGCCTCTACCAGAGCTGTGTGTGAGTTCTAGTTCTATAAACATGTTATTTTGAGTCTTAAATTTTAACTATTTTGATAGGTAATCAGTTATATCTCATTGCATTTTAACTTGCATTTCCTTAGTTACTGGTGAAATGTGTCACTTTTCACAAGTATGTTGTTTACTGGGATTTCCTCTCATCTGCAGAGATGGTTCAGGGCTCATGCTCATTTTTAAAAAATGGGTTGCTTGTCTGTTTCTTATTTATCTGTGATTATATGTGTACCCATATCACCTTCTGGTCTGTGGGTTGCCTTTTTTTGTCTTAACTGTGTCTTTGATGAATATACATTTTTAATTTCAATAAAGTCATACTTGTCAATTTTCTTTTATTATTAGCACTTTGTATGTTCTATTAAAGAAATCTGCCTCTCATCCTGAAGGCATAAGAGTATTTCCTATATTGTCTAAATAATTTATTGATTTACTTTTACAAATCACTGTGGAACTATGATGACAACTAGAAACCAAACAAGGCTTGTAGGGACATTATCTAGTAAAAGTGGAGGATCTTAAGGTTGATGATATATGGCTCCAAGTCAGGGGCTCAAGCAGTTTTTACTTAAATAGAAAGTTATATGCTCTAACATTCAGAAGAAGGAAGATATAAACATCATTTTTAGAAACAATGGTAGTTCATCCTGGCAGCTGTGAGCTTTGTGATTTTCCACTTAATTAGATTGAAATATTCCTGAGTGTGGTCAAGAGTGAGTTGCTTGGGCATGTCCAGGAATGTCAGTCCAGCTTCTGAAGACCATCAGTGGGGGGCCAACACCTCACACAGAGGAAGAAGCGCTTTGAACTTGCAGAAAAGCCAATCAACTCAACTAAGAAATATATGTTTGGAGAAAATCATGGTCCTTGTTCTTTTCCATTCAGTTGGATTTTTATCTGAATTCTGGTGTGTTTGACACTCAACAGAAAATAAAACTTGAGTCATTTACTTGAGAGATAAAAGTATTAAGGGAAATCATTTTTACTATTACTTAAAATGGAATCAGTTCTACAATTTGGTTTCTTTTTCTTTTCTTTTTTGGCAACTCCTATTTTACACTTTCAGTTAGTAATACTTTCATGTAATAGCTAACAGATGAAATAAAAGTATATATGTTATGAAGATGGATATACTGGTGTCACTTGCCTTGTTAAACTAACTTTCTGTCAGACAAAAATAGTCCAGTGCTCTCGGTTAAAGAAATTAATAATGGTTAGAATGGTCAAGATTCCTGGGAAAGGGCAAGACTTGAACTGAGTCTTGAGTAGGTTTAATTTTAGTCATTTGAAAGGACTTGAGTAAAGAAATGATAGAAGTGTGAATTACTAGGCTGGGTTCTTGATGAGTGGGGGATGGTGGGAACATTCATATTTAAGTGAGGCCTGATTTGGAGGGCATCAGAAACTAGGGAGGGGGTGTGGACTAGATGCATCAGGAAATGGGGAAACTGTTAGAGAAATTGAAGAGTGATGAAAGCGTTGTTTAAGAAAGGCTTACTGTGCGGTTGTGAGCAGAAGGAATAGCCGTGGTGAGTTCTGTGAAGGGCAGGCCAGCTGAGGATTGATCATGCGGACTACACAGGGACTTTCAAATCAAAAAAGCCTGGCTGTGTTCCCACCTCTGCATCTAGCCTCCCTAAGCCTTCTTTTCCTGGTATTAACCAGTAATCTTTTGCTGCCAAGTGACTGAATCTCACTTCAATCTGTGTTAAGACAAAAGGTATTGTATAGTAAACTAGATTAACTCCCAAAGCTGAAGGAAAGCTGGTCAAGCTAAGGCAACTGCGGAACTCGGAGAAATGAAACTAGAGATTTAAAACCACCAGGATTCTCTCTTCCTCTCTGGGGAAGGGGTGTGAGCAGATTTCACTATGAAATAGGGGATGCAGTAACTGGTAACTGTAGCTCTTCCTGGTTTCTTCACCAAGAGAAAAGGACTTTTTCTAGAGCCACAGTTTTAAGTTTTGGAAAAAAAAAAAACCTAGCTTATGACTTTAGGCAAGTTCCTTAACCTCTCTGTGCTTCTGTCTCCTTATCTGATAAAGAGTGAAATACTAGGACCTATGGCATAGTGCTGCTGTGAGGATTAAATGCCTTAAACTATTGAAATTATTTGGAGTGGTTGCCAGCACAAAGCGATCTTAGTTGTTGTGTCATTGTCATGGGCTCAGCCCAAGCCCATTATTACAGTTCCGTGGTTGACCTGGACATGCCTGGGAGGAGGGCTAATCAATGCTCTGTTGTTGGGAGTGGGCTGGGGTAGGAATAATGCCCCAAAGGACTATAAGAGGAAGGAAAGGGGTGCCAGGCAGACAGAAACAATAGCTCTCCTCCACTCTTCATTTGTAAAAGCTTTACTCTTGAGTTATAATGTAACTTTTAGAATTAACAGTTGTGCGTGTGAAATGCCTGTCCCATCTCAGGCCTTTAAAAAATGTGCTGTGCAATCTGCACATGAAAAAACCAAGGAAGGCCTGGGCTGGACACTCATTATGGGAATTAACGAAGTATTTTGAGGGAAAATCAGATAGGCTTGGATTGGTTTGTGGATTGTATTCATGGTGGACATAGACTGACACATGTTTTATCTTTTGTCTGTGCTTTACAGCAAAGAACAGTCATATGTATGTATGTTGCATTAAAAATACAGGTGTCGATACTTTCTCCTATGGGTGGGAAGGTTTCCCAGTAAGAGGTGTATCCTGCTGTCTCTCCAGCTAGGTGGTATTCAGTCTATTTTAGTAGAATCAGGCTTTAGCCTCCTGCCAGTCCCCTGGGACTTGGGTTATAGTTCCTTATGTTGTCAGGTCCCAGCAGACAAGGTAGTATCTATGGTTGGCCAAAGAAAGAATGCTAATCCAAGCAAGTTGATGGGAAAGGAATCTTGTTTTTATGAGGCTCATGGGGGGTGTCGTGGCTCTTGCCAGTTGCTACCAGACCTCCCAGACATTTACTCTTTGTTCCACACCAACATTCATGTTATTCAAAATGCAAACCAACATTTATATCATTATATTACATGATTCACAAATTTGGGCATGGGCTTCCATTAATTAAATCAGCACTCTTGAGGTTGCGTTTTTAAAAATTCATTATATGCTGCATTGAGAAGGGAAATTAGGCCCAAGAGTGATAATCCCAGACCATCTCCAAGCCCAGAAATGAGAGAGAGGCCTGAGTCAAAGAAGCCTTCTGGTAAGAAGTAGGAAACTGCCTTCATGTCAAACCCTTTGGAAGGTGCAAATAAGCATGTGTATATGATGTGCTCAAAATGAGCACAAAAAACTAGATTTCAGCAAAACTTACCATTGTGACATTGCTCTGAAAAAAAAAAAAGCATGTGAAAGGAGTTGTGTAAGGCCCTGATTGACATATATTATCCTTGCTGAAAAGAAGCAGCCTAGGAAGAGAACAAGGCAGAGAAACTGAACTTCTGCTTTGTCCTACAAGGCCTCGGCAGACCAGAGGGAATTAAAGAAAGGAGGCTGGGAACAAAACAGGGAAGGTCAAATGTAGGGGGCAGAAAAAGAAGCCACAAACACTTGTGGTGGGAGATTGTGAGGTATCTTTGCTTCAAGTCGATATTCTCTAACATGCAGAAGAAGTAAAAGAAGTTTGAGATGTTTATTTGCCCTCATGTTAAGTATTTATGACACTCATTGACTAGAGTATTATTTGACACACAAAATGCCTAGCTTGTACTTAATCTTTCTCATTTCTTTACAGTCTTAATAATCCCCAGGGCTCCATATATACTCAGTTCACCCCTGGCCCTCTCCACACACTTGTGTATATATGTATAAATATAACACCTCTTTTAAAGAAGACAAAAGCAGTGCTGATCACACTCATTTGGGGGGTGTGCCATGGAGCACTTAGCTCATTTACTTAGTTGTCAGTTTCATGTGAATTTTATGATTAACACATCAGTTCACTTTGGAATTTGAGGCTTCTATATAAATTAGCTAATTGTATTGACCAAATGAATTAATAATCACAGTCACCATCCTAATTAATCAATAGCAGCAGAAGCAGTAGAAGAAGCTATTTCCAGCTCTCTGCTATTTCATAATTTACAAAGCGCTCTCACAGATTTATCTCATTTGATAAATGAGCCTGCAGTGAGTGCAGCATGCCTTCAACTGGTTCTTTATGTAAACAAAATGATACATCCATGGTTTTCTCACAACCATAGAGCTCAACTCTGTTCCAAAGCCTACTTGAATAAAAAGCTTCAGTTCAGCTCAGTCACTCAGTCATGTCCAACGCTTTGCAACCCTATGGACTGCAGCATCCCAGGCCTTCCTGTCCATCACCAACTCCCGGAGTTTACTCAAACTCATGTCCATTGAGTCGATGATGCCATCCAACCACTTCATCCTCTGTTGACCCCTTCTCCTCCTGCCTTCAATCTTTCCCAGCATCAGGGTCTTCTCCAATGAGTCCGTTCTTTACATCAATTGGCCAAAGTATTGGAGTTTTAGCTTCAACATCAGTCCTTCCAATGAATATTCAGGACTGATTTCCTTTAAGATTGACTGGTTGGATCTCCTTGCAGTGCAAGGGACTCTCAAGAGTCTTCTCCAGCACCACAGTTCAAAAGCATCAATTCTTCTGCACTCAGCTTTCTTTATAGTCCAACTCTCACATCCATTCATGACTATTGGAAAAACCGTGGCTTTGACTAGATGGATCTTTGTTAGTAAAGTGATCTCTCTATTTTTTAATACATTGTCTAGGTTGGTCATCAAGGAACAAGCATCTTTTAATTTCATGGCTGTAGTCACCATCTGCAGTGATTTTGGAGCCCCAGAAATAAAGTCTGGCACTGTTTCCATTGTTTCCCCATCTATTTGTCGTGAAGTGATGGGACCAGATGCCATGATCTTAATTTTCTGAATGTTGAGCTTTAGCCAACTTTTTCTTATGTGGACCAGATAAATCACAACACAAGTACCATGATTTAATTAATATGAGAGACACAATGAAAGCAGTTTAACATCCAGAACTACAGTAGCCTGCCTGCTGAGCACTGAACTGTTCACAGAGAAATATACCCACCTCTAGTGCTGCTGAAGGAGAAATGAAATGATTTCTATGATGCTTGAAAAATGTTAAATGTGTTTAGCACTCTTTACTTTTGTGATTAATTTAAGACTGATTATCATTTAAAAACAGTTTTTGGCATAATAATTTCTCACAAGTTTGCTGTTGTTCAGTCACTGAGTCATGTTAGACTCTTGGTGACCCCATGGATTACAGCACTTCAGGCTCCTTTGTCCTCCACTATCTCCCAGAATTTGCTCAAATTCATGTTTATTGAGTTGGTGATATCTGTCTAACCATTGCCTTCTCTGTCATCCCCTTCTCCTTTTGCCTTCTGTTTTTCCCAGCATCAGGATCTTTTCCTCTGAGTTGGCTCTTCGCATCAGGTGACCAAAGTATTGGAGCTTCAGCTTCAGCATCAGTCCTTCCCATGAATATTCAGGGTTGATTTCCTTTAGGATTGACTGGTCTGACCTCCTTGCAGTCCTAAGGGTCTCTTGAGTCTTCTCCAGCACCACAATTCAAAAACATCAATTCTTTGGTACTCAGTCTTCTTTATGGTCCAACTCTCACCACTCTAGAGAGGGTTAATTGACATATACAAGCATATATTTTGGAGAAGGCAATGGCAACCCACTCCAGTACTCTTGCCTGGAAAATCCCATGGAGGGAGGAACCTGGTAGACTGCAGTCCATGGGGTTGCTAGGAGTCGGACATGACTGAGTGACTTCATTTTCACTTTTTACTTTCATGCATTGGAGAAGGAAATGGCAACCCACTCCAGTATTCTTGCCTGGAGAATCCCAGGGATGGAGGAGCCTGGTGGGCTGCCGTCTATGGGGTCACACAGAGTTGGACACGACTGAGCGACTTAGCAGCATATATTTACAGTGTACACTTTGATGAGTTTTGACATACATGTGTTCTTGTGAAACCATTAGAACAACCAAGATAATGAACATATCCATCACTCTGAAAATTTTCTCAGGGCCTTTCTGTAATTCCCTTCCCACGGCCCCCTCCCTAGAAAACCACAGTTCTGCTTTCTGTCACCACATAGTAGTTTGCATTTTCTAGAGTTTTATATGAATAGAATAATCCAACATGCGCACTTTTGGTTGTGTTCTTTCACTTGGCATAAATTATTTGTCCATGTTGTTACTGTGTATAAACAGTTCTTTTCTTTTTTATTGCTGAATTGTATTCCATTAGGAAGATAATCTATGATTTGCTTATCATTCTCCAGTTGATGGGCTTTTGTTTTTTTCTAATTTGTGTTCTTACAAATAAAGCTGCTATGAACATTTACATACAAGTCTTGGTGTGGCTATAGTCTTTCAGTTATCTTAAGAATAGGATAGCTGGATCATACGGTAAGTGTATGTTTAACTTTTTAAGAGACTACCAAACTGTTTTCTAAAATGTAAATCAAGCAGATTGTTTCAAAAGAAACATTTCCTCAACATAAATTTTAACTTGTGACTATTTGAAACAGTTGACTCCTGGTGTGTTGGTGTGTATTGTTCAGTCTTAATTGAGTTAATGTTTTAAAATTTTTGATTGACATGCTAAAGTTTTCTCCAATAGATTTTTTTCAATCTATTGAGAGCTAATATGCCGAATATAGTCTCATTATCCATTTGCATCATCCATTTCATTGCTTGGGATGTAGTACAAATATATTAGTCACTTGCTCTGCTGCTTCTTCCCTTGTTTATTTTGAGGTTAACAGAAAGATTGTTACTAAAATATACACATTAGGATTTGCATTCTATGGAAATTTTGGTTATAAATACAGATTAAATGAAACTGGGGATCTCAGAAAAAGATTCATTTCTGGAAATACACATCTCCTTAGAGAAAAGAAGTGACCAAGTTTGACACACAAGTCATAGAACATATAGAGAGTTGAATGCAAATTAACAGATACCTGTCCCCAGCTGTGCTTTCCTGCTTTTTGGGGCTTGCTTCCCTTAACATGAAAATGGATATTATCCCCTTTCCATACATGAAACCAATTTTCCAAGTGGCTCAGTGGTAAAGAATCTGCCTGCAGTACAGGAAATGCAGGACACATGGGTTGGATCCTTGGGTGGGGAAGATCCCCTGAAGTAAGAAATATCACTCCAGTATCATTGCCTGGGAAATCCCATGGACAGAGGAGCCTGGTGGGCTACAATCTATGCAGTTGCAAAGAGTTGGACACAGCTGAGTACAAATGTGATGCCTGGAACCAGCAACCCTGCCCCTTCACACATTGCTGGAGATACGGGAGCCTGTGTTTCTTTTGTTTTAAGCTTCTGCTTCCTCTGAACTCTTGCTCTGTCTCCTGTGTTTTGCCTTCTGCAACTGGTTTCTTCCATCTGCCCCACATCAACATAGATATGGAGCAGCTGGCTTTTCTTCTATTACAGACACAGGGCTCCTGTCTATTGCAGAGTAGTATTGCAGCTTTGGGGACAGAGTACATAGGAGATGGAAATGTTAGTCACTCAGTCATGTCCAACGCTTTGTGACTCCATGGACTGTACCCTGCCAGGCTCCTCTGTCCATGGAATTTTCCAAGCAAGAATACTAGAGTGGGTTGCCGTTCCCTTCTCCAGGGGATCTTCCTGACCCAAGGATCGAAACTTGCTCTCCTGCACTGTAGGCAGAATCTTTACTATCTGAGCCACCAGAGATTGTTTTGCAGCACAGCAAATAATTAAATTTAAAAAATGAACATTATTTCTTTTGGAGGTCTTTAACCATCTGCCTTAGACAATTTTTGCCTGATACCGTGTTGCTCTCCTCCTCACTGTTTATCCAGACCTTCATCAGTCTTCCCTTCTCTCAGCTATCTAAATTTCTTAATACCTAAAGGTTTGCAGAAGTGCCTCCATTTTCTTGCATAGACTAGAGCAGCGCCTTTAGTATGCACATGGACCACCTGGAGATGGTGTTAAAGTACAGATTCTGATTCATGCATCTGGAGGGGGCCTGAAATGTTGCATTTCTAACAAGCTCCCAGTTGATGTTGGTTCTGCAAGTCTAAGGGCCATGCATTTAAGAACCACTGGCCTGGAACATTCAACTCCAGTCTCTATCCATTTCTGAGCCTTTGTCTATCTCAATGGTTTTCAGCTTGGGTCAATTCCCCGCCACCCCACCCCACCCCCATTTTTGGTTGTCAGAACTGAGAGGGGAGTGCAACTTTAAAAATTATTTCGTGTCTCTTTTTCCTTCTTCGTAAATGACGTGTTTAGAACAAAGGCTGTCATATGGTCAACATCCAATAAATGCCATGTTGTCATTAATTTTCTTTACAACTGAGGCAAAGAGGTGGTAGGGATTTTTTGGTGAATTTTGGAAGAGCTACAGAGAAGGAAATAGAGGGGATTGAAGATAAAAGAATATTTACTATATACCCTTATTGTTACAACAACTCTGCTCAAAAATAATAGGACAAATTTCTGTGCAACCAATAATTATGACTACCAATACACAGCTTCAGGCCTCTTGAGTCAGAATGAGAGGCAATGCCTTTGCTTTAGGAAGAAACTGAGCCAGGGTCAAGAATAGTCCAAATAGCTAAAGGAGAAAAATGTGGGAAAGCTTTCATTCGACATTACTCAACATAGTAAGAACTGAACACAGTGACAGGTGCCAGCAATGCAGTGATGAGGGAGATGACAATGTCTTGTCCTCTGAAACTTATTTATTGTTCAGTGGGAAAAACAGGCAAGAGAGCAATCAATTACGGTGTGTTAAGGACAGGGTGATTAGAGAGCATCCATTTTGTGTTCAGCCTAGGGTTTATTGTGTTTTTCTGAACATGTTGAAGGAAAATGTGAAATTTTTAATGGTAACAACTATATGGGAGAAAGTGGTTACTATTAAATACCTTATTCTTTTTAAATTCTTTATTTATTTTTGGTTGCATTGGGTTTTCTGACTGTGTGTTGGCTTTCTCTAGTTGAAGCAAGTGGGGGCTGCTCTTCCTTGTGGTATGTAGGCTTCCCATTGCGGTGGCTTCTCTTGTTGCAGAGAACAGGCTCTAGGCATTCGGGCTTCAGTAGTTGTGGGTACAGGTTTAGTTGCTCGGTGGCCTATGGAATCTGCTCACACCAGGGACTGAACCCACCTCCCCTGCATTGGCAGGCAGATTGTATCTCTCATAGCCTCACCAGGAAAGTCCAAATACCCTTTTCTTAAGATTTCACATGGGCCATGCTCCTTTCCTGCAGACTCCAGGTGGAGCATGTGACTTCCCCAGGAGTCCCCACCAAGGTCCCCCACCTCAGCATTCCTTCACTTCCAACCCTATGCCGAGGGATAGGTTGGGAAGGAGGGATCTGTGACAATTTCCTGTTGCCATGAAAGGTGCTTTTGGTTAACTTTGTGAGGATCCTGTGAAAGTAATGGACTAGTTGTTCTCTATTAATGAGATTGCAGAGAAGATGGAGAAATGGCCTGCGGTTCTTGAAGAACTGTGGCCACTGTTCACCTTGTCCTCTCCTTCACTCCTAAGTCAAGTCTTAGCATCTCCTTTTTGCTCCAGAGTGCAGATTGTGTATCTCTAGTGCAAGAAGACTTGTATCTGCACTCTAGCCCAGCTCCATGCCCTAGTCCTGAGCAGGCTCATGTATCACCTTATTTGATCCATACCTGCCTCATTTCATTTAGAAAAGCCTTCACAGAACTGACTAAACACCATGCCCACAGATTTTCTCCCCTTGGTGATCAATGCTTTGGCCATATGAAGAGCTTTGTGTGTGTGTGTGTGTCTTTTTAAGGAACCACTACTAATATCATATCTATTGCATTACTCAGTAAAGATCAGTATGATTATTTTCCCAGAATTTACTGCCAGACAAGTAATGATCTCTGGGGAAAATAGTATAGATAGTTACAACTGCAAAACCACCTGCCTCAGCTGCAAAGAAGTTCAGAGCTAAATTTAGTACTTAGGCAGAGGGTGACATCATCCTCAATTTCCTTTATCTCTATTAATTTAGGCTCTGTCTTAATTTTATTTCCCTCTCTATATGTGTACATGCCTTTTCTATAAGAAGACTGGATTCTTTTTATGAAAGTAGGAAAGATATAAATTCTACATTTATTTTTAAAGTGATAATATATTTGATAATGTCTACCATTTTTCAAGTTATCTAGGCTCAAATTTTATCCTCTTCTCTTCCTCCTATCCCCTAAAGATATGTCACATCAATTTCTTTTTTCTCTAGAAAATCTTTATAGTCATTTTTCCCCCTCCATCCGCATTGCTCCTTCTGAAGTCCAGGTTCTTACAATATTCCATTGGGTTATTACAACATCCTTCTATCTGACTGCTTGGTCTTAAGTGTACCTGTCCCCTGAATCTAGCCTCAATATCCATGTTCATTTAATGTTAATTTCATCATGCTACTCATATTTAAAAACTTACAATGATTCTCCATTTGTTTGCTAAGTTTTACCTTTGCCAAGCCCTTTGGCCATATCTTGCTTGCTTGTCTCTTATTTCCTTTTAACTTTGTTATTCAAACTCTCTTCTTGTTTAACTTGTTCCCTACCACCCTGTACCTATCTCCAAACCTTTCTCTCACCAAGGATGCTTTCCTCCCCACCCTCCCCTTGTCAGCTGTAATGTCTTTTTTTTTTTTTTTAATTTTCTTTACTTTATTGTGTTGGTTTTGCCATACAATGACATGAAACCGCCATGGGTTTACATATGCTCCCCCTCCAGAACTCCCCTCCCTCCTCCCTCCTGATTCCCTCCCCCTGGGTCATCCCGGTGCACCAGCCCTGAGCATCAATCCTGGGCTGGCAATTGATTTCACATACGATAATTAACATGTTTCAATGCCATTCTCCCATATCATCTCACCCTTGCCCTCTTCCACAGAGTCCATGAGTCTGTTCTATACATCTGTGTTCCTTTTGCTGTCTCGCATGCTGGGTTCTCATTACCATCTTTCTAAATTCCATATATATGCGTTAGTATACTGTATTGTTGTTTTTCCTTCTGGCTTACTTCACTCTGGATGATAGGCTCCAGTTCCGTCCACCTGAGTACAACTGATTCAAATGAATTTTTTTTTAATGTTGAGTAATATTCCATTGTGTATATGTACCACAGCTTTCTTATCCATTTGTCACTTGATGGACATCTAGGTTGCTTCCATGTCCTGGCTATTGTGATCAATGCAGCGATGAACATTGGGGAACATGTGTCTCTTTCAATTCTGGTCTTAACAAGTGACTTCAGAGTTTCTCTTAGGAAGAGAATCATCTTTGTTTAGGAAACATAAAAGCCAAACTTTGATAAGTTGCTTGGAGTAAAAGATGGAACACTGAAGGCTTAGGTGAGCAGCAGGTAAGGCAGAAAAGGAGTACCTGACGGCTCTGCACTAGAGATGAGCAGAATTAAGAATGGGAAAGAACAGAAGAGGGTTAAGGGACAGGCTAAGCAGAAGGTGGAAGGTCTTAAGAACAGCAAGTTCAGTGTTGAATTTGAAATTCTTTGCTGTGATGGAAATACCCTCCTGGTTTTTTCCAGACTTTGCTTTCACTTGCTCTCTGAGCACAGCCCTAGTAGGAGGGTTTCCTGATAAAAATCACAGAAATAAGCTGTTTCTCATTTGACTCAGTGCAGAACAGAAGATTATTTTCTTTTGAACTAGATTTTAAGCTCCTCGGTGGTAGAAATGACACATTAATTTCTTTGAGGTTCTTGACAAGGTGAAGCAGAGAGCAGAGAAATTATCTACCCAATTTACTAGCTATGAAACTTGCCCTCAGGTAGATGTGATGAACAATTCCCAGGGATATTTACAGCTGGCAGAGTAGATAACATACCCACTTGTTAAGAGGAAAGTAAACTGTAAAGCATGTTTTTAGGAAGTGAGCTACATTGTTCTCATTTACAGAAGAGGTGAGCAAACATTTTCTGTTAAGGGCCAGATGGTGAATATTTTTGTCCTTGTGCGTGATGATAATGTCTTTGTCACAAGAATTCAAATCTGTGTTGTAATGTGAAAGCAGCCATACACAGCAAGTAAACAAATAAGCCTGGCTGTATTTCAATAAAACTTTATTTGTGATAGACACTGAAATCTGAATCTCATCTATTTTCTTTTTTAAAAAATTTTTGTGTATGGTGTTAGAAAGTGATCTAGTTTCATTCTTTTACAAGTGGCTGTCCAGTTTTCCCAGCACCACTTGTTAAAGAGGTTGTCTTTTCTCCACTGCTGGGCATATACACCGAGGAAACCAGAATTGAAAGAGCCACCTGTACCCCAATGTTCATCGCTGCATTGTTTACAATAGCCAGGACATGGAGGCAACCTAGATGCCCATCAACTGACGAATGGATAAGAAAGCTGTGGTACATATACACAATGGAATATTACTCAGCATTAAAAAAAAATTCATTTGAAGCAATTCTACTCAGATGGAGGAAACTGGAGCCCATTATCCAGAGTGAAGTAAGCCAGAAGCAAAAACAACAATACAGTATATTAACGCATATATATGGAATTTAGAAAGACGGTAACGAGAACCCAACATACGAGACAGCAAAAGGAACGCAGATGTATAGAATAGACTCGTGGACTTTGTGGATGAGGGTAAGGGTGGGATGATATGGGAGAAGGGCATTGAAGCATGTTAATTTTCATATGTCTAATCAATCGCCAGCCCAGGAATGATGCTCGGGGCTGGTGCAGCGAGATTTCCCTGGGGGGAGGAGGGAAGAGGGAGGGGGTTCCGGAGGGGAAGCATATGTAAACCCATGGTGATATCATGACAATGTATGGCAAAAACAATTAAAAAAAATAAATTAAAAAAAATAAAATTAAAAAAAAATTTATTTATTTATTTATTTTAATTTTCTTTACATTATCATGTTGGTTTTGCCATACATTGACATGAATCTGCCATAGGTATACATGTGTTCCCCTTCCAGAACCCCCCTCCCACCTCCCTCCCCATTCCCTCCCCCTGGGTCATCCTGGTGCACCAGCCCTGAGCATCAACCCTGGGCTGGCGACTGATTTCACATATGATGATTAACATGTTTCAATGCCGTTCTCCCATATCATCCCACCCTTTCCCTCAGAATCTTATATATTTTCATGTCTCATAAAAGGTTATTCTTCAGGTACTTTTCAACAGCTTAAAAAGAGCTTCCCTGGTGGCTCAGATAGTAAAGAATCTGCCTGCATTGCAGGAGAACTGGGTTCAATCCCTAGGTTGGGAAGATCCCCTGGAGAAGGGAATAGCTACCTATTCCAGTATTCTGGCCTGGAAAATTCCATGGACAGAGGAGCCTGGCAGGCTACAGTCCATGGGATCACAAAGAGTCAGACACAACTGAGTGACTTTCACTTTCACCAGCTTAAAAATGCAAAAACCGTTCTTGTGGGCTATATAAAAATAAGTGACAAGTCAGATTTGTCCCTGAGACCTTGGTGGGTAACCCCCAATTTAGAGAATCTATCTTGCTTGCTCATATGTTTTATGAAGTAAGCTCTTATTTTTAAAAATCTACACTCAAAGCTCTTATTTTTAGAATAATCAACACTCCACTCAGGGGATTCCATGCATAATTTTGTTTGAAAAGCTTTTCTGCTTAAAAAAAAAAAGATATGAGAATTCTTAATAATGACTTAGACCATTATCAAATGGTTTTCTTTCCCATGAGTCACTATTAGAACTGTGAACTGTGCATCAGAGCAAGAAAATATAAATGACTCAGCCACGTGGGAGGAGAGAAAACACATGTGGGGCATGATTACCTAGGCATTTGTATATTTGATGGTCACATTTCATACACTGGGTTTTTTCCCCAAATCTCTAGAGCAGTTGGAGACTGTTTCAATTAACCGTATGTCCATTTGTGTCTTTGCCAGTCTTGGAGAACTTAAAATGTATCTACATTAAATTTGTGTAATATCCCTGAGCTTGATATTTGGTGACTTTAGAAGTATTATGTAAGTTTTTAAGCCAAAATTCAAAAGAATATTTTGGCTTAAATATTTGCCTGTTGCTTCATTTGCTGTTATTTTCTCCCATTCTGACAACTGTCTTTTCACCTTGCTTATAGTTTCCTTCATTGTGCAAAAGCTTTTAATTTTAATTAGGTCCCATTTGTTTATTCGTGCTTTTATTTCCGATATTCTGGGAGGTGGGTCATAGAGGATCCTGCTGTGATTTATGTTGGAGAGTGTTTTGCCTATGTTTTCCTCTAGGAGTTTTATAGTTTTATAGATCTTTAGTCCATTTTGAGCTTATTTTTGTGTATGGTGTTAGAAAGTGTTCCAGTTTCTTTTTTTTACAAATGGTTGACCAGTTTTCCTAGCACCACTTGTTAAAGAGATTATCTTCTCTCTATTGTATATTCTTGCCTCCTTTGTCAAAGATAAGGTGTCCATAGGTGCGTGGATTTATCTCTGGGCTTTCTGTTTTGTTCCATTGATCTATATTTCTGTCTTTGTGCCAGTACCATACTGTCTTGATGACTATGACTTTGTAGTAGAGCCTGAAGTCAGGCAGGTTGATTCCTCCAGTTCCATTCTTCTTTCTCAAGATTGCTTTGGCTATTCGAGGTATTTTGTATTTCCATACAAATTGTGAAATTAATTTGTTCTAGTTCTCTGAAAAATACTGTTGATAGCTTGATAGGGATTGCATTGAATTTATAGATTACTTTGGGTAGTATATGCATTTTCACTATATTGATTCTTCCAATCCATGAACACGGTATATTTCTCCATCTATTTGTGTCCTCTGATTTCTTTCACCAGTGGTTTATAGTTTTCTATATATAGGTCTTTTGTTTCTTTAGGTAGATATATTCCTCAGTATTTTATTCTTTTTGTTGCAGTGGTGAATGGAATTGTTTTCTTAATTTCTCTTTCTATTTTCTCATTATTAATGTATAGGAATGCAACTGTGTGTTGATTTTAATCCTGCAACTTTACTATATTCATTGATTAGCTCTAGTAATTTTCTGGTAGAGTCTTTAGGGTTTTCTGTGTAGAGGATCATGTCATCTGCAAACAGGGAGAGATTTACTTCTTCTTTTCCAATCTGGATTCCTTTTATTTCTTTTTCTGCTCTGATTGCTGTGGCCAAGACTTCCAAAACTATGTTGAAAAGTAGTGGTGAGAGTGGGCACCCTTGTCTGGTTCCTGACTTTAGGGGAAATGCTTTCAATTTTTTACCATTGAGGATAATGTTTGCTGTGGGTTTATCACATATGGCTTTTATTATGTTGAGTTCTATGTTCCTTCTATTCCTGCTTTTTGAAGGGTTTTTTTTTTTCATCATAAATGGATATTGACTTTTGTCAAAGGCTTTCTCTGCATCTATTGAGATAATCATATGGTTTTTATTTTTCAATTTGTTAATGTAGTATATTACATTGATTGATTTGTGGATATTAAAGAATCCTTGCATCCCTGGGATAAAGCCCACTTGATCATGATGTATGATCTTTTTAATATGTTGTTGGATTCTGTTTGCTAGGATTTTGTTAAGAATTTTTGCATCTATGTTCATCAGTGATGTTGGCCTGTAGTTTTCTTTTTTTGTGGCATCTTTGTCAGGTTTTGGTATTAGGGTGATGGTGACCTCATAGAATGAGTTTGGAAGTTTACTTTCCTCTGCAATTTTCTGGAAGAGTGTGAGTAGGATATGTTTTAGCTCTTCTCTAAATTTTTGGTAGAATTCAGCTGTGAAGCCGTCTGGTCCTGGGCTTTTGTTTATTGGAAGATTTCTGATTACAGTTTCAATTTCTGTGCTTATGATGGGTCAGTTAAGATTTTCTATACCTTCCTGGTTCAGTTTTGGAAAGTTGTACTTTTCTAAGAATTTGTCCATTTCTTCCAAGTTGTCCAGTTTATTTGCATATAGTTGCTGATAATAGTCTCTTATGATCCTTTGTATTTCTGTGTTGTCTGTTGTGATTTCTTCATTTTCATTTCTAATTGTGTTGATTTGATTTTTCTCCCTTTGTTTCTTGATGAGTCTGGCTAATGGTTTGTCAATTTTATTTATCTTCTCAAAGAAACAGCTTTTGGCTTTGTTGATTTTTGCTATGGTCTCTTTTGTTTCTTCTGCATTTATTTCTGCCCTAATTTTTAAGATTTCTTTCTTTCTACTAACCCTGGGGTTCTTCATTTCTTCCTTTTCCGGGTGCTTCAGGTGTAGAGTTAGGTTATTTATTTGACTTGTTTCTTGACGTAAGCCTGTATTGCTATGAACCTTGACCTTAGCACTTCTTTTACAGTGTCATAGGTTTTGGGTTGTTGTGTTTTCATTTTCATTCATTTCTATGCATATTTTGATTTCTTTTTTGATTTCTTCTGTGATTTGTTGGTTATTCAGCAGCGTGTTGTTCAGCCACCGTATGTTGGAATTTTTAATAGTTTTTCTCCTGTATTGACATCTAATCTTACTGCTTTGTGGTCCGAAAAGATGCTTGGAATGATTTCAATTTTTTTGAATTTACCAATGCTAGATTTATGGCCCAGGATGTGATCTATCCTAGAGAAGGTTCCATGTGTGCTTGAGATAAAGGTGAAATTCATTGTTTGGGGGTGAAATGTCCTATAGATATCAGTTAGGTCTAACTGGTCTATTGTATCATTTAAAGTTTGTGTTTCCTTGTTAATTTTCTGTTTAGTTGATCTATCCATAGATGTGAGTAGGGTATTTAAGTCTCCCACTCTTATTGTGTTATTGTTAATTTCCCCTTTCATACTTGTTAGCATTTGTCATACAAATTGCGGTGCTCCTATGTTGGGTGCATATATTTTTATAATTGTTATATCTTCTTCTTGGATGATCCTTTGATCATTATGTAGTGTCCATCTTTGTCTCTTTTCACAGCCTTTGTTTTAAAGGCTTTAGATAGCCTTTATCTATTTTATCTGATATGAGTATTGCTACTCCTGCTTTCTTTTGGACTCTATTTGCATGGAAGGTAGGTTGACTTTTTTTACCTTTTTAAAACCATTTTTCTATTCCTTCATTATAATCTGTGTATTAGAAAATAATATAATGATTAGAAGTAAAAGATTATGAATGACAATAAATAAAGAAAGGGAGGGAGACAGACAGGGAGAGAAAAAAAGCACTTGAGAAAAGGAAGAAAGTTTCTTAGGCTCCTGAGAATGGGATCATCTTTTCTTCCCCTACTGTCTAGTTTCCAAGATTACAGTTGCTATGAAATTCACTCAGTTGAAGAGTGAATTCAATTTTCAGTTTACAAGCATGCCAAGCAGATTACTAGACAGCTTGGGGGATTGATTGTTTATTTGTGTTTATGTTCTCAGAGAATACTAGAATTAACTTTAATTGTACATTAGATTTGAGGGTTGTTAAGTGTTAAAACCACAAGTGCAATGCTTTTGATAGTTTCTGCCTACTCCCACCATGATCCCTAAGTAGGATATTTGGGGAAAATAAATATGTTTCTAAAGCTTAATAATTATTTTAGAAGATTTCCCTAGTTAAATCTTTAGTCAATTATAGTCAAAGATAGACATCACCAAATTATGGCTCATTGGTCAGACCTAGCCAACCATCTGCTTTTATAAGGTTAAGATAGCTTTTTATATTTTAAGATGGTTGAACAAAATTGAAAGAATATTATCACAAATAGTTTTTACATGAAAATACTATGAAATTCCAATTTCAGTGTTCACACTAAAATATACTGAAACTTTGGTTTGAAAATCTGTGTTCCAATGTCTGTTCATCATTTGTTAATAGGCTGTCTATGGCTGCTTTCACTCTGCAACAGCAGTGACTAGTTGAGACAGAGACTTGATGACCACAGAGCCTAAAATGTTTGCTTCTGGCTCTTTATAGGAAAACTTTGCCAATCTTTAGAATAGTCATGTCCACAAGCTATGCATGTTTAAGTTAAGGAAAAGATGAAGAGAAAAAATATCCCAGTTATTGAATGATACAACAAACATAAATTGATCTTAGGCAAGTTGGTCTCTCTGGTCTATAGTGGCCTGGCCAAGAGATTGGATATTAATGGAGGGAATTAGAGTGGAAGACTATAAGTATCATAGTGCTTAGACTAGATCTAGAGTTTATTTGTATAGAATGTGAAAGACTAGTGATCTCTTCAAGAACATTAGAGATACCAAGGGAACATTTCATGCAAAGATGGGCACAATAAAGGACAGAAATGGTATGGACCTAACAGAAGCAGAAAATATTAAGAAGAGGTAGCAAGAATACACAGAACCATAGAGAAAAGATCTTCATGACCCAGATAACCATGATGGTGTGATCACTCACCTAGAGCCAGACATCCTGGAGTGCAAAGTCAAGTGGGCCTTAGGAAGCATCACTATGAACAAAGCTAGTGGAGGTGGATGGAATTCCAGTTGAGCTATTTCAAATCCTGAAAGATGATGCTGTGAAAGTGCAGGGCTTAATATGCCAGCAAATTTGGAAAACTCAGCAGTGGCCACAGGACTGGAAAAGGTCAGTTTTCATTCCAATCCCAAAGAAAGGCAATGCCAGGAATGCTCAAACTACCACACATTTGCACTCATCTCACACACTAGCAAAGTAATGCTCAAAATTCTCCAAGCCATGCTTCAACAGTATGTGAACCTTGAACTTCCAGATGTTCAAGCTGGTTTTAGAAAAGGCAGAGGAACCAGAGATCAAATTGCCAACATCCACTGGATCATTGAAAAAGCAAGAGAGTTCCAGAAAAACATCTATTTCTGTTTACTGACTATGTCAAAGCCTTTAGCTGTGTGGATCACAATAAACTGTGGACAGTTCTTACAGAGAAGGGAATACCATACCACCTGACCTGACTTCTGAGAAATCTGAATGCAAGTCAAGAAGCAACAGTTAGAATTGGACATGAAACAACAGACTGGTTCCAAATTGGGAAAGGGGTACGTCAAAGCTGTATATTGTCACCCTGCTTATTTAACTTTTATGCAAAGTACATCATGAGAAACTCTGGGCTTGATGAAGCACAAGCTAGAATCAAGATTGCTGGGAGAAATATCAATAACTTCAGAAATGCAGATGATACCACCCTTATGGCAAAAAGTGAAGAACTAAAACGCCTCTTGATGAAAGTGAAAGAGGAGAGTTAAAAAGTTGACTTAAAACTCAACATTCAGAAAACTAAGATCAGGGCAACTGGTCCCATCAATTCACGACTGATGATGGGGAAACAGTGAGAAACTTTATTTTGGGGGGCTCCAAAATCATACAGATGGTGACTGCAGCCATGAAATTAAAAGACGCTTGCTCCTTGGAAGGAAAGTTCTGACCAACCTAGACAGCATATTAAAAAGCAGAGACATTCCTTTGCCAACAAAGGTCTGTCTAGTCAAAGCTATGGTTTTTCCAGTAGTCATGTATAGATGTGAGAGTTGGACTATAAAGAAAGCTGAGCGCCAAAGAATTGATGCTTTTGAACTGCGGTGTTGGAGAAGACTCTTAAGAGTCCCTTCAACTGCAAGGAGATCCAGCCAGTCCACCCTAAAGGAAATCAGTCCTGAATATTCATTGGAAGGACTGATGCTGAAGCTGAAATTCCAATTCTTTGGCCACCTGATGCGAAGAACTGAGTCATTGGAAAAGACCCTGATCCTGGGAAAGATTAAAGGCAGGAGGAGAAGGGGACGACAGAGGATGAGATGGTTGGATGACATCACTGGTCAATGGATATGAGTTTGAGCAAGCTCCGGGAGTTGGTGATTGGCACTGGTTTCAGTTCCATCTGTGGGGTTTTACCCTTCTTCACCAGAACTTGTGCTGGTTCATAAACAGCCACAGTTATATAGGTGCTGCCACTGCTGCTGCTAAGTCACTTCAGTCGTGTCCGACTCTGTGTGACCCCATAGACGGCAGCCAACTAGGGTCCATAGTCCCTGGAATTCTCCAGGCAAGAATAGTGGAGTGGGTTGTTATTTCCTTCTCCAGTGCATGAAAGTGAAAAGTGAAAGTGAAGTCATTCAGTCATGTCCGACTCTTCACGACCCCATGGACTGCAGCCTACCAGGCTCCTCTGTCCATATGATTTTCCAAGCAAGAGTACTGGAGTGGGGTGCCATTGCCTTCTCCTGTTATATAGGTGAGGCTGCCTTATAGACAGTGATACAAATGTCAAGAATTAGGATATATTTTAAATATACCCATCCACCAAAAACAGCTAATATGTAAATGTGGACATCCCCTAGAGAGTCTGGGAGGATGGGAAAGCGAAAGGGCACATGTGTTTGGTGGGACAAGAGAAAGAAATGGAGCTAAATTTGCATTTTTTAAAATTATGAGAAATCAGTAGATGGTGCCTAAAACAAACCCTGCCCCCAAATCAAGAAACAACAGTACTAATATATTGTTGGATATAAGTTGATAATGACCAAAAGACATCTAGAAAAGATTAACATGGCTTCCTCTCTGGAGGGGAAAATGAAAGAGGTGACGGGGCTGTATTTTGATCTTGTAACACTAGTTGAGTCTTAAACTGTATGCAAGTATAGTCCTGACAAAATTAAAATTTAAAAAAATTAAGTTTTCCCTGGCTTTGGGATGGAAAAAAGAAAAGCTAGTAAGTGATCTCTAATTTCTTTTGTTTGTGTGCCATCAGCAACAAAATGTATGGAACATGGTTCCCATTATTTTTAAAAATAACTTTCAAAAATTATTGGAAGTAGAGGTGCTATAAACATTTGTATACAAGGTTTTATATGGATGTATGCTGTCATTTCTCTTGGGTGTATACTAAGTGAGCCAGAACTTAAACTGGAAGTGGGGACAAGTTTGCTTTTCCCTCTGAGTGATACTTCATTCTATGAGCTGAGTGCTTAGTGGAGGGAATGGAAGTAGCCTCAGGTCTTCAGCTTGCCTGTCCTGGCTTGGCACCTCTGATATATACGCTACCAATGAATCATGGCAAAGGGAATGTGGGCCTCAGCATTCTTAGCATGCTATAACTAAGGCAGAGCCTGCTTCCCACTGGTGGGTGATGGATGAAGGAAGAGAGGCCCCACTTCTCAGCTGCATTCACTCAGAACTTAGTCTCGGCAACAGGTATGGGTGCAGGATGAGAAACGTTTGCACTGTGCTTCTCTTGACGGATGGCCTCCAGCTGGGCCCTGAGGGCAGAGGGAGCCCTGTGTTTAAGTGTCTGCCCCAGTCTGCAGAGGAGTTTTTGTGTCACTAAGCTGGGAGAGAATAGTAGAGAAGTAAACATTGGTTCAAATATCAGTCTCTGTTGTTACTAAGTTTCAGTGGACTTTGAATTCTTTATTTGCTGTGTATCCTTCAGAGGATTTCCCATGACTTTAAATGGTGTTTGTTTGTTTGTTTTAAATAATTTTCACCAGTTTCACTAGTGAAATAGAAGTTGATCTGTGGAACTCCTTACAATATCTTGCTGGAAATAGAATTTAATTTTAGTTAATTGGAAATCACACATACATGCACACATATGTATACATACACAGATGCTTTACTAGTATATTATGCATGTTATAAATAGGTTACTATATAAATTTTTGAATGATAAAATTATTTCAAATGAACCTTTAAAAGGTACTTTGTATTTATTTGTGGTACAAAGTATCT
Organism: Antilocapra americana; assembly: GCA_007570785.1. Taxonomy (NCBI): domain Eukaryota; kingdom Metazoa; phylum Chordata; class Mammalia; order Artiodactyla; family Antilocapridae; genus Antilocapra; species Antilocapra americana. Next base: position 31,372,301 of record ML660772.1, read on the forward strand.
CACTGTTCTTTTCAGAAGTATCATAAGTGATTAGAATGATACTAATATTTTTAGTGAGAGTAGTGTCATTGAAATGGTTCTTTGTTTTTAAAGTCCTGGTTCTGATTTAGTTTGTTTTAATGCTTGGTTTTAAAGGTGAATTAGCTGGCAAAATAGCTAAAATGAGCTCTAGATCTGAATGGAAGAAGTACTTCACTGGATGTACTTACTAAATCACTGCTAATCCTATTCGGCAATGAAGTAGACTTACTGAGATGTGACTAGTAAATTTCCATCTTCCCTATCACTATGCCACCTTCCCTATGCCTGTCACTTGTTTTTGCAAATGAAGTTGGATGGTTCTGCATTTAATATTTTTTTGAAAATGGGCTCAAACCCAATGAAACTCTTCACTTGAAAGCTTTTAAAACAAATGATAATGTAAAGCTTTTAAAGTGTTCAGACATAAAAATGCATCTCCGTGATATATTTCATTGGTTTTGCCCCAAAGATTGCATAGTAATGGAAATATTTTCAAATATGTGTTTTCAAAGTACTGTTTATATAGTACAATTTATTTTGAAAGACTTTCCTTCAAAAATCTGGTGTTTTTTCTCTCTTTTTTACCTTTAAAAGACAGATTAGGTGTGTTCATTTGCTTTAAAACATTTGATGGATAGCATATTACTTTACCAATCATTACATTTTTCTCAGGGAAAGAGAAATATTGAGCATCTTTAAATCTGGTAGTTCTCTTAAGTATGAGATAACCAGTGAATCTCTGCTTGAAATTTAAAAATTTACTATCAGCTGCTCATCTGTTTATAATATTAGGAATGTACTATATTTCAATATTCTGTCTTTATATAATTAATTCCATTGCTATATGCTTCAGCATTTTGTTCACACCCAACTTTAACACTTTGTCTGTAATAGTGACCTAGAATAATCTATTGAAAATTATTCCAGTTAAAGTTGTAGCTCCAACTAACGTATAGTTTTCCCACAAAACATTTTTTCAGCCTAAGACACCATTTACTGTTGAGACTATCTTCTCTGATGCATCTTCCATTTGTTGACTCACAAAACAGCAGCTCTGTGTTTCAGATCGTAGCGGCTCATTCGTAACAATTATGGATGTATATACTCATATTTCATATTTCAAATAGTATTCCTGGTTATTTCTTGCTTCTTTTTATTTTTTTGGCTGACTTGCTGTCAGATCTAATTTCATCATCGTTGTTTCTTCATTGCAGCATGGCTATGAAGGGCTTATATTAGGAACAGGAGAATCAGGTCTGCATTTTCTTACTGTTTACCTGTATTATATTATTAGGGCAATCTTTATTCCTTGTTTCCTTTGCAGACATCTTTTAAAGCTCTTTATTCATTTTGTGAAGGTTAGTTTCATCAAGATTAGAGAATATAATCTAGAAACTACAAGGTGTGGCAGTTTCTAATCACAGAAGGATTTGCTAACTCACCAAAGGAATTGTATCTTACCAACTTTAAACACTTACTATGTGCCAGGTACTATTGTAAGCATTTTATACATATCATCTCATTTAATCCTTATAATGATCCTATGGCATAAGCACAGTTATTTTTTTAGTAAGGAACTGAAGCCCTGGAGCTGGGGTACTCTTAACTAGTACACTCAACTATCTCTGCTTATTGAACAATTATTAGGAAAGTGTAACTCCAGTTGCGAAGACCAATGGAAAATCAAGTCCCAAACCTCCTTCTTGATCCCACTTCTACCAGATCCAAGGTCAGAAATCCTTTTGTGCTTCATTCTAGGTAGCAAGCCCTCTCAGAGATCACTCTATTTTCTCAAAATAAGTCTGCCCTAGGGGATGTTCTGGGAATACAAGTGGAATTAGAATATTGTTTTATTCTGATTGAAATAATATTTATTCTGGTTAGGATAAACTCTGCTCTTAGGAAAATCCAGGGATAGGAAGACAGGAAGTTATTAGAAATGAGAGAAAAAATGAGAACCTGTGCTCCCGAGTGATTAGAACCTGGTGATTAGAAGAAAGAGGACAAGAAGGAAACAAAGTATGCTTTGGAGGGAAAGCAAATGGACTCAATATAGATCCTATATGTTTGATGTCATGGGAAGGAGAAGGATGGCAAAAATGATAAAGATGAAGGATAGAGGATTTACTAGTGAAGAAGGAATTCATAGGGCCCGATCTCCATTTCAGGCCTGTTCATGCTGATCATGCTCGGGCACCTCTCTAAAGGACTCTGAACTCTGTGCTTAGCGCCTGTGGAAATTACAATGGAGGGATTAGACCCCTTGGACAGTGGAATCTTGAAGATTAGATCCAGGATACTCAACACCTAAGAGAACATGCACTAATCACCCCTGGCTCAGGGCATAAACCCTGGCTCCTGACAGGTCATAAACTTTCTGATAGTAACCTTGGGCTTATTGACTATTAACCATTTGGAATGTAACCTCGGGCTTATTGATTATTGACTGTTCAAACACATGATACTTGAATGATGGCATTATTGTGATTGTGTTTACCTTTCCTTTGTTGATGTAAGTTTCGGGTGATTTGGGGTGGTGGGTTTAGTCACGTACACATGGGTATAAAAGATCCTCACAAATGCTGGGTATAAAAGATCCTCACAAATGCTGGTCGGGGTCCTTGGCTAAGAGGAGACTCTGCCTTGGGCCCGCCGGTGTAATAAACTGCACTTCACTGTCTGCGTTGTCCTGCTGAGTGAGTTTGCTTCCCAGAGCGCGTGGCTACAACATTAGCAAAATTAGGGAAGTGAGAAGGAGATGTATATTTTTAAAACCTAATTTCATTTTTTAACGTTTACTTGATTTTTTAAAAACCTTTTTTATGATGAGAAATTTTAAATGGATGCCAAAGTAAAGATAATTATGTGCATGACTCCTTGCATAAACATCACCAGCTTCAACTAACCCCCAGTCCCTTTCCTTGCAGAGGATTTAAAGGAAAAATCTTACATGTCACATAATTTCACCCATAAATATTTTAGTGTGCATCTCAAAATGATAACTTTTTAAAAATATACTTCAATACTGTTAATTGCACATAAAATTTAGCATCAAGTTCATAATATTATCACTCAGTGCTCAAGTATCCCTGATTATACCATAATGTTTCCCAGCTTTTTTGAATCAGATTCAACATATGATCCACACGGTTGATATATCTCTTAAATCTCTTAAACTATAAATGTCCCTTACATTTCTCTCTAAAAAAAAAAGAGGTTTATCTGTTTTAAAAAGTGAGTGGGTATTAGGGTAAAATGATGATTTGATATTGCTTATACTGTGTCAGAGGTGCCCGTTGACCATCCAGGTAGAACTATTGTGAAAAACCAGCCCTGAGATACCTTGCCTTTTGGACTTTAGTCAGCAGAATTGTGAGGAATACATTCCCATTGTTTAAGCCATCCAGTCTGTGGTACTTTGTTATGGCAGCCCTGGCAAACTAATGCAGGTACCCTCCTGTGAAAGTCATTTGCACCCTGCAGACACAGGAATATGGCTCCCTAGAGCAACAGCCACAGCTGAGGAGCATAAACAATCGTGGCCTCAGGTAGCACTCCAGTGGAGAGCACAGAATTGTCCCTTCAGGCTGAATAAATGCCCTCTCTGAAGTCAGCACAGCTCTCTCTGGAGAAGTCATCAGAGCAAAGAGGGTGCATTTAATAAAGGCTGATTCAATGTGAAAAAGAACTAAAAGGAAATTGATGTATTGTGAGAAGTGAAACTGGATTTTGGACAGCCAATAAGTAAAAAGCCATTTAATGCAGTGTTTTGGTTTTTTTTTTTTTTTTTAACTTAACAAATAATCATTAGAGTCTTTCAAATTTACCAGGTGATTATCAAGCCTGCAGAGCATTGCTTTTCTCTAACATGTGCAAAATCTAGTCATAAGACTTTGTTTTCCTCCTTTGTACTGCTAATTTCTAAGGTTTATAGTTTCCCCCAATTAGTCTCCTTATTCTCCTCAGACTACATTTTTTTTTTCTCCAAGAGATAATTGATAAGGAATAGAAACAAGACAGGGAAAGCATGCAGAGGATTGCAGTGGACCAATCCATTGCTGTGGTGGAGGAGGTGGGAGATTATGTACATTTATCATTTTTGTGATTATCTTAAAAGGAGCCTTTGAGTCAGAAAAAGGAATTTTCCAAATGGCAAGGGCAAGAATTGGGATTAGTTAAACTAAAAAGAAATAAATCTTGCTTCTGGTATCGTCTGTTGTTTGCCTTAAATAGACTTTGTCCTCTGGTCAATGGACTCATTCTAGTTGAGACTGATAAGGTTGCAGTAGGATCTTTAGGGTGTGATAGCACTGGGTATGCTATCAATTGTCTGACTTGCATGACTAATTCACTTTGGTGGTGAATATCCTAGATAAGAGCAGAAGGGCCCCCAGGGCTCTAGTGAAGACCTGTGCCCCCAGGGATGTTTAAGCACTTTCTTGACTGGTGAGTCCTAAACCTAGTGAAATGCCTCACTGGGATTAGTTTTCTTCTGTAGAGAAAGAGAACATTGTCCTTCATGTATATAGAGAAGGTAATAGTTAGAACTGATAGGCCCCTTTGGATTCAATTATAGAGACTGGGGACCGTCTAGATTGGTATGTTCTCTGAGCAAGCTTGTTTAAAAGGAGACAAAACTCTTGTTAACTCTCTATTATTTAAAGCAGCACTATTCTTAACTTCTTTTTGCTGCACTGTCTTCAGTTTATGCTGATATTGATCTCCCTTTGTGCTGTTTTAAAAGCTTCATAGGGATAGTATTAACAAGAAACAAATTGATGCTTATGAACTGTGGTACTGGAGAAGACTCTTGAGAGTCCCTTGGACAACAAAGAGATCCAACGAGTCCATCCTAAAGGAAATCAATCGTAAATATTCATTGGAAAGACTGATGTTGAAGCTGAAATTCCAATACTTTGGCCACCTGATGTGAAGAACTGACTGTTTAGAAAAGACTGATGCTGGGGAGGATTGAAGGTGGGAGGAGAAGGGGATGAGAGGATGAGATAGTTGGATGGCATCACTGGCTCAATGGACATGAGTTTGAGTAAACTCCGGGAATTGGCAATGGACAGGGAAGCCTGGTGTGGTGCAGTCCATGGGGTTGCAAAGAGTCAGACATGACTGAGCGACTGAACTGAATTCTTGGACAGATGTGACATCAACAGACTTAAGTCATGGGAAAAGTGTGTGGGTGATTTGGCATTGAGGAGGCCAGGCATATTAGTTTAGCCAAAGCAACTTCACATAGAATCATGAGAAATGTGAATAAGTGCTCCATCCTCACATCTTTTAATCTGGTGATCTGTTAGCCAGCTTCTGCAAATTCTAGGAAAAAGTCAAGACCTAATGCTTTATAAAGGGTGTGTCATAGTTTATCTTCTGGGTGTCTATCATCTCCCAGAGGATGGGAAGCCATAAAGCTAGTAGTAAAACAGTAAAACCGGGGCACTGCCTTGCCTTGCTGAGACCAGAGGAGATAGTTCCCATTTTAACCTGTAGCAGGCTGTCATTCATCAGCTAGTTCCCATGCAAGCCTCCATCCAAAAAGTAAAAACACAAAGCAAAAAACTCAAAATAGAGTCCCATATCCAGAAGACACTCTACTCAGCAAGTGCATGTGAGGGAAGGGGCAGGGTTCCAACTCCAGCTTACCACTTGTCCCCCCTAAAATGTGCCCAGTGACCTTTTACTTCCTGGGTCCTTTGAACTTGCAACTTCCTTGAAAGTAATCCTTCGCAATAGCAGCCTTCTCTTTGAGTCTTGTTTGGGGCTCTCGTTTCCTATATTTCCCCCAGAGATCTGATCTTGTCTACTTTTTGTTTTTCAAGTATTTCTCAGAATTTTTGATCCCTTTATTATTATCTAGTGCTGTTAGTAATTTATTCTTTTCAGAAATACTTTTTTCCCCCTCTTTCCTGGAGGTTGGAAGGCATAAGGAAGTTTGCCATCTTGATCCAACTTAAGATGAAAATTTACTTTTGAGAGGAAATTAGAGTTTACAGGAAAAATCCAACTGTTTATACTAGGTGATAAGCTATCATCTTACCTGTGAGTGCTGGATATTTAAATGACTTAAACAAATATTTTAGAAAACTATTTTCTAGGAAAGCATGTATATCAAGGTCATAGAGATCACAGTTAGTAAAATTATGAAATTATTTTCATATTGTATTATTATAAATAGGCTTCCCAGTTTATATAGAATTAAAATTCTTTCATGTTAAGGCAGAGGGAAAGTTTATTTATAAAACAGAGGGACGGGCATTGTATCAAGCTTACCAAACAGGTGCTTACATAAATATCCTTACATTTTCCTGTCTACTCTAGTTAGATGTTCCATATTACTTTGCAGCTGGTTTTCCTATACTTGCTCCATGTTGAAAGTTTTAGCTGGTAGCCACTCTAGAATGTAAGAAATAGCAGGCTCTTTATTGTTAAACATACACATACACATGTCCATTTGACTATTATACTTCAAAATTTAGAATTAAAGCAGTTTAAATACTGTGGGTACAATAATAAATGACTGTTTTAGTGGGCAGAAAATCAGTAAAGATGTTTTAGTTAAACTGAACATTTCTGTCAATCAACTGTCAGTCAAATTTAACAACAGCAGGATATGCATTCTTCTCAAGCTCGAATGGAACATTCTCAAAGATAGACTACATTTTAGTAACTAATACAGATTAAAACATAACTCAACAAATATGAAGGTATAGAAATCATACAAAGTATGTTCTTAAACCACAATGAAATTAAACTAAAAATTAATCACAGAAAGCTGGAAAATCCCTATTTGGAGATTAAACAACAGACTTCTAAAAAATACCGTGGGTTATAGAAGGCTCTAGAGAAATATAAATGTTCTTTTACCAGAATAAAAATGAAAACACAACTTACCAAAATTGTGAAATGCAGCAAAAGCAGTGCTTAAAGGGAATTTCATAGCTTTGAATTCGTATATTAGATAAGAAAGATCTATAATCAGTAATCTAAGCTTCCACCTTAAGAAACTAGACAAAGAATAGTAATATAAACCTAAAGCAAGAAGAAGAAAATAAATGATAAAAATTAGAACATAAATCGATGAAATTGTAAATAGGAACTTAACAGAGAAAATTAACAAAATCAAAGCTGGTTCTTTGCAAGGATAATACTGATAAATCTCTAGCCAGGTAACCAAGAAAAAAAGAGATAAGACACAAATTACTACTATCCAAAATGAAAGAGAGGCTATTACTATTAATCCCATGGACATTCAAAAGTTCTGTTTATCTGATGGAAACCTGAATGAAACACATACATTAAGTTCATACATGTATGTAAAATATAAGATATGAAAGAATTTTCACCAAAATCTATAAAATGGTTGGGGTGGGAAGGACCAGGGATAGAGTTTGAACTTAGAATTAGATTTTAGTCATCAATTTTTTTTTTTACCAAGAGAAGATTTCTTGTGCAATTAAAAAACACTTTCCAAAGAAGAGTTGAAACCCTGAAGAACCATCTAATCAACAACACACGAGGCAAAAATAAATGTCAACCAGGTTTTAAACCAGTCCTTCATCCAGTATTCTTCTTCATGAGGTTGTTGAAAAAACTAACTGTAGTCATGTGTCACAGAGGTTTGCAAAAGAAACACCGCTGGAGGACTATGGAGCTTCTTGCCACAGTATTTCTCCTGTATGTTCCCTGCAGTCTTTCCCCTGGCTCCTTTTCCTGCAGTTTCTCTGCATGGATTTTGTTTCTCCTCATCATCCTGGTAGCTACTTTCTGTCAGCCCTTCTCTCTTCCCCCTACTGGCTGCCTGCCTCTCTTAACTCCTCATTTCTGAATACTTCTAACCACATTCTTGAGTTAAAAAGCAAAACTCTTTCTTTGCTGAGGGAGGGTCAGTAGAGGAAGTATTCATGTTCTTGGTTAAATTCAGGTCTTTGACTGTTGATGGGTTCTTTCCTGAAGCGGTAACAGTATTTTCTTCTTCCTGTTCACAGGCACAATCATTGTGCTTGCGGTGGTTTTGTGTCTCCTTCTACATGACATACACAAGCTGATGGAAAACTGCCTTTATCAGTAAAGAACTGCCAGCTGGTGCCTGAGTGCTTAGACTGACTATTGCTTTTGAATTGAGTGCTGAAAACTTGATAATGAAACCCAAATCACAGAAGCGTAAACACAGCTGCTTTGGCCTATAAAGCAAGCGGCTTACAAGGGAAAGCATGATCAGTAGAATCTAGTGTTTAGTCAATTACATTAACAGCAGACAAATAGAAATCATATGTATTTGACAGGAGGCCATTTTAAGAAACTGTGTATTCATATCCTGCAAATGTAACCCGACATCTTACAAGAAATGTGATCCATTATTCATGAACTTGAAGAAAATACAAAGAACAATCCCCAAAACCAGAAAATTTAAATTCTGTTAAAAATATATGAAGGTTTTTCTTATTGGAATAGAGCTGATGTACAGTATTATTTTTTACAGGTATGAAATATGATTCACAATTTTTAAAGGTTATACTCCATTTATAGTTATTTTACTGGCTCTATTCTCTGTGTTTACAGTACATCCTTATAACTTATCTATTTTTTTACATAGTAGTTTAGATATTAATACCAACTTAGTCCCCTGCTCATATATTGCCCCTCTCTGCTTCCCTCTCTCCATTGGTAACCACTAGTTTGTTGTCTGTATCTATGAGTTTGCTTCTTTTTTGTTGTAGTCAAAAATGTGAGGATTTTATTTCTTAAATTGATTCAGAGGTTTATTGCTTAAGTGATTATAACCAGAGATTTCATTTATCTTAAGTATGCCAGAGGTAGTATTTCAGAAAACACTGTATGGGAGAGCTCCAAGGCTTTAAGAAACACAATCAAAATCAGAACTTGAACTGGGTTGGAGACGGGCCATAGCAAACAGAGCAAGCAGAAGGTGGGAGGTGATGAAGTTTCCTCAAAGGATGAGGGAAGGTAATCTGTGAAGGCAGCTGGACCATCAGGGGAAATCTCATGAGAATACATGAAGGTCAGAGGTCAAGTCAGAAAGCTAAAAAAGGCCCATTGCTGGCTCATTGGTGGGGTTTTGGCCCTTTGGGTCAGAACACACACAAAAAAATCACTGATGAAATTGAAAAAGAATCTGGAAAGACCCCTGTACTGGGACTTGGGTACAAAGATGGTACTACTGAAGTTGGAGCTCAGGCTGGAACATGGTGCCAGGACCATCTTTAGGGTGTCCAGACCTAAGGTACAGTGGTTGTCATTTGTTTCTTAAATTCTACTGATTAAGGACTGTTGGGAGAGCCTGGAGTGGGGCTGAGTCTTAATGTCTGAGTACATTTGTCAGAGTTAAAACTTCTGTGGGGTGTGGGAATGCCTGTTGCAAAGGAAATTTTACTAATCTGGTGTAACTGCAGTCGTGATAAGTCAATAAAGGATAAAGTTCCAGTCTGTGAAAAACTAGTAATGGCAAATTTTTCAAGGCATTTTTTAAAGGTTTCTCCGATTTCAATTATTACAGAACTGGAAGTCCTTAAGGTATCTGTTAATAAATGATAGATAATAATAAGTAAATGGATAATAATAGATAATAATAAGTAGGAAAGATGCATGGTTGTATAATTAGCAGAGATTCCTAAAACTGCATGAGTCCATTGCATTTGAAACACCTGCCGGTGCTTTAAGACGCTCCCAGGCCTGCAGACAGCCTAAGGAATCAGTATCTGAGAGAAAGCCTAGAAATCTGAATTTTCTCTAAACTCCCCAGGGAACTAAAGACAACTCTCCTTAGAGCCCTGTCAAGTTTGTTACTCATAACATTTCATCTGCTCCAAACAATGTGAAAGTTTGAAGACTTCATTCTCATACAAGTTTAGGCATTCCTTTTCGGATAGTATCTTATAAAAACATAAATGCATCTTATTACATCATGATGTGTATATCCCAGGATATCACCTTTAGCTCAGTGCTTCCCAGTATTATCATGAATTCCAATTTATTAAGTCTATAAATTAGTGAACTCTTAATTCCAGAAAATCATCCCCTTAAAATCCTCCTATTCCTCTGCAGTTGCACTACCCACCCCTGGGGTACATCTTTCCATGGCAACAATGTCCTTGAACAATCCCAACTGTGTCTCTTTTTTATGTACCTTATTCTTCACTCTTTCTGGTCATGTGGAAGTAGTTTTTGTCTGGTGTTGATGGGAAGTGAGGAGAAGCCTTAATCTACTTTATCAGAAGGCAAAGATTCTACGTGCAGTCAGATTATTGTTCCAGCTACAGGTGAAGACATAGGTACTTGACTTCGCCGTCTGCGTACATTTCCTACCCCTAGCCCTCTGAGCAAGTCTCTCTGTCCAGCTGACAGCTAAAACTGTTTTCTAAGTCTGTTCGCAACCCCTGGTGATCCTGGACTCCTGCACGGGGAATCAGAAGACTGAAGTCTTCTTGGTTTTGCCTCTAGGACTAGCCAACTGCGTGGTTTTACACAAATAGCATCCATTCTCTGGGCTTTAGTGGTAGGATCAAGGATTTGAATCATGATTTCATTTTCTATTTGTATAATTTGGGGCAAATTACTGAATAACTAGTGCCTCAATCTCCTCACTTATAAAGCAGAGATAATAAAAGGACCCACCTTAGAGTAGTTGTGGCTGTTTGCTCAGATGGTGCCTGAAAGTGCAAAGTGCAAGTGTTAGTCGCTCAGTCTTGTCCCATGGACAGTTTGCAGCCCCGTGGACTGTAGCCTGCCAGGTTCCTCTGTCCTCCACTGTCTCCTGGAGTTTGCTCAAATTCATCTGCACTGAGTCCGTGATGCTTATCTAACCATCTCCTCCTACACACACACACACACACAAACATATTCTTTTTCAGATTCTTTTCCCTTACAGTTGTTACAAATATTAACTGTAGTTCCCTGTGCTATACAGTACATCCTTGTTGGTTATCTATATGTAGTAGTGTGTATATGTTAATCTGGGCTTCCCAAGTGACACAATGGTAAAGACTCTGCCTACCAATTCAGGAGATACTGGAGGTGTGGGTTTGATCCTTGGTCAGGAGGAGCCCTTGTAGAAGGAAATGACAACCCATTCCAGCATTTTTGCCTGGAAAATTCCATAGACAGAGGAGTCTGGCAGGCTATAGTCCATGGGGTTGAAAAGAATCAGACACAACTGAGCATGCGCGCACACATATGATCCCCACCTACTAATTTTTCCCTCACCCCACCTTCTACTTTTCCCTTTTAGCAACCGTTAAGTTTTATATGTCTATGAGTCTCTTTCTGTTTTATGAATAAGTTCACTTGTATCATTTTTCTAGATTGCACATATTAGCTGTATCACATGATATTTGTCTTTGTCTGGCTTACTTAGTATGATAAACTCCAGATCCATCCATGTGTTGCAAATGGCATTATTTTGTTCTTTTTAATGGTTGAGTAATATTTCATTGGGCTTCCCAGGTGGCTCAGTGGTAACCAATGTGCCTGAAATGCAGGAGACAGGTTTGATCCCAGGAAGATCCCCTGGAGAAGGAAATGGCAACCTACTCCAGTATTCTTGCCTGGGAAATCCCATGGACAGAGGAGCCTGGTGGGCTACAGTCCATGGAGTCACAAAGGAGTTGGACATGATTTAATGACCAAACAACATTTCATTGTATATATATACCACATCTTCTTTATCCATTTATCTGTTGATGGACATTTAGGTTGCTTTCATGTCTTGACTATTACAAATAGTGCTGCAGTGAACATTGGTGTCTGTGTAGCTTCAAATATTGGTTTTCTCTGATATACGCTCAGGATTCACTTACTAGTTTTTAAGTGAAATCAGGACTTTTTAAAACAAAATGTTTTTAGGAATTTCCCCTGTGATCTTGAGGCAGACAACAGTTTGAGACCCACTAGTTGAAGAGGTGAGAAGGAGTGAGATAGTGGGTCAACACAACCAGAGACTGGGCAATGGCAAGGCCATCGAGCACCAGTGCCCACTCTAGTTCTAGTCCCTTCTTTTTCAGGTGGGAATCTTCCAACTTTGGTGAGATCTAGCCTGAAAACAACAGTTAGAGAAAGTAATTATGTGGGAATTTCCACTTGATTCCCATAAAATATAAACTGAGAATGGCTAAAAAAAAAAAAAAATCAGAACAGGTATGGCTCTTCATATTGATACCTAGTACTAGCCCAATATCCCAAGCACCAGGGCGGTCCTTGCCCTCTTTCAGGTGTGGGTTGTCCACCGCAGGTGGGAAATGCAAACTTTGATTGATGTGTGAATCCTTTAGGTTGCTTCTCACACATGATCTGCAATCATTGTGACAGGTAGACTTACTTGGTTCATGTGGTCCAACCTCATAGGAATATTCCAGGTTTCCTTGAGCTCATACTGATGCTAAAGAAAAGGTTATGTTGTGTTGTGAGAAAGCCAGCCAGACTACATGGTCTTCTGAGATGGTTCATTGTTTCTATGCTGTAGTGATTGTGGTCACTGGTCGTGATATAGTGAGTGCATGATTAATAAAACATGCAAAGCCTAATGATTGGTGGCTGTCTAAGCTAAGAGAAGAGAATCCTAGAACTGAGAAATTCACAACTCTCATTCTTGGTAACATGCTATAGAGCACCATAAGCATTTGTTACTTGTGTCTCCTGTCCCTAGTGGCCACAATCAACAGTTTAGAAAACTGTGGAAAGATTATCCACAAAACCCTAAAGTTAAGAAGTCCAAACACATAGCCTAGGAAATGTGAATGAGACTTCTACTCACATACTGACTGCTTTCGGATCAAATTCTTTGTAACACAGAGCTCCAATTTAATAAAAAAGAGAGTTCTCATAGTGGGTGTCCATTTTTGGCAGTCTTATGGATCAGATATTCTGCAAAGCTACCCTGCTGAAATGTACATAGATTCTGAACAATGAATATATAGTTTAAAAATGACTGAGTTTGCAAGGAAGTAAATTCTGAAGAGCAAAAGAAAAAACTGTGAGCTGAAGTTAAGGTTGTAAGTAAATAAAAGCCAGCCCTATCCTGGAGCAAAGTGTGTGGGCTCAGGAGTTGCATCTCGTAGGCTCCAGAGCACATGGCTTCAGTAGTTATGGTGCTTGGGCTTAGTTGCTCCTCGGCATGTGGGACCTTTCTGGTCCAGGAACGTAATCCATGTCCCCTCCATTGGCAGGCAGGTTCTTAACCACTGGACCACAAGGGAAGTCCAAGAAAGCAAATTCTTGTTTGTTTGAGTGAAAATCTGCAAACACAACAAACAGTAGTTTAGATCACATGAAATTCAGATAATGGGATTTTCCAATATTGACAATAAAATAGCTACCTAAAGAAATAAAGGATAAAATAAAAAGAGGGAGAATGCAAAAAAAAAAATTGGCAAACAGAATCCAGTACTACATTATGAAACTAATACTTCATAACCACATGAGGTTTATTTCCATGAATGCAAAGTTTATTTAGCTTTTTATATTTAGTAATATGACTTACCATATTAATAGTTGGAGGTGGAGGCACACTTCTTAAAGTTCTATTTGCCAGGGTCCAGCCCCAGCGGGTCCAGGGGTCTTGAGGGATGAGTGGCATTGGTGGAAGAACTGAGCTGAGTCGATGTGTAGTGATGGAGCAGTCTCTCTCGTTTATTGTTGTTGATTTACAGTTTTATAGCCAAAAGACATCCCCATTACATCACCTATCATTCTATACAATTTTTTGTTTTCTACCTTCCATAGCAACCTTATCATTGAGCTCATTCCCCAATCATGAAACATTCCCCTTACAGAAGTCAGATATCTGCGTAATTAGATTTAACAATAGTATGTTTACCATTTGATTGTCTTCAGCATACTTCATTCAATCATGGTAAGTACATCAATCTAAGTAGAAAGGTTACATTTCTCTTATCAGGTGCAACTATGTAGAAGCTAGAGGGAAGGGCTTAAGCTTGAAACTGTTTTATTCTATTAACCTACTCTGGTTCTTACGAGGAAAAAGGATGAAGAGATAGTTTGGAAAGAGGAAAGAGGACAAAGACAATTTAGAAAGAGGAAAAAGGACTAAGAGAGAGTCTAGCAGCACTGCTTTAGCAATAAAACCCTATTAACCTTTTAACTACTATAATGAATTCCTATGTCTACACTATCTTAAAGCAATCAATATGTCCAACTATGCTGGCCACAGTCATGAGCATTCCTAAGTCCCATTCCAGCCTGGTTTCTTCAAGGAAGAGAGCCTCCTCCGTGGAGTGGTCGGGGGAGAGGGAGGTGGAAAGGTGACCCAAGTACGAGCCCTTCTGGTGGTGGCCTTGCCATGACCCCCAAAGAACTCTTGGTAAACTCCCCAGTAATGAGTAGGAGGAGTAGTAATCTATTTAAATGTCCCTTTTATTCCTCCTTAGCCCCCTGGGAAGGCAATCCACCTTCCCAGATCCTTTGGTTGATAAGGTCTGGAGGAATTATCTCAGGATGAATTCTTTCCAACTGGGACTGACCTACTGAGATGAGCTAATGTTCCGAGTATGAACAGAACTCCCAAGAAAAATACCAGTGAGGGCCTTGCCCAGGATGCCCCGATAAAGAAAGTCAGCTTTGCAATTTCTTCTTAGTCTCGTGACCTTGTCATCCGAGCTAGGGGGCATCCTAACGGCTCCTGGCATCTATTGATATATAATTAACCTGCAATAAGTAGTACATATTTTAAGTTTACAATTTAGTAAGTTTTGACATGTGTTTACACTCATGAAATCAGTGGCAAAGTCAGGATAATGAAGATATCCGTCACCCGCAAAAGTTTCCTTCTGCCATGTTGTTATCCTTTTCTCCCCTTTCCTTCTTGTGGGTTCCCTCCCCAACCTCACGTAACCACTGATCTATTTCCTGTCACTGTAGATTAGTTTATATTATGCGGAACTTTATGTAAGTAGAAACACAGTAAGTACTCGTAAGTTTCCTGGCTTCCTCTCAGCATGATTATCTTAAGGTTCATTCATGTGTGTGTCAGTGATTCATTCCTATTTATTTCTGAATGTTGCTCCAGTGGTTGGCTCCCTTTAGAAAATTAGTGGTAGGTCCTCTCTAGTGGAGTGGGCTTTACCTGCTGCAGGCTAACAGGCAATGGAAGAGTAAGAAAGACCTCCAGTTGTTTCTTGAGACATGGCTCAACAGCCATATGTCTGTGTGAATTCAGAAGCACTGATAACCCTTAAGTTTGGATCATCTCCTTGGAGTGTGTAGAGCTTGTATTGGAAGTAGTCTGTGGCTCTAACTTGTCCTGGCCTGTGTCTGCAGTAAGTCAGGATGAGTTGTGCTTCTAGATATTTCCATTGGTGGGCATGTTGGGGGATTTTTCCATGTAAGCTGGATTTTCTTTTTGATTCCTTCTGAAGAACCAAAATGATAAAGCTTGGTCAGTCAGCTCTGGACAGATCTCCTCCCAACTCCATCATGGGAGCTCAGAAGGAAAGTAACCCAGCTTTTTGCTGCAGATTGTATTATAGGGTAGGAGGAAGGAGAGAAAAGAGTTTTGAAATGGGTCACAATGATTGGTACCCATCTACCCACTAGCATGCTTATCCTTCCTTCTATTTCTTATAAAATGTTCAGTCAGGGGAGGAGGATACAGAACAGAAGGCAAGAAAAGAGTTCAGGAGGACTCACAACTCTTCAAAGATAAAGAAGCCTGTGGGTGTGCAGCAGTTTCCTCAATCATCTTTTATATTGAGTTGGCCAAAAAGTTCATTTGAACTTTGCAAACATGAAAAAACTTGATGGAACTTTTTGGTCAACCCAATACTAAGGTGCAGACAGTCCCAGACAGGCCTAGAGGAAGGCAGGACCAGAGAAACTGCCACAGGGCCTCAGTAAAGACTGTAGATTTGAGAGAGGGAGTCGGAACCATCCAGAGGTGAATCCAGTGATTGGCCCATTCTGATATTCCAGAAAACTTGAGAAAAGCCAAGACAAACATTGGCTGAGGGTCAGGGCAAACTCTGAGTAGGTGTGTATGTGTGTGTTAGTTGCTTAGTCATGTTCGACTCTTTGCAATCCCATAGACTGCAGCCCACCAGGCCCCTCCATCCATGGGATTCTCCAGGCAAGAACACTGGAGTGGGTCACCATTTCCTTCTCCACTGAGTAGGTATAGGGAATTACAAAGTGTGGAACAGAAGATAGAGAACCAGCAAAAGACTGTTAGGAAAAGTAAGAATGACTGATAATGGAAAAAGTATATCAGTGATTTTCAGAATTGAGACGTGTATTAGCCAAGGTCATTGGCCCTGTCAGCTCTTGCAACGAACTCCCTTCCAGCACTGGTTCCTGGAAACAGTTCTCAGTTAGGCTGTCTCACGCAAACTGGCATGGCTGCTAGGGGAATGTGGTAGTGGAAGGAAAATTTACTTTCTTAGTGATATTCCCCCAAAAGCATTATGTGCTTAAAGAAGTTTTTTTTTAAGAAGTTTTTTGAATGGTGGCTCTTCTAATGTCTTAAAAATTATTTGATTTATATGCAGAATTCCTGCTTAGTAACTGATGTAACATATTTTTGAAAGTACAGTACTCCTTGTTTAGCTACATTTTTGCTTTGTATGATTTCAGTTACACATGGTCAATCATGGTCCAAAAATATTCAGTTCAGTCACTCAGTTGTGTCCAACTTTTTGCAACCCCATGGACTGCAGCATGCCAGGCTTTCCCTGTCCATCACCAAATCCCAGAGCTTGCTCAAATTCATGTTCATTGAGTTGGTGATGCCATCCAACCATCTCTTCCTCTGTCAACCCCTTCTCCTCCCACCTTCAATCTTTCCCAGCATCAGAGTCTTCTCCAATGAGTCAGTTCTTCACATCAGGTGGCCAAGCTTCAGCATCTGTTCTTCCAATGAATATTCAGGACTGATTTCCCTTAGGATGGACTGGTTGGATCTCCTTGCAGTCCAAGGGACTCTGAAGAGTCTTCTCCAACACCACAGTTCAAAAGCATCAATTCTTCAGCGCTCAGCTTTCTTTTTAGTCCAACTCTCACATCCATACATGACTACTGAAAAAACCACAGCTTTGATTAGACAGACTTTTGTTGGCAAAGTAATGTCTCTGCTTTTTAATATGCTGTCTAGGTTGGTCATAGCTTTCCTGCCAAGGAGCAAGTGTTTTTTAATTTCATGGCTGCAGTCACCATCTGCAGTGATTTTGGAGCCCCCAAAAATAAAGTCTGACACTGTTTCCACTGTTTCCCCATCTATTTGCCATGAAGTGGTGGGACCAGATGCCATGATCTTAGTTTTCTGAATGTTGAGTTTTAAGCCAACTTTTTCACTCTCCTCTTTGACTTTCATCAAGAGGCTCTTTAGTTCTTTGCTTTTTGTCCTAGAGTGGTGTCATCAGCATATCTGAGGTTATTTATATTTCTCCTGGCAATCTTGATTCCAGCTTGTGCTTCATCCAGCCTGGCATTTCGCATGATGTACTCTGCGTATAAGTTAAATAAACAGTGTGACAGTATACAGCCTTGACATAGTCCTTTCCCAATTTGGAACCAGTCTGTTGTTTCATGTCCATTTCTGACTGTTGCTTCTTGACCTGCATACAGATTTCTCAGGAGGCAGGTCAGGTGGTCTGGTATTCCCATCTCTTTGAGAATTTTCCATAGTTTTTTTGTGATCCACACGATTAAAGGCTTTGGCATAGTCAATAAAGCAGAAATAGATGTTTTTCTGGAACTCTCTTGCTTTTCGATGATCCAGAGGATGTTAGCTTTTTGATCTCTGGTTCCTCTGCCTTTTCTAAATCCAGGTTGAACATCTGGAAGTTCATGGTTCACGTATTGCTGAAGCCTGGCTTGGAGAATTTTGAGCGTTACTTTGCTAGTGTGTGAGATGAGTGCAATAGCATGTGAGATGAGTGAAAAAATATTACATGAGAAATTCCAGAAATAAACAATTCATAAATTTCATGTTGCACGCTGTTCTCTCTTATCAACCTGCCCCATCCCACACAGGATGTGAATCACCCCTTTGTCTAGCATATTCTGCCCAGGAGTCATTGAGCACCACCTTGGTTGTCAGATGGACTGTCACCGTATTTTAGTGCTTGTGTTCAAGGAACCTTTATTTTACTTAATAATGGGCCCAATGTGCAAGAGTAGTGATGCTGGCAACTTGAATATGCCAAAGAGAAGCCAAAAAGTTCTTCCTTTAATTAAAAAGATGAAAGTTTTCAACTAAAGAAAAAAAATTGTACACTAAGGTTGCAAAGACCTTTTACCTGTGATTTTGTGAAAAAGGAAAAAGGAATTCATGCTAGTTTTGTTGGTGTACCTCAAACCACATTACAGCCATAATGCATGTTACATGCTTTGTTAAGATGGGACAGGTATTAAATTTGTACAAGATGTTTTGAAAGAAAGAGTGATCACATTCATAGAACTTGTATTACAGTGTCTAGTAATTGTTCTATTAGCCATTGTTACCGTGTAGTAATAATTGTTCTATTAGCTATTATAAATATCTTTCTGTGCCTGGTTTATAAGTTAAACTTTATCATAGATAAATGTGTATAGGAAAAAACATATATATAGAGTTCAGTCCTGTCTGCAGTTTCAGACGTCTGCTGAGGGTCTTAGAATTTGTCCCCCAAGAGTTAGGGGGACTACTGTAATAATCACTGTAATTTCAGCATAACTATAACCCCCACCCTGAGGATCTCTTTAATGCAGATAAACAGGAGCTGTATCTGTAAGTAGTCACAGCAGCAATAGCAGCCAAAAATAATTTGGCTTCTGTGTATCACAGAGGCTGTTCTGAATGCTTTCCAAATGTTAGTTTATTTCTCACAGCATTCTTTTGAGGCATGCATCATTATTCCCGTTTTACAGAATGACTTGTTTGCATGCCACACTTCGATTAGACTAAAAGGTTTTCTTTTAAACCTTGCCGTTTTTTACCTATTTGTGTTTTAATTTTGGCTGTGGTGGGTCTCCAGTGCTTTCTCTAGTTGTGGGGAATGTGGGCTACTGCCAGGGACCAGCCCCGGCGGGTCCGGGGGTCTTGAGGGATGAGTGGCGTCAGCGAAGAACTGAGCTGAGTCAGTGTGCTGATGGAGCAGTCTCTCTTGTTTATTGTTGTTGGTTTACAGTTTTTATACCCAAGAAACACACCCATTACATCACATATTACTCTATACAATCTTTTGTTTTTTGCCTACCATCAACAACTTTAACATTAAGCTCATTTTCCTTGCAGAAGTCAGATTTCTGCATGATCAGATTTAACAATAGTATGTTTATTGTTTTATTGTCTCAGCATACTTCAATCATGATAAGTACATCAATCTAAGCAGAAAGGTAACAGTTTTCTCTTATCAGGTGCAGATGTGTAGAGCCTTGAGGGAAGGGCTAAGCTTGAAACTGTTTTTATTCTAGTAACCTCAACCACTGCCTGTCTCATTCTGTTCTGACACTCCGGTTCTTATGAGGAAAGAGGAAAGAGGACAATGAGACAGTCTAGTAGGATTGCTTTAGCAATAAAAACCCTATTAACCTTATATAACTACTTTAATGAATTCCTGTGTCTACACTATCCTAAAGCAATCAGTGTCTCCAACTATGCTGGCCACAGATATGGGCATTCGTAAGTCCCATTCCCTTGGTCTCTTCAGGGAAGGGAGCTTCCACCTTGGAGTCCTCGGCAGAGTGGGAGGTGGAAAGGTGACCCAAGTATGAGCCCTTCTGGTGGTGGCCTTGCCATGACCCCCAGAGAACTCTTGGTAAACTCTCCAGTAAGGAGTAGGAGGTGTAGTAATCTATTTAAATGTCCCTTATTCCTCCTTTGTCCTCAGGGAAGGAATCTGCCTTCCCCAATCTCCTGAAGGAAATAATGTCTGAGGGAATTATCTCAGGATGAATTCTTTCTAACTGGGACTGACCTGAGATGAGCTAAAACATAAACAGATGAGCATAAACAGAATTTCCCAAGAAAAATACCAGGAGGGGCCTTGCCTTGGGATGCCCCGAAGGAAAATCCATTTTGCAGTTTCCTTCTTAGTCTCATGACCTTGTTGTCTGAGTAAGGGGCATCCTGACAGCTCCTGGCTCCCAGCAGGCTACTCTTCTTTGCAGTGCGCATAGCTGGAAAGGGTCAAGATTTAAATATATACCTTCCATCAACAGTTCGGCATCATGTTCCATTTTATACTATAACCCATTTTCCTAAATTTCCTTCCATCCACTGCTCTTGAAAGGAGGAGTGAAGAGAGAGATGAAGGGCTTAGTATTTCTGTGGGACAGGTCCAAACTGAAGACTGTAATGGGAGATACTGGGAGACTGGGCCTCACAGAGAACATGATGAGAAAGACTAAATGCTTTGACAATCATGTAATGCTGCAAAGAGCTCTTAGCAAGTAAGCTGGGCACACTCCTTCATCTTGACTTTCCACTCTTCAGCCTTCCTCTAGAGGAGCTCCATATTGTCCTGGCTTGTGAGAGGATCCATGCTACATCCTGACACATTTTTAATACCAACTCAAATCTCTCTTCTGAGCTGCAATTGCATATGACCTCACTGCCTGTTCAACACCTCCAACGTGAATATCTCTGGAGGCATGGGTTGCAGCAGTGAACAAAAAAGCAAAAAAAAAAAAAAAAAAAAAATCTATCATCCTACAATTCTAGCCCCTAGTCAAAAATCTTCCAAACAGGGGAAATATGGGTGTACCTATGGCTGATTCTTATTGATGTACGACAGAAAACCACAAAATTCTGTAAAGCAATTATCCTTCAATTAAAAAAGTAAATTAAACAATAAAATAAATTTCCAAACAGAAATCACATACCTTAAACTTGTCTAAGTCATTCAGTTGCACTAGCTAAAAATCACATCTCATTAGTTCTACATTTAAGGTGTCTTTCCTCTTCAGTGCCAACCCAGTTATCCAAGAAAGCCATCATTTCTCTTCTAGGCATTTATAAAAGATACCTAATAGTCCTCCTTCATCCACTTTTGTTCTCCTCACCATCTAAGTCAAATGGTTCCTTTATTTTCCAGGAGTGGTCCTTTTAAAGTTCAGGCTGATTATAGCAGTCCTTACTTAAAAATATTTCAAATACAATTTGAATAAAATTTAGAGCCTACCAGACTCAGCAGGACCCGGCCCCAGCTTCCTCTGTAGCCTTCTTCCCTTTGTGCTCTAAGTTTCAGACACAGTGACATTCTGTGAGTTCCTAACTATGCCAAAATCCTTTGTACTCCAGTGACACACTTCTTCCCTTTGTCTCTGTTAACTCCAAATTATTATCAGATCTCAGGTTAAGCATCATTTTTTGCTAGTCTACAATTCCTGCCAGACTACTTGTCCCTTTATATGTACATTTGTAGCATCTTTTTTCATAGGCTTGCCAGCATTGTAATTACTTGTGTGATGATCTGTTTAATGTTTATCTTTACCATTAGGCTGTAAGCTCCATTAAGGTAGGAATTTTATCCATCTTTTCCACCACAGAATTTCCAATGATAATCACAGTGGGATAGTAGGCACTCATTGAATATGTGTTATATTTATTCAATATAAGGAAAGGCTTCTATAAGCCAGTATTACAACACTTAGTTCAGTTCAGTTGCATTCGACTCTTTGTGACCCCGTGAATCGCAGCACGCCAGGTCTCCCTGTCCATCACCAACTCCTGGAGTTTATCCAAACTCATGTCCGTCGAGTCAGTGGTGCCATCCAGCCATCTCATCCTCTGTTGTCCCGTTCTCCCCCTGCCCCCAATCCTTCCCAACATCACAGTCTTTTCAAATGAGTCAACTCTTTGCATCAGGTGGCTAAAGTATTGGAGTTTCAGCTTCAACATCAGTCCTTTCAATGAACACCCAGGACTGATTTCCTTTAGGATGGACTGGTTGGATCTCCTTGCAGTCCAAGGGACTCTGAAGAGTCTTCTCCAACACCACAGTTCAAAAGCATCAATTCTTCAGCACTCAGCTTTCTTCACAGTCCAACCCTCACATCCTTACATGACTACTGGAAAACCATAGCCTTGACTAGATGGAACTTTGTTGGCAAAGTAATGCCTCTGCTTTTTAATATGCTATCTAGGTTGGTCATAACTTTCCTTCCAAGGAGTAAGCGTCTTTTAATTTCATGGCTGCAATCACCATCTGCAGTGATTTTGGAGCCCCAAAACATAAAGTCTCTCACTGTTTCCACTGTTTCCCCATTTATTTGCCATGAAGTGATGGGACCAGATGCTATGATCTTAGTTTTCTGAATGTTGAACTTTAAGCCAACTTTTTCACTCTCCTCCTTCACTTTCATCAAGAGGCTTTTTAGTTCCTCTTCACTTTCTGCCATAAGGGTGGTGTCATCTGCATATCTGAGGTACTGATATTTCTCCTGGCAATCTTGATTCTAGCTTGTGCTTCTTCCAGCCAAAGCGTTTCTCATGATGTACTCTGCATAGAAGTTAAATAAGCAGGGTGACAATATACAGCCTTGACGTACTCCTTTTCCTATTTGGAACCAGTCTGTTGTTCCATGTCCAGTTCTAACTGTTGCTTCCTGAAGTTATTATGGAAAAGGAAGGAATTGTACTAAGTAATTAGAAAAACTAATTTAAATAAAATTCTTATTTTCCAGTTAGGAATAGTGAATTAATACAAAATGCTGCAGGGGAAAATGAGTGTTGATAGTGCATAACTGATAGGAGCACAAGAGACATTGTAGCAGCTCCAGCCTGGATAGAATGAGAATGGAGATGTCATGAAGGATGACTTCTGTGACTTTTGTATTTATGAAGGGAACTGCAGACTGCATAGTGATTATAAACAGGACTTCTGGGGACCTTCCTGAACCAGGTATTTTGGAAACTATGATCTGCATTCAGATATTCAGATGTGGTAGAATACAGTTGTGTAGAGAGTAGTATAAAGTACTTGACTGGGGAGGGTGGGACTCTAGGCAGCTGGTACGTGGAAAAGGCAGAAAACACTGAATGGTTTGCCTGCAGGTAGATGCCTGTGAAGATTTTTCAATCCAGTTCAGAGTGCATAAATATTTCCTGAACTGAAAAGCTTTGAGAGTGGTCCTGTACTACGAGAACGTGATTGTCTCTTGTGCAGAACTCCTGTTGACTTCAGATTTCAAGAGAACAGATTGGGCCAAAATTACTTGCTGTGCAGTTATGATTTCATAATCAGAATATTATGTCTCAAGGCTTAGAATCTTCTAAATTATTCAAAAATCTCCTGAAATTTTTATTTTTCAGCCTCAAAGACATGGTTTATTTTGTTTGCGGGAAGAGAACATGTGTCTATAATTCTGAGAGCTTGTTCTTTTATGAAAATAAAAGATAAATAGGTTATACATTTGGGAACATGGGGAAAATGTTTCCTGTATTTTAATCCCAAAATGTTGAGTATAACATTCAGAGTCTGCTTATTGCCAAATATTACATCAGTAGACCGTGAAAGCTCTACTAACATAGAGCTCCTAGGTCAACATTAAAAACAGTTGTGCATGTTAAGTTGCTTTTGTTAATCAGTTGCTTTTTTTTTTTCTCTCAAAGACATCCTTGATAATAATCCACAGTTCCTTCTTTCATTAATCAAGCTATGATAAGAAGATCTGAATAGACTTCTGGTTTCCTATTTCTTGTAAAAGACCTAAGCTTGAACAAAGATATATTTTCTTTGTCTTTCTCTTGTCTGATATTAACAATAAACAGAGCTACTTTTTCTTTCTTGTTTTCTTGAAAAAAATGTGTAACCAGGCCTGACTGGCTGGTTTTGTTGGTGAAGAAGTCATAGAGTTTATCGTGTGAAGACAGTTGGGACCTGAGGTTGAAAAGAACAGCCTCCCCTCCCTGCCTGGTGGGTGGCTCTGATGGTAAAAGAATCTGCCTGCAATGCAGGAGACCCAGGTTTGATCCCTGGGTTGGGAAGATCCCTTGGAGAAGGGAATGGCTACCCACTCCAGTATTCTTGCCTGGAGAACTTGGACGAAGAATCTTGTGGGCTATAGTCCATGGGGTCGCAAAGAGTCAAGGACACAACTGAGCGACTAACATTTTCACTCCTTGCCCACCGCCACCCACCTACCCCACCAGTCACCAACTATGGCAGAGTGGCTTGGGCAGTGACTGAGGAGCACGGGTCAGAGACATGAAATCTGGGGGCAGCAAGAGAGACAATGTTAGTGCTAGGAGGGCCGAGAGGCTGCACAACTAACTGGAGTACAAATCTCTGTATCTTCCACGTAGGTCTGTATAAACAGAGAGAGATAAGTGGTTCTCCTTTCCCTGTCTGTCTCTTCTGCTCCATGCTGCTTGCCACAGTTTTGGCTCCTTATTCTATGTGAGGGTGAAGGGAAGGAGATGATGAGCAAGTCATCACCCAATTGCAATCAGACCCACCTCCATCAGCTTCTGGATCTTCCACATTATTGCAGGATTCTCTAAGTGTCTGCTGAGTGCCAGGGTTCTTCGGCATCTGCTCCAAGATAAGCCACATGGCCAGGTCACTTATTTATTGCATCTTAGCCATGGCCTATTGCTTCACATCTTCAAAGCTGTTGTGTCAGTGGTTCTGTAACACCGTGTTGCCACAGTGACTGTTAGCTACCTCCTTACAGTTGGAGTCCAGGTCTAGTGCCTTAGAGCGGACATCCATGGCTTTTGTGTAGTCCTTTGTTGATTCTTAGGGCAGCTGCTTTCCATGGATAACCCTTGGTGAGAGTCAGTTCTAACTGGATATATTTCTCACAGTCCTTGAGTGCCACTGAAACTCCAGGAGTTCGATGGAGCAGGCAGCTCACTTGCTGTACAATTTGGTGTCTCTCAGGTTCGCATCTGATGGTTCCTGGCCTGGGAATGGTCCCCTTTCTGAATACATTGCCTTTGTTCTTCTCTTCCAAAGTCAGTCCTGGGTTTATGTAGTCCAGGGTTTGGTGCTATACCAGAGACTTGTAGGAATGGACGGCATCCTTGTACTTTCCTTCCATGGAATAGGCTCTTCCAATTTGGGTGTAAGGTTTGGCAATCTGTTGATGACAGTCTTCTCGCTTGTTTAGCCACTCTTCAAAGGCCTCCTTACCAATCTCCTGACTTTCACCCTGTTCATCCTTTGTGAAGTACCAGCTCCTTGATTGGTCATCTGAGTCATGTTGGTGGGATCCCGGTGTTGGCTCTGTCGTCCTATTTAAGGCTGAGTCAAAGTTTTTTTTTTGTTCTCCTACAGGCATCCTTCCCCAACTTTTTTTCCTTCAGTGCCTGCTTCTTCTTCTCTGACAGATTTTCTTCCTTTGGCTCTGGCTTGGTCTCCTTTTTGGGAGAAGATGGTGGTGGTGGAGGTGTCTCAGCTTCTTCCTCCTCATCATACTGCCCAGATCATCTTGGAGGAGACACTGAGGGTAGTCATGACCTACGGATCTTGTAGTTTTAGCCTGGGTCAGATGGCCTGTTGTGTGTTGTTCTATCAGTTCCTGGTAGGTAGAATCCATGAGAAGTGTTCTTGTCCTGGAGTCACTATCCAACTTCTGGTATAGATCAGACAGGATGAAAGGATTCTTAAATTTCCTCTCTGTTGACCAGGGCTCCATATTCTATAAGCCATCTTTGAGCTGAGGATTGAGGATTATTTGCTTCATGTTTAAACTCTTGTCACAGGTGTGAGTGGTGATTTTTGAATGAGTTTAAAAACTCAAGAGCTACTGCTTTTGAGGAATAGAGCCCTTGTTCCTGTCAAGTTTTAAGTTGACAGTTTTGTCACCATCCTTGTAAGCCTTCTGATGATCGCCTTTCTTGGTGAAGGACACTGAGCGATTGCTGGAGAACACAGGGTCTGGGGACCTAACTT
This sequence comes from Antilocapra americana, assembly GCA_007570785.1. NCBI lineage: Eukaryota > Metazoa > Chordata > Mammalia > Artiodactyla > Antilocapridae > Antilocapra > Antilocapra americana. The sequence goes on from ML660772.1 coordinate 31,398,178, forward strand.
AACTGTTTGAGGGCAGCACTATCGTGCACCATTCATGTGGCCAACACTCAGGGCCTTGTTGCCTTTGGCTTTAACTCATTTATATTCTCCATAGCCTGGCCTTGCCAAACCCATTCAATAGGTTTGATCTACTCTCTGTTCCCAGCCTAGAACTTTTAAAAAGATAGTTCCTACATACTCTGGAAAACAGTTTGGCAGTTTCTTAAACTAAACATGCAACTACTGTAACACCTAGCTGTTATACTCTTGGGTGTTTATCCCAGAAAAATAAAAACTTGTCCTCATGTAAAAACATGTAAATGAATGTCTATGACAGCTTTATTTGAAATAGCCAACAACTAAAAACAGATCAAACATTCCTCAATGGGTAAATGACTAAAGCAACTGGAATGCATGTCCTTGAGTACTACTCAGTAATAAGAAAGTGGATTATTGATACATGCAACAGTTGGAATGAATCTCCAGGGCATTGTGATGAATGAAAAGAGCCATTCCAAAAAGGTTAGCTACCATCTGTATGATTTCATTATACAGCATTCTTGAAATGACAGAATTATACAAATTGAGGCGAACTTAGTGGTTGCCAGGGATCGTGGGAAGGACAGGGAGTGGAGTGGGAGGTACAGTGGGGAAGGGAGTTGAGTGTATTATAAAGGGGCAGCCTAGGAATCCTTGTCATGTTGAAAATATTCTGTGTCTTTGTTTATCCCTCCACTTGCCAATGGACATTTGTATTATTTCTAGCCTTTGGGTCTGATGAATAATGCTGCTGTGAATATTCATGTACAAGTCTTTTGTGGACATACATTTTCATTTCCTTGGGTAGGCATCAACATGTGAAATTGCTAGATAGTTGTGGTGGTGGTGGTGGTGGTGGTGGTGGTGGATTAGTCACTAAATTGTATCCAACTCTTGCAACCCCATAGACTGTAGCCAACCCACCTCTTCTGTCCATGGATTTTGCAGGCAAAAATATTAGAGTGGGTCCCCATTCCCTTCTCCAGGGGATCTTCCTGACCCAGGGATCAAACCCAAGTCTCCTGCATTGCAGGCAGATTCTTTACTGACTGAGCCACCAGGGAAGCCAAGAGAGTTGTAAGTTAACTATAATCATAGTAAGGTAATATTTAATTTTTGCAGTGACTGCCAAAATGTTTACCATTTTACATTGCTACCAGCAATGTATGAGGGTTCCAGATTCTTCTCATACTTGCTAACACTTGGTATTGACAGCCTTTTTCATTACACCACTCTGATGGGTTTGGAATGGTATCTCGCTATGATTTTAATTTGCATTTCTCTAATGATTAATGATATTGAGCACCCTTTCATGGGTTTATTAGCCATTCATATATTTTTCTTAGTGAAATGATTGTCAAATCTGTTGCTCATTTTTAAATTGGATTACTTGAATCCTTACGATGGAGTTTTAAGTGTGTTTTTTTTAAAATCTATTCTGGATATCAGGCATATAACTTGCAAATGTATTCTACTATTTTGTGACTTTTTACTAATGATGCTTTTTGAAACGCAAAAGTTTTTAATTTTATGAAGTCTGTCCAGTTTATTAATTTTCTCTCTATTTTATTGATCATGATTTTGGAACAAAAAGGATTTCTAAGAAATCTAACCCAATATCATGAAGATTTTCTCCTGTTTTCTTCTAGAAGTTTCATATTTTTAGCTCATATTTCTAGATCTGTGATCCATTTTGAGTTTATTTTTCTGAAGGTTATAATGTGAAGATCTGAGATTTTTATTTTCATATGGATATTCAGTTATTTTAGTACCATTTTCTGAAAAGACTTTCTTTTTCCTATTGAATTGCTGGGCACTTTGTTGAAAACTGATTGACCATAAGTATAAAGGTTTATTTCTAGACTCTCCTGTTACATTTATCTATATGTCTATTCTTAAGTCAACACTGCAATGTCTTGATTATAGCTTTAGTTGGGAGTTTTGAAAAAGAAAAAAGTGTAAGGTCTCTAACTTTTGTTCTTCAAAAATTTTGGCGGTTCTGGTCTTTGTATTTCTATATAAAGTTCAGTATTGACTCACTCATTCCTACCAAAAAACTTGCTGAGATTTTGATAGGGCCGACCTTGCTTCTATAGATCAATTTGGGGAGAATTGCCATCCTAACAATATTGAGTCTCCCAATCCATGAATGTGTTTATTCTCTCCTTTCAGTTAGGTCTTTACTTTGAGCAAAGTTCGTGAGATAAAGTGTATGTCTCTTCTGCTGTTTGTTCATAACTATTTTATTCTTTTTGAAGCTATTGTGAATAAAATTGTTAATTTTGTTTTCAGATTGTTCATTGTTTTCATAGATATATAATGTAATTTTGTGTAATTTATATCCTGAAAACTTGCTAAACTGATGTATGAGTTTAAGTAGTCTTTTTGATTCTATAGGGTTTTCTGCACATAACATCATGCCATGTGCAAATAATAAAGTTTTATATCTTTCTCTCTAATCTACATTACCTTGATTTCTCTTATTATTAAGTTGGCTAAACCACTAGTACAACATTGAAGTAGAAGTAATGAGAGTACAGATATCCTTGACTTCCTGATACCAGGGAGAAAGCATTCATTTTCACCAGAAAGAATTATATTGCTATATGTTTTTTTGAGTTTTGTTAAGGTTTGTTGTGTGGAGAAACTAAAATGAACTTTTGGCTAACCCAATATATTCTCTGTTGGATAGAATGTAGGTGGCTATATACATCTTAACTCACCACAATCTACACATTAGATTAAATGAATCGTGTTCAATTTATCTATGTCCATTTTGACTTTATGTCTGGTTGTTCTATCCAGTATTGAAAGTGTGGCATTAAAATCTCTAATTATAGTTGTCTATCCTTTAGTCAGTAAGTGTAAATTAAAACTGATTTATTTTCGTGATATGTTGATTCATCATTATGAAATGTCCCTCTGTCTTTAGTAATATTTCTTGACTTAAAGTCCATTAATATTAATGTAGCCACTCCAAGTATATTAATACCCTTTTATTTTTGACCAGTTGTGCCTTAGACTCTGTATTGTATCTCCAAAGACAGCATATAATTGGATAATTGCTTTTTTTTATCCAGTCTGACCATCTCCGCCTTTCAATTAGAGTATAATCACATTAATACAAGTATTGATTTCATTGAAAACATCTGCATTTTGCTATTATCTTCTACATGTCTTATATTTTCAATAAGTTGAGATGTAATTAACTTAACACTTTATTAATTTCAGGTGTACAGTGCAATGATTTGATAATTATATTGTAAAATGATCACAGTAAGTTAATAGTTAACATTTGTCACCATTGTTATGAGAAATTTAAGGATCTACTCTCTTAGCAACTTTCAGATATGCAATACAGTACTATTAATTCTAGTCACCCTGTTGTACACTACATCAGCATAACTTATTTATTTTATAACGGGAAGTTTTTATCTTTTGACCCCCTCCACCTATTTTGTCTACCTCTAATTCCACCTCTGGTGACATCAACCTAGTCTCTCTAGTTATGAGCTTAGCATTTGGTTTTGTTTCTAGTGTTCCACATGTAAGTAAAACCACATAGTAGTTGTCTTTGACCTACTACCCTTAGTATAATGCCCTTAAGGTTCATCCCTGTTGTTATGAATGGCAAGATTCCCTGCTTTTTTATGGTCAAATTATATTCCATGTGTGTGTGTATCACATCATCTGTGTTCATTCATCTATTGATGGGTATATAGGTTGCTTCCATGTCTTGGCTATTGTAAGTAATGAACATAGTGGTGCATGCATCTTTTCGAGTTAGTGTGTCTGTTTCCTTTAGATAAATATCCAGAAAGGAAATTGCTGGGTCATATATGGTAGTTCTATTTTTAACTTTGTGAGAATCTTCCTGACTGTTTTCCGTAAGGCGGCACCAATATATGTCACACCAACAGTGCACGAGTGTTCCCTTTTTTTCACATCCTCACCAACACTTGTTGTTTCTTGTCATTTTGATGATAGCCATTCTAACAGGTGTGAGGTACTATTTCATTGTGGGTTTCAATTCGAATTTCCCTGATTAGTGATGTTGAGCATCTTTTCAAGTACATGTTGGCCATTTGTATGTCTTCTTTGGAAAAATTTAAATTCAGATTCTCTGCCCATTTTTAAATCAGATTGTTTAATTTTCTTTCTATTAAGTTTTATGAGTCACATTTTGTGTTGATCTGTTCCTTCTCTACAGCCTTCTTTTGTGTCAAACAGTGTATTATTTTAATTCCTCTGCCAAAATTTTAAGTGTTTTTTTAGTTCTTTTGTTAGTGATTATGCTAGGTATTATTTTTACATCAAAATTTATCACAATGTATATCAGGTTAAAACAGACCTAACTCTGGTAAAATAGCAGCTTTACTCTAAGGTATCCTCTCTTTTTTGTGCTGTATATTATCAATTTATATTATAAACCCAACAATGTAATTATTGTTTTATATAATCTTTTATCTCTTTGAGTAATCATAAGAAAAATAAGAATATTTATACATGTTTATAGTCACATATTTACCATTTCGGGTGCTCTTTGTTTCTTCCTGTGGATTCAAGTTACCATCCTGAGTCATTTCTTATTAGTCTGAAGGACTTTATTTAGTTTCTTGTTGAGCAGATCTAAGTTCTCTCAAAGTTTGCTGCGTTTTGATTTCTTGGTTGAGAGTTTTTTCTTTCCATACTTTAAATATGCTATTCCTCTGTCTTCTGTGCTCCACTGTTAAGGTAATCCTAAGTAAATTTGGCTCCTACCTTCTTTTTAAACTCAAAATCCAGGTCTTCCCTGCTTCATGATCTTGGTTTTTATATTGTCTGGATTTTGGGACTGTCTTGGCCATATGTTTCCTTATAGTCCTGAAAACTCCTGTGCCTTGGTTATTGTGCCGTATGAATGGACTAATCTGTGGAAGAAAAAGTGAACTTTACTTCTCCATAACAACAATGATGTTGAGAAGGCAATGGTGGCTTGTCGGAAAGTTGAAAATTAAACTTTGTGCAGGAAATAACTGCTGACTCTCAATATAATATCTTTCTGTATAGAACTAGCAGTCTTGGAGGGGAACTAAGATGGCGGAGGAATAGGACAGGGAGAACACTCTCTCCCCAATAAATATACCAAAAGAACTTTTAAAGGCCGAGCAAACTCCAAAAAACAGGAACTGAATGCTGGCAGAGGACATCGGGCATCTAGAGGGGCGACCCACTGCCGACGTGAGGAGGTAGGACAAAAGAAAGAAAAGAAAAAAAAAAAGTAGAGGGAGAGACAAAGAGCTGGGGACGGGTTCCGTCCCGGAAGGGGAGTCTGGAATAAAGAGGAAAAAAAAAAAAGAGGAGAAAGGTTTCCGAATACCAGGGAGCATTCTCTCTGGCAGATCTGCGGTGGATCTTGGAGAGCAATATAGCTGAGAGTAAAAGCAGATTAATAGCTAAGCCCTGCAAGGTTCGTCTCTGGCTACAAGGCACAGCCAGCGGCAGGGCGCCCCACCCCCCACTAGCCGAAGCGGACTGCTCCTGCTCAGGGAGGGGCGGGCCGCGGGCTCAGGGAACGGAGCAGCCCGAGGGACCTAACCTCCCAGGAAAAGCACCCCCCCCCCCAGGCCCGTGCACAAAACAGAGGGCAGTGAGGAGTCAACAGAGAGGCTGGGCAGCTGCGGGCTGCGGACCGGCCCAGCCCCCGCCCGAGAGCAGTGGGCATAACCCAGCCCCGGGGAGGCTAACCAAGACTTCTGGGGATTCTGGACAGATCGGTGCTGTACACACCTTAGAAGGAGTGCTCAGCTGCACGCCGAGAAAACAGAGCGGCCAGGCCGGGGGAGAGGAGAAGCCCCACTCCCCAACTGTGCTGGGCGGACGACAGAGAGCCT
>ML660772.1:31423766-31682846 GCA_007570785.1 Antilocapra americana
TTCATTGGCTATTATTTTCTCCCATTCTGAAGGCTGTCTTTTCACCTTGCTTATAGTTTCCTTTGTTGTGCAAAAGCTTTTAATTTTAATTAGGTCCCATTTGTTTATTCGTGTTTTTATTTCCAATATTCTGGGAGGTGGGTCATGGAGTATCCCGCTTTGGATTATAGCAAACACTCTCTGCTATAATCCATTATTGACTTTTAAATTATCTGTGTTGTCATAGAAAATATTTTGTTTGATTGCAGTCATTTGTAATTTAAAAAGACTTACATTTTGGCCCTTTGCATTGCCACCAACAGTATAAGAGGGATCCCTTTTCTCCACGTCCTTTCCAGCATTTATTATTTGTTGACTCTGATAGCAGACATTCTGACTGGCGTTAGATGGTACCTCATTGTGGTTTTGATTTGCATTTCTCTGATAATGAGTGATGTTGAGCATCTTTTCATATGTTTGTTAGCCATCTGTATGTCGTCTTTGGAGAAATGTCTGTTTAGTTCTTTGGCCCATTTTTTGATTGGGTCATTTATTTTCCTGGAATTGAGCTGCAGGAGATGCTTGTATATTTTGGAGATTAATTCTTTGTCAGTTGCTTCATTTGCTATTATTTTCTCCCATTCTGAAGGCTGTCTTTTCACCTTGCTTATAGTTTCCTTCATTGTGCAAAAGCTTTTACGTTTAACTAGGTCCCATTTGTTTATTTTTGCTTTTATTTCCAGTATTCTGGGAGGTGGAGTCATAGAGGATCTTGCTGTGATTTATATCAGAGAGTGTTTTGCTTATGTTTTCCTCTAGGAGTTTTATAGTTTATGGTTTTAACATTTAGATCTTTAATCCATTTTGAGTTTATTTTTGCATATGGTGTTAGAAAGTGTTCCAGTTTCATTTTTTTGCAAGTGGTTGACCAGTTTTCCTAGCACCACTTGTGAAAGAGATTGTCTTTTCTCCATTGTATATTCTTGCCTCCTTTGTGAAAGATAAGGTGTCCATAGGTGCGTGGATTTATCTCTGGGCTTTCTGTTTTGTTCCATTGATCTATATGTCTGTCTTTGTGCCAGTACCATATGTCTTGATGACTGTAGCTTTGTAGTATAGTCTGAAGTTAGGCAGGTTGATTCTTCCAATTCCATTCTTCTTTCTCAAGATTGCTCTTACTATTCAAGGTTTTTTATGTTTCCATACAAATTGTGAAATTATTTGTTCTAGTTCTATGAAAAACACCATTGGTAGCTTGATAGGGATTGCATTGAATCTATAGATTGCTTCAATCCATGAGCATGGTATATTTTTCCATCTATTTGTGTCATCTTTGAATTCTTTCATCAATGTTTTATAGTTTTCTATATATAGGTCTTTTGTTTCTTTAAGTAAATTTATTCCTAAGTATTTTATTCTTTTTGTCACAATGGTGAATGGATGAATGGGGTTGTTTCCTTAATTTCTGTTTTCTCATTATTAGTGCATAGGAATGCAAGGAATTTCTGTGTATTAATTTTATATCCTGCAACTTTACTATATTTATTGATTGGCTCTAGTAATTTTCTGGTAGAGTCTTTAGGATTTTCTATGTAGAGGATCATGTCATCTGCAAACAGAGTTTTACTTCTTCTTTTCCAATCTGGATTCCTGTTATTTCTTTTTCTTCTCTGCTGTGGCTAAAACTTACAAAACTATGTTGAATAGTAGTGGTGAGAGAGGGCATCCTTGCTTGTTCCTGACTTTAGGGGAAATGCTTTCAGTTTTTCACCATTGAGAATAATGTTTGCTGTGGGTTTATCATGTATGGCTTTTATTATGTTGAGTTATGTTCCTTCTATTCCTGCTTTCTAGAGAGTTTTTTTTTTTTATCATAAATGGATGTTGAATTTTGTCAAAGGCTTTCTCTGCATCCATTGAGATAATCATATGTTTTTTTTTTCAATTTGTTAATGTGGTTTATCACATTGATTGATTTGTGAATATTGAAGAATCCTTCCACCCCTGGGATAAAGCCTACTTGGTTATGATGTATGATCTTTTTAATATGTTGTTGGATTATGTTTGCTATAATTTTTTTGAGGATTTTTGCATCTATGTTCATCAGTGATATTGGCCTGTCATTTTCTTTTTTTGTGACATCTTTGCCTGGTTTTGGTATTTGGGTGATGGTGGCCTCATAGAATGAGTTTGGCAGTTTACCTTCCTCTGCAATTTTCTGGAAGAGTATGAGTAGGATAGGTGTTAGCTCTTCTCTAAATTTTTGTTAGAATTCAGCTGTGAAGCCATCTGGTCCTGGTCTTTTGTTTGTTGGAAGATTTCTGATTGCAGTTTCCATTTCTGTGCTTGTGATGGGTCAGGTAAGATTTTCTATTTCTTTCTGGTTCAGTTTTGGAAGGTTATACTTTTCTAAGAATTCATCCATTTCTTCCAAGTTGTCCATTTTATTGCCATATAGTTACTGATAGTAATCTCTTATGATCCTTTGTATTTCTGTGTTGTCTGTTGGATTTCTCCATTTTCATTTCTAATTTTGTTGATTTGATTCTTCTCCCTTTTTCCCTTGATGAGTCTGGCTAATGTTTTGTATATTTTATTTATCTTCTCAAAGAACCAGCTTTTAGTTTTGTTGATTTTTGCTATAGTGTCCTTTGTTTCTTTTTCATTTATTTCTGCCCTAATTTTTATGATTTCTTTCCTTCTACTAACCCTGAAAGTGAAAGTGAAAGTGAAGTCACTCAGTCATGTCTGAATCTTTGTGACCCCATGGACTGTAGCCCACCAGGCTCCTCCATCCATGGAGTTTTCCAATCAAGAGTACTGGAGTGGTTTTCCATTTCCTTCTCCAGGGGATCTTCCTGACCCAGGGATTGAACCTGATCTCCCGCATTGCAGGCAGATGCTTTACTGTCTGAGCCACCAGGGAACTAACCCTGGGGTTCTTCATTTCTTCTTTTCCTAGTTGCTTTAGGTGTAAAGTTAGGTTATTTATTTGATTTTTCTCTTGTTTCCTCAGGTAAGCTTGTATTGCTGTGAACCGTCCTCTTAGCACTGCTTTTACTGTATCGCATAGGTTTTGGGTTGTATTTTCATTTTCATTTGTTTCTATGCATATTTTGATTCCCTTTTGATTTCTTACATGATTTGTTGGTTATTCAAAAGCATGTTGTTTAGCCTCCATATCTTTGTATTTTTAATAGTTTTTTTTCCTGTAGTTGACAGCTAATCTTACCACACTGTGATCAGAAAAGATGCTTGAAATGATTTCGATTTTTTTTGAATTTACCAAAGCTAGATTTATGACCCAGGATGTGATCTATCCTGGAGAATGTTACATGTACACTTGAGAAAAAGATGAAATTCATTGTTTTGGGGTGAAATGTCCCATAGTTATCAATTAGGTCTAACTGGTCCATTGTATCATTTAATGCTTGTGTTTCCTTGCTAATTTTCTGTTTAGTTGATCTATCCATAAGTGTGAGTGGGATATTAAAGTCTCCCACTCTTATTGAAGATACTGTTAATTTCCCCTTTCATACTTGTTAGCGTTTGCCTTATGCATTGAGGTGCTCCTATATATTTGGGTGCATATATATTTATAATTGTTATCTCTTCTTCTTGGATTGATCCTTTGATCATTATGTAGTGTCTTTGTCTTTATATGTAGTGTCTCTGTCTCTTTTCACGGTCTTTATTTCAAAGCCTATTTTATTGCTACTCCTGCTTTCTTTTGGTCTCCATTTGTATGAAATATCCTTTTCTAGCCCTACACTTTCAGTCTGTATGTGTCCCTTGGTTTGAGGTGGGTCTGTTGTAAACAACATATACAGGGATCGTGTTTTTGTATCCATTCAGCCAGCATTTCTTTTGGTTGAGACATTCAACCCATTTACATTTAAGGTAAACATTGATAAGTATGATCTCGTTGCCATTTACTTTGGTGTTTAGGGTTTGATTTTGTAAACCTTTCTGTGTTTAGTGTTTAGAGAAGATCCTTCAGCATTTGTTGAGAACTGGTTTGGTGGTGCTGAATTCTCTCAGCTTTTGCTTGTCTGTAAAGCTTTTGATTTCTCCTTCATATCTGAATGAGATCTTTGCTATGTGTAGTAATCTGGGTTTTAGGTTTTTCCCTTTCATGACTTTTAAGTATGTCCTGCCATTCCCTTCTGGCTGGAAGAGTTTCTACTGAAAGATCAGCTGTTATCCTTGTGGGGAGCCCCTTGTGTGTTATTTGTTGCTTTTCCCTTGCTGCTTTTAATATTTGCTCTTTGATCTTCGTTAGTTTCATTAATATGTGTTTGGGGGCATTTTGCCTTGGGTTTATCCTGTTTGGGGCTCTCTGGGTTTCTTGAACTTGGGTGGCTATTTCCTTCCCCATTTTAGGGAAGTTTTCAGCTATTATCTCACGTATCTAGTGGGTAGAGGTCACAGATGCTGTTAAATATCCTGCAGTGAGCCTACTGCTACAAAGACTTACATCGTCCAAAATGTTAACTGTTGCGCTTTCTCTAGTCGCAGTGAGCTGGGGCTACTCTTCATCATGTCTTTTCATTGCAGTGGCTTCTTTTGTTGCAGAGCACTGACTCTCGCCCAGAGGGTTTTAGTAATGTGAGCTCCAGAACACAGGCTCAGTAGTTGTGGCACAGGAATTGAACCAGTGTCCCCTGCATTGCAAGGTGGACTCAAGCACTGGACCACTAGGGAAACCCCAATCTCTTTCAGTTGAAGCCATTAGTTTATTTACATTCAATATACTTATCAATGGGAAAGCCCTGGTGGCTCGGGTAAAGAATCCACCCATCAGTGCAGGTTCCATCCCTGGGTTGGGAAGATCCCCTAGAGAAGGAAATGGCACCCCACTCCAGTATTGTTGCCTGGAAAATCCCACAGATAGAGAAGACTGGAGGGCTAGGGCTCTAGTCCGTGGGCTCCCAGAGTCAGATAAAATTTAGCAGCTAAACAACAATACTTATCAATAAGGTTCATTTAAAATTTGCTATCTCACTATTTGTTTTCTATTTTTCTTAATGGTTCTGTTCTTTTTTTCCTACTTTCTTTAGAATCAAATATATGTGTGTGTGTGCATGCACATACATACATTTAGTATTCTATTTTATCTCCTCTATTGGTTTTTTAACATATGCCTCATTTTAATACAATTATCCTCTTCACCAGTCATGACACACACATATAGATAGTCATATATATATATATATATATATGTAAATCCCATGGATGGACAGAGGAGCCTGGTAGGCTAGTCCATGGGGTCGCAAAGAGTTGACACAACTGAGCAACATAATATACTATACTATATATATATATATATATATATCAGTATGAGCACTTAATTCCCTAATGCTCAAGTTGTCCAAGCTCTCTGGAACTAATATATTCCAGGCTCATCATGTTCTTTTGCTGCTCCAGCAGAAGTAATCAGTTATTTCTCCAGAGAGCCTTGGATCCTTTTCAGTGGAGAATAATACTCAGAATAACATTCAGATCTGGGGCCTAGGTGTGCTCATTGCTATGCAGGCACTAGTAATCTCAGACCCTCTTAAACAAACAAAGTAATAGTAAACAAAGTAGTTTAGTAAACAAAGCTAGGGGCCATACATATAAAAATACACATTTCCTTACACATATTACCTCTACATTAATTTCTATATCTAATACTTCCTCTCTCCAACACCTTTGACAAATTCTAGTTCTCTCCATGTTTTCAATTTCCTTCTTCAACAGGAGAATCTGTTCCCATCATCTTAAAAATATTTTCATATTTGATAAATCCTTATGTAACCAATCTCCCATCATCATCTCTCCCAGTCGCTGGTGTGGATGCCTCCTTAGCCTATGCCACATGGGTCCACTCTGTGGTTCCTGCTATGTATTCTGACACCTCCTGCTAGGGACTGACCCCCACCCCACAAGAACCATCCAGTGATTTAAAATTTTCTGGTATATTTATTAGCAGTCCTAGAATCATCCATCTACTTGGCTTGAAAATTCATGTGTGTTAGTAATCTACAAGTCTGTCTTTTGACTGCTTACTCTTGATAAAAGGTTCAACTCGTTCCCTCTTTTGGTCTGTATTATGTATATAAAAACAGTGTAAAGTGTAACTGGTCTGTGCAGACACAGCATGCCTTTCATTCTAGGTTCTGCCTGCAATGCAGGAGACCCTGGTTCGATTCCTAGGTCAGGAAGATATCTGCTGGAGAAGGGACAGGCTACCCACTCCAGTATTCTTATGCTTCCCTTGTGGCTCAGCTGGTAAAGAATCTGCCTGCAATGTGGGAGACCTGGGTTGGGAAGATCTTCTGGAGAAGAGAACGGCTACTCACTCCAATATTCTGGCCTGGAGAACTCCCTGGACTGTATAGTCTATAGGGTCACAAAGATTCTAGGTGGTTAGTGTGAAGGACTTACCCTTCAGAATCCCCCGCAAACTGAATTGAGCCAGAGCTGAGCCAAAGGTTTAATTAGATTGAGTTCACCTTCAGTTAGCCCAGTTCGTAAACTCCCAAGCCTCGTCTGCTGAGATACCCAGCAATTTCATCTTTTTAGTGTTTGAACTAAAAAGTGTTTGAACATAAGTCCATTTTACACAGTTTGGATTCAAATTTGGTTCCAACCATGGCAATTAGGTGTGATGGGCAAAGCTGCATGAATTCTCTTTGCTTACAAGGCTCTTCTCCACTGCCACTTCCTTGACAAAATTCCAGGGAAAGGAGGCAGAATTATGCAAGCTACTGCCCTTGCAGACCCATCTCACAAACCCATAGTGTTGCCAAAAGTTTGGCTGGTTTCCTCTTTCCTGCAAAATCTCCCAGTCCATGGCAGCTCCAATTCTAACACACCATCAAGATGCGGGGAATAGGGGTGATCTATCGCCAGACCAGATTTCAGCACACCCCCAGAAGACAGAACAGATACAAAAGTATGAACTGTGGCAGAAAAAAGCAAGTAGCCTAGCAGCCTGACAGATGATGCCCCTGGGGAGTTGTGTCTGAGCAGCCCAGTACAACTCCAAAAAGTCTTCAGCAGCAGAGACTGATGGAAAATTAAGGAAGAAGCTGAGAAATGGGGTTGGTATTAGCATAATTAATAACTGAAGGTCTTTATATTGACTAATTGCCTGTCTTCCCTATACTATTTTTACAGTGGTGATGTGTAGTTGCTAACTTGTGTCCGACTCCTGTGATCCCATGGACTGGAGCCTGCCAGGCTCCTCTGTCCATGGGATTTCCCAGCCAAGAATACTGGATTTGGGTTACCATTTCCTTCCTCAGGGGATCTTCCTGACCCAGGGATTGAACCCACGTCTCCTGCCTTGCAGGCAGATTCTTTACTGCTGAACCACCAGGAAAACCCTATGTGCTTATAGCCAGGTGTTTACCCCGTTAACAAAGTATGCAAACAGTTCTCTAAGGGCATGTAGGTATTTATACCTGAATAAAACCTTGTTTTGATATGTGGGAGTCCCACAATACAAAATCTGGCTTAAAGCTCAGTTTGAGATGGTTTCTTAGCCAGCCATAGCTGTGTCATTTGGGGAGAGTTCATTCCTCAGTTTCCTTTTATTCATTAAAGTATATCCATCATAAAAAGTGATTGTGAGAATTTAATAAAATCATGTATACGGTATACGGAAGTGCTTAGCACAGTGACTAGAACATAATAAACATTCAATAGATGATAGCCATTGACATTTTTATTGTTACTGATGAATTAGTTGTTTTACGTAGAAAAGGGGAAAAGAATCCAAAGGTTTGGTTTTGGAAAAAATATAGCAGTATCTAATTAGGTAGGAGAGAAACAGGTGAGAATGGGCATGAATGCATGTGGATGTATAACAGATTACAAATCAAAATCCCCCCTCCACTTTCCTCACCAATATCTAATTGTGTAGAACAAGAAATCAATATGCATTAGGATTCCAAAGAACGTAGAAATACCTATTATAAATTGCATTAAGATGGTACCCACCTGAAATTCCATCAGTATTCAAACAAAATTATTTATTTAGAGAAAATTCACTGTGTTGTTTGCATTTCCAAGACATGACAAAGGTTGTTTTTTTTTTTAATATTCTGTGAAGAATACCGTTAACATTGAAAATTATGCCCAAAGAATTTAGTGCAAGATTAAAACTGCTTTCAAGTCTTATGATTTACACTTAAGAATTAATCAAATATTGCTCAGTATGTTGGTATGTTTTAATATAAAAATATTTTTAATTCACATGGAGTAAACATTGCTGGTCTAGGGAGATATGCCATGATCCACACTTACCCTGTCACACCGATTTAAAATTGATCAAGAGTTCCAGGTCCAGACCAAACAGCAACAACAAAAGTTTACTGAACTTGTCCACTTGCTCTTAATTAAGTTCATAGTTTAAAAAAAAAATATTGTGAGGTCATCACACAAGATGACAGGCCAATTCAATTTTTTAAATCAATCAAAAGGGTTTTTATATATTAATATTAAAAAGCTTTGCAATCAGCCTACAGTGTTCAGTTTTGAAGCAGCTTTGGTCTACGTAATAGTTCCTAAAAAACAAAATGTAAATGTTTATCAACAAAATAGCTGCTCAAAACAACTGCTGCTTAAATTTCATTCTTTCATACTTTATACCTATGTGTTGCAAGTAGTGCGGTTATGCCAAAGATGAGATGATTTTAGTTTTCTTAGCTTGTCATGAAACTGCTTATGTTCAGAGGCCCATTTTTTTTTTCCTGATTTTACAATCTAGTAGTCACTGACAGGCACAGGCAAATGCCTTCTTTGTTCATCAGACTTTCTTCTAATAATTTCCATTTGTGATAAATCTCCAATCTGTCTATATGTTTCTAATGGGATATCAATGAAAGATTCAATCATACTGGAGGACATGATGAAAAGGGACTCAACCTTGAAAGAGCTACTTTTTGGTGATAATCAGGTATGTTTTCAATCAAATCTATCTTAAAGTTTTTCCTTCAATAAGCTTGATCCTTATTGCTCTTTAACTACAAATGTGATACTTGTTTTCCTTTCACTGATGCTGTTATTGTCTTTGGTAATGGTTAACAACGAGGATCTTGAAATAATACCCACTTAAGGTAAAACTGTCAAGAAAATGTAATAATATACAATCAGATTATTCCAATTTTTCCTTAGGAATCTAAATTCAATCACTCAAACATTTAAAAAATATTTCCTATTATAAGCAAGGCACTCTTCTGGGTAACTGTATGAGAAATATCAAGATGTGTAAGCTTTTGCTTGAAAAGAGATGACAGTATAGATGTTAGTATAGTATAGTAACATCTTCCAAAATAGATGTTAAAAAGTGCTGACAGATTTAACTCCTTTGAGCATTTACTATCAAATATACTTAATCACATGCTTAAAATTAAGCCATTTTCTTCTGGCATTTATAATATTAACACATCACCTGTGGAAAGGTAATGTAGAACATTGCTTTGAAAGCGATTAGGCTCTAAATGTGAAAGAATACCTATTAAAAAATGCAGTACCCCAAACAGTAAACATATTTAAGCCAAAATGTACAAACAAAATGTACAGTTACAAATAGACTTTAATGAAGAGTCTAGTTCAAAAAAATCCTACCCACTAATGCATTAAATATAAATGCATTTTAATTAGCAATGTAGCTTTTAAAAAGTGTATAACTTTATGAAAACACTGTTCATAAAAATTGTTTCCTGAAAAAGGTCTTTTCTTTTGAATTTCATATTAAGAGGGAGATAGAAAACTATTCAAAAAAAGATAGATCCAAATGTCCCAGAAGAGTTTAGCCAGAGCAAATTAAAACAAAAATTTAAATGAAATAATATTTTTTTAAAAGATGTTTTTAGACTTTTTTTGTGGTTTTTAACAAGGTACCACACAAGGAAACAAGTCAACAGTATGCTGAAAAACATCTCCACATTATCTATTTCTTTTTGTGGCATGGTAAAATTTCGCCCTTTCATAATTTCTATCACTTTAAATAACTCCTTCCTAAACATACTATATATAAAACAGAGGCCATAAGAAAATTAGTCTCATTGTCACATCTGTTTTTGAATCCTTAGGGAAAAGTAAGCAATTATCTTTCCTGTAATATTCCTTCTCCCAACTGTCACTTTTCATCAAAGTTAATAAGTAGGCTCAAATTACATTTTTAGCCCAGACCTTTTTCAGTTGTACTTTATAGAAAATATATATCAAAGTATTAGCTTTGTGGCTGTAAAAATGTCCGTTACCTTTTGTATGTGATTTTTAGTAAAATCTTAGTTTCACTTTATAAAGAATGCAGGATATACTTTTATATTTGGCTTTCTCAGAGTAAAGGGATATGCTTTAGTTAAAGCTCATTTGCTCAACACTGGCTCGGAATTTAAAAGATGGTTTTACTTAACATTAATTAAACTTTTGTGGCTGTAAGCTCATAATTTTAACACTTGGCTTGTCTGCTACAGTATTTCTGAGTAGTAGTGAAACACTATACTATTTCACTTGGATGATGTTGGTATAAATATGTAACCAAATATTAGAAAGTTTCAAATTGACCTGTTACTAACCACAAACTCTAATAATACTTGCACATTTTTTGACTATCTCTTTTAATATACTAAAATATTCAATAACTATTGTTTGCAGATTATGTGAAAAATCAATTCCTGACAAAATTTTATTCATAGCATTAGGAAAATCATACTCAAAACACAGAAACAATCAGACTATATAACAACGCTGCATAGATAGTGGTATACAAGTTCCCTGACGCTAAGTGACTTCTTCCTAGCTAGAACTGCTATTTTCAAGTCACAGGTAGAAAATGGTAGAGGCATTATTTCCTCTCTGAGGCTGGAAAACATGGCTTTTATGGTGAGAAATTACACCGTTTAAACAGCAAAGATTAGAGTATCATCCAATTTTAATCTGTTCCCTTCATGTTATTTCTCAGAGATGAAAACTTAAGAATGGTAGGATTATTAGAAAGGAATAGGAGGTAAATTACCTTTTAGGAGATAGCCTGATCCATTCCTGCTTTAATTAGATAAAACACTGAAGTTTTAAAAATTACAACCACACCATTATGCTTAACTAAAATTGCTAGTATGAATACTTTACATAATACATTACAGGTATACAAGAAAAAAAATGACCCTGTTTCCAACCCTTTGACCTCAAGTAGAAAAAAGTGTTACCACTAATGGGGATCTGAAAAATTGTTTTCCTGACAGAGCATTAACTCTACAGAGATCAAAATCATTTCTCAGTACTGAAAATAGCCTAAATCAATGACAAATGGCTACATTTCTTTCATAAAATTACATTTTAAAAGGGAAAACAATTTATTTGAGAGGAATTTGTAGCTGAAAACATTTTTATTAAGAAAACATTGTTACCCTGAGAAAGACTCTTAAAATTGCCAGTGCTTTCAGAGGCTCCCAGCAAGGCATGAAGGAGCAAGTTGTAGGCTTCTTACAGTTACCTATATGAAGAAGGTTTTTACCTACACAGTGACTTGGGCTTCTCTGCGATACCGGTAACAGGTCACAGCCAAGTGTCTAAATGTGCCGGAAGATAAGCAAATTTTACATATTCATTTTAAGCAGACTTCTTCCTTTTCCCTTTTCTGAGAGTGAGTCTGAAATTCTTCAAATGGTTTTGGACTCAAACCTATTGTTCACAAAAATAATCTTCTGTAAGCAAACTGGTAGTTTTCTTATAACAGTAAACAAATTGTCTGGTTTACATTCTCTAATCTATGCCTAGAAAATAAGGCATTGATAATTCTTCATTGGCCACTGCAGAGCAGAGACAAGTCTTCTTTCTAATCAGAGGCATATGCAAACATTCCTCAAAGTGCATTGTTGTTATTTTTTAACATCTCTCATGCATTGACAAAGTCAACATTTTGACTCCCTGTATACTTTTAGTATAAATTGCTTACTCCCAACTCCTTATACATACCATAATTACTTGAGGAAAGACAAAATAAGATCAGCTACAGAAGTAGCAAGATATTTTTTACAAATAAAAATACAATATACAAAAAATGGCAAGTTAGTGACAAGTGGTAGAATAAACTCTCAATAATATTCCACTTTGGGTTCCAAATTAAGATTTGACGAGTTTGAAGCCTTGTCCTGTATCCAGCACAGCAGGAAGAAACCAACTCATTTTTAATCTTTTCAAGCACCTAAAACAGGTCTTGCAGATCCAAAAAAGGTTCAGACCACACAACCAATTTGCCAAATGCACTAGTGGATATGTGATACGAGGGAAGTACAGCATCCAGTGCTTGGCCACGTCGCTTCCCGTTGGCAGGTGCAGTGTGTAGTCGCTCCAGCGTTTTGACACGCCATACACTGCTTTCACCGTGCGTCCCTTTTCAGTCCAGCAGATGTTGTTGGTGGTGTTGCAGTTATATTCTACCCAGTCTTTTGTGAAGTCACCCAGCTGAGGTGGGTCAGCTTCTTCGATATCTATTGTCTTTGTCATCTCTGCTCCTTGCACTGCAATATACTGGTCGTTGATTTTTCTTACTTCTTTCACCCAAGGAGTTGAATTCTCACTGTCTAATATGATAATAAGTCGGGAACAGAAGGAACCATTCTTTTCTCGCCACCATTCTAAAAGTGTGTCAAGGCGTAGTATGTCGCCACCTGTGAACAAAAGAAAGTTCAGTAGAGCAAGAATTTAAGTGTCTTACTAACAATACTCTGCTGTCTTGAGTGTATTGTCTTTAAGTTTTAAAGTTAAATATGTAAGAAAAAAGAGGGTGCCTTCTTTTCAAAGTATCTTTTCAGAAACAGAAAATAGACTTTCAACTTCAAGTAAAAACCAAACCAAAAAACCTAAAAAATCCAATCATCCTGTTTTTTACATTGAAGAGATATGCTATGATTAAAAAAATGCTATGATAAAATAAGAAAATTATTTAATAAAGTTAAATTTGGTGAAAAGAAATTATACAGCAAAGCTAATATTCTACATTGGGTAGCAAATTATGACTTGTGGTCATATCTAGCCTGTTGCTAGTTTTGCATGGCCTGAGAGGTAAGAACTAATTTTACATTTTTAAATGGTGTAAAAAAAATTTAAAAGAGAAGTTTGTGATGTAAAAATTATGGGAAATTTAAATTTAATGTTTCTATAAATGTCTATGACTGCTTTTATTCTACAAAAAGTTAAGTATAGTTGCAACAGGGACTTTATGGCCTACCAAGTCAAAAATACCTAATCCTTACAGAAAAAGTTTGCTTACCCCTGTTCTACATCTCTGATAAACTGTTAACTTATCCTCGTATGTGGGTACCTACTAGATAAAAAACACTCTCCCTCCTAGTAACAAGAGTTTGGGATTGGCTTATTTTTAAATCAGTTTTATACCCCCAAACAACAAAAGATTAAAAAAAACATATACCAGAAATGTCTAAGGTAAAAATATTTCTGACCTAGAAAGCTGTCTTACAGCTACTCATTATACATTTTGTTCATATTGTATGGGGTGTTTTTTTGCATTAAAACTTTATATATACTGTACTTGATCACTTAATTTTTAGTACTCAATTATATTTTGTGCCCCAGGCATCTGCTATTCTCACCTCACTCAAGTTCTGGATCTGTCTCAAATGGTACACTAGTCCGATCCTTCCAATTCTAGGAATTTATCCTAACAAAGAGCAGAGATGTGGACGAAAATCACATATAAAGATCATCTTCCCACTGCTACCTCAGAGAATGTAAAATCTGAGGGAATGGAAATGATTATAACCTTATGAGGAAGTTTTATCATAAATCATATTTATAAACAAATTTTAATGACAGAATATCTATGATGTTAGGAGAAAAAGCATGACATAGAAGTGTATCTACAAAAATACTAGAAATAGTTATTGTGTGGGTATTTGGATTTCAGGTGGTTTTTATATCTTCCAAAATTTTTACACTTATTTTTATAATTAGAAGAAAGTTTTAACAGTTTACTAATACAAGCTCCAATAACCTAGCTCCAGAATAGGTATTTCTACCAAGAGCAACCATCTTCTTTGCTAAACTATCAAAATGACAATACTGGAGAGGCAGAAAATCTTTTAGAATTTGGATTCTATCAGTAATACGATCCATAAAGACAGAGAATATATCACATCCTTTATGAATTAATGTTCTTTTATTCACCAGACTGTGACAATGCAAAATTTGTTTCATGAATTGCTCTTACACACATGCCTATCATCTCTGAGGCACTATTTTTCACATATTACTAATGTATTGCTTCAGAGAGACCGCAGTACCTTTTTAAAAGGATCAAGCTCACTTTTCATTATTTCCACTTTTATTAAACTTCTCTGGAGAGGACAACATAGATTATAAGAGTTATTATACAAATTCCATCTGCCATAAAACATTGTCTAACTTGCCTTCTACAACTATTTCAACAAATATTCTGTAGCACATGCTACACTAATTCTTATACATATGCTCTTTAGATATTAGCAAGAAATTTAAAGCAGCATTAAAGCCTTTTAGACTAATTCTCTTGTCTTGTTTTGCTCTGCTTTCTCCTATGAAAAGGTTCTATGTTAAATCTGGCTTTTGGCCCAGATGTAAAGTACTTACATTTATCTCAGTAACATTTATCTGATGCTGTTCAAGTAATTGTTTTTAAAGACTATCTGTGATAAACTGCTTTATAGGTTAAATAGATTGTTTCATTTGTCTCTCTTGTCATTGCCAAATTCTTTTACCCTTAAGCCAAGAGGCAAAGATACATTATGAAGTCCTATAAGTGTAAGAAGACTATACAGTCTAAGTAGTACTGTGAGTAAAGATATGGGTTAAAGAGCACACACAGATTTTTTTCTCACAGTGAGTTCTGGACCTACTGTTAACCTCAAGTAAAACCTAATCCTGATGCTTCCTATCTAAAGGTTTTAAGAAAAAAATTTTTTAAAGAAAAGTATTTAATAAATTCTCAGACTTAGCATGCATGCAGAGCTTAGAGTTCTTTGTCACTTAGACTGGAATGGAAAGCATTTTCTTTAGAGCACGGGTGTTCAATAACATTTCTGAGAAAGAATCAACATCTGGGGCTCTTTCAGAGAGGCCAAGGGAAGGAACTGACTGAAAACAGCATTCATTCTCTGGGCCTGGTTTAACCCTCAGGTTAGCCCAGTGCCTCAGGCCAGGGGCAGGGAGTACATGGTTGCTGAATTATGGGGCAAAGCCTAGCCCTCTTGGGGAAGGTAAGGCCTGTCAACCTATGCTTTCTCCAGTGCTTTGTTGTACTTTTATAATAAAGTGTCTCACAGAGAAAATTACACACACAGGAACAAATCTTGGCTAATAGTAGAATTCTGTAATGGTCTACTTATGCCATCTTTGTAATATTTTTTAATGTATAATATTGTAGAAGGTAACTACTAGACATTTATTTACCTAAACTATAACCCTACTTTAAAGTGTCTTCGTAAATTATTCTCAATTCACAGTGAAGGAAAACATAAGAACACTGACATTTATGCTACTGCTATTCATCTTGGTGTCTACTACATTTTCTAAGAAAAAACTATATGTAAATTGAACATCTAGAGTTTATTTCCAAAGCCATCTTTTAAAAAATATTTGAGATAAAATTTAAGAGTTAAGAAAAATACAAACTTTTGGGAAAATGTTTATATGAAGTAATAAATACTTCATATAAACATAAGCTTGCTTTTAAAATTATTAGACCTAAAGACTGTCATACAGAGTGAAATAAGTCAGAAAAACAAATCATGTATTAATGTATTTATGTGGAATCCAGGAAAATGGTACAGATAAATTTATCTGCAATGGAGAAAGAGACACAAACATAGAGGGAAAAAAGGTATGGCTACCAAGGGGAGGCACAGGGGTTAGTGGGATGGACTGGGATTGACATATCCACACTACTGTGCATAAAGCAGATAACTAATGAGAACCAACTGTATGCTGAGGAAACTAATCAGTGCTCTGTGGTGACCTAAACGGGAAGTGAAGTGACAGTCACATAGTCGTGTCCGACTCTTTGTGACCCCATAGATTATACAGTCCATGGAATTCTCCAGGTTAGAATACTGGAGTGGGTATCCCCTTTCCAGGAGATCTTCCCAGCCCAGGGATCAAACCCAGGCCTTCTACATTGCAGGCAGATTCTTTACCAGCTGAGCCACTAGGGAAGCCCAAACTGAAAGGAAATCCAAAAGAGAGGGGATAGAAGTATACATATTGCTGTACAGCAGACACAACACGGCAAGGCAACTATACTCCAATAAAAAAAAGAAAATGTACACACAGATAATCAAATGAAAGCACAGTGCCAGAGAACAGTATGGATTAGATTCTTTTTCTTCAGTGGAATTCTTTAAGTATTAACCAATTAAACCTTTGGAAATGAAGTATTTGTCTTGTAATGGAAAAGCTGCATTTCATTGTGAAGCTACAATTTGTCCCTGGCTGCTTTATTCTTCACTAAACCATTCTCTAAGTTTTGTATGTTTAATATCTAACACACAAAAAGAAACAGTATTTTAAAAAGTCTAGATATAGCAAAGATCTCAAAGCCCATACCCGGATATGTTTGCCTGGACTTGTTTGGGATAAGCTTGTCAGTTAGCATGCTCTCCCCACTGCCTCTCGGCCCTCCTATTTCAACCTGACACTCCAACCCACACATCTGATATCACCAATAATGAAAAATTTTCCTGGTTAAGTCTAAGATAATAGCTATCCCTGCTGATCTAATATCAATCGATTTTGTTACTGTTCCAATGAAACATGTTTGTTATTTATGTAGAGGACAGTATGCTTTACTAACTATTCAAAAGTCAAGTCACTGGGTAGAGTTCATTATTTCTCTTTACTACAAACATATGCTTAGGAAAAAACTATAATTCATGCAGTAATTTAAATGAAATAGAAATTTTAAAAATGAAATTACTTTCTTAAAATTATGCCCCTCCCCTTGCATTTCAGTTATTATAAGCATTGCAGTAGTAGTTTTCAAATAATCAATCCCTGCTTTTAGGTTCGAAATATATTTCTGTAAAAACTTTTGAATTGACTAAAACTTTTTCTCTTAGGCTCTGAAGGTCATAAAATGCTATACTTTACCTGAATTTGAAGTAGATGTAAAAAGTTATTTTATATGTTGTGTTATTAAAAAGTCACAAGTTGAATAAATTATTGTGTAACTTTATGCTGAAGTAGTTTTAAAGTTGACTAGTTTCTTTCATATTACAGTATTTCAAAAATGGGTGAACCATGCTAACAAAAGTATCTTCTGAACCAGAACATGCCATTTCTGTGCCTTTGTGGTTTTTACCTTTGGCAGCAACACAGTACAGTGGCAGGGAGGGGGGATTTTAGGTGTCAGGCACATCCGGACTTGAATCATGGTTCCATCATTTAGGAATAGTATGACCACAGGTAAGTTATGCAACCACTTTCAGCTTTCATTTCATCCTTTGGAAAATAGAGGTGACAGTATCTCAAAGAATTTCAAGTGAAGATTAAGTTTAATAATGTGTATAAAGTACCAAGCATAGTAGCTATGCTTCAAACATGCTCAGTAAGTACTGGGGCTTCCCTAGTGGCTCAGATGCTAAACAATCTGCCTGCAATGCAGGAGACCTGGGTTCGATCCCTTATTAGTTTGACTTCTTCTAGACAGCCATTGACTTATTCAGTATGTTAGACCAAAAAATTATAAAAATCTATTTATAATAAAACCCTGGAAACCAATCTGGCACTAATTAGTGATACCATGATGGTCTGAAATCATGTCTACTGTAACCTTGAGTTTACTTCCTTTCTTCTGGAATTCTTATATTGGCACTCTATCTCTCTCCTTCCATAATACTTCTCTTTAATTTTTCTGTGAATATCTTTTTCTAGTTATATTTTATGACTATTTTTTTGTGTTCACGGTGTTAAAACATCTAAAAAATTTTTAGGAAAAAAGGATATAATTAAGTCTAAATGAACTACTCCTAATCTAAAAATAAGAAAATTACCCTTTTTGTCATGATTTATTCAATGATTTTATCCATCTATCTACTACTTAAGGATCTCCTACTATTTGCCAGACTTTCTTCCAGCACTAAACAAGTTATCTCATAAAACAAAGCCTTCAATTTACAGAGTCTCCTCTCTAGTTGGGAAAACCAACAAACAAATTTACATCTAAATCTCATTTCTTCCTTGGGAAGATTTAATATTACCTCTTCTATTTTCAGATGACAGAACTGAAATGGAGAGAGTAATCTGCCTCAAACAGCAGTGCTGGGGCAAATTAGGACAGAGATAAGGTCTCCTGACCTAAACACTACTCCAACCACATCATATCATCTGCTGCTTAAAATTATGTTGTGCTTTCTAACAAATAAAATTGAACATGTGAAGAACTACTGAAATCAGCATATAATCTTAAAGACTTAGAAGTATTAGCCAAATAAGTTACTCAGCTTCTGAAAAATGTAACTAATAATTCTGAAAATAGTTTAATTATAAGTCTCACATCAAGCAGATTTCTTCCAATCAATGCAAAACATAATTTTCAAAACCTTTAAAAATCACTAAAATTATGCTAAACAAGTATGCCAGACAAAAGGTAAACAAAACAGTCATATGTATACTTGGTAAACTATAAAGTGGAAAATTTAAGAATTTGGAAACATTGTTTCAGTGTGAAGGACAGATTTCAAACAGATACAAACAGGTGTATCTTCACAATAGTGAAACTGCCAGAGGTGGACTTACCTGCAAGAGCCCACTCTCCTGTACCATGGGTATGTCCACTGTAATATAAAACATACGTATCATGCCTAGGCCCATCCACAGTCCGAAGTTCAAGGAAAGCTTTCAGTTTGGAATGTAAAGTATCAAAAGATAGTCCACTTGTAGAATAGTCACACCCAAAGGTCTCAATCATGTGATATGCAAAAAATCTCTGGATAGCATTGAGCATGCCAGTAGACCTCAAATTTAACTCCTGTACATGTTCTGGTGGAAGAAGCGTTGGCTGACCATCAGGACTGAAAAAGGAGAAAAAAACATCATTTTGGTGTTCATGAAGTGTTCATTCTATGTCACATTCTTATTTTTCATTTATAATAAATAATCTAACACTCCTAAGTTACTAATAACTAAATGGCATAATCTGTTTTTTTTTTTAAACCCATCTTTTCTAAATTTTCCACAGTGCTAAGAATCACGCTTGGAAAATCAAAGCCTAGTTTCTAAAAAGTATACCTCTTATCAATAAGATCTGATGCTCTGTGACAACCTAGAGGGGTGGGATGGGGGCATTCTATGGGAGGGAGGTTCTAGAGGAAGGGAATATATGTATACTGATGACTGATTCACAGTGTTGTACAGCAGATACCAACACATCATTGTAAACCAATTATCCTCCACGTAAAAAATAAATAAAACTGAAAGCTGGGAGGACATCTCCAAATGTGGATTGTACTACTCTTCATTCTTTATTAGCAACTTATCAAATGAGATATTAAACAAGACTTTAAAAAGCAAGACTGTACTAATTTTACCCCCAAAATGTTTCAAGAACACTGGACTGGGGACAATAATGAAAGTACTTTTTTCCATGAGAAAAAACACAGTATGGAAAGAGTATTTTAAATTATTTAACTTCCATATTGAAAAAGTCTCTATAAAGTGTTCAAGTTTTACTAACTTGAGGTACACAAACGACAGAACAACTTACCTTTTAGTAAATAACATTTTAAAACAATTATTATAATTTAGGTTCATGGCCTTATACTACTGAACACTAATTGAAGACAGGGTTGATCCTAGAATACATGTAAAAATCATACGCTGGTAAAGATGATAAGCCAGTTCTTAAAACTAGCAGGATCAAATCAATATTCAGGGAGAAAAAAAATCATCACTTCTATCCAGAAACTGGATTTCTAAGTAGGAATTTTGAAAACTTTACATTTGCTTCATGTATTATCCATACTATTCTGATAATTCTACAAAAGCTTTCATTGAAAAACAAAACATTTTGTCCCATATTTGTATCATTTAACAGCCACGAAACAGCAAAAGAATAAACAATGCATTATCAAAAATTACAATAAAAATCTGTGCAATTTACTACTTTCACATATTCTTCCTAGAGAGTTGTCACATCTTACTTTATGGAATCTTTTGAAATATATTTCTTTTACTTCTCATAAGAATCTTCACCTTATTTATCAAGTCTTTAATATGGAAGAAAATATTTACTATAAATAGTCAACTTTGTGTTTTTATGTCAAATATTTAAAATCCAATAAAAACTTTATGTTCAGTTTTCTCCCACTTTTGCCAGGGAAAATATGATACCTACTTTGTCATCAGAATTCATTACTGGCAAGGAACATTTTTTTTTTCTATTTCAAAGGTACTTGAACTATAAAAGAAAAACTAAAATTTGATAATGATTATAGATTGAAACAGATTAGCCACATATTGGAGTCAAAATTATTTTAATAAATCTACCATGAGATTTGATTTGATTGTGAATGTTTCTGAATTCCTGGTATTTGTACTACATTTTCAAGTAGATAGTATTTTTACATTCATATTCTCATTACCTCTTCAAGACATTCCTCTGTCTGCATTTTAAATTAAGACACTGAGGTTCAGAGAGGTTATGATTTGCCTAAGGAACAAAGAACTAGAATTTAGGATGCTCAGGTCCAGTGTACATTCTATTACACTTCACCATGTGGATTCACATTTCCTTAAATAAGATATGCCTCTAAGAAAATGGAAGAACTTTATAAAGAAAATCTACTCATATTTTTATGATTTTTAGCTAAAACATACTCTAATCATGTTTACCAAAACCAAAACTTTAATTGAACCCTTAAGATTCCTACTCAGAGTAGATAAAGGTTTTTTTGTTTGTTTTTTTCTTTACAATATTGTGTTGGTTTTGCCATACACTGACATGAATCTGCCATGGGTGTACATGTGTTCCCCTTCCAGAAACCCCCCTCCCACCTCTCTCCGGATTCCATCTCTCTGGGTCATCCCGGTGCACCAGCCCTGAGCACTCTGTATCATGCATCAAACCTGGGCTGGCGATTGATTTCACATATGATAATTTACATGTTTCAATGCCATTCTCCCATATCATCCCACCCTCGCCCTCTCCCATAGAGTCCAAAAGACTGTTCTATACATCTGCATCTCTTTTGCTGTCTCGCATACAGGGTTCTCGTTACCATCTTTCTAAATTCCATATATATATGCGTTAGTATACTGTATTGTTGTTTTTCCTTCTGGCTTACTTCACTCTGTATAATAGGCTCCAGTTTAATCCACCTCATCAGAACTGATTCGAATGATAAAGGTTTTTAAACATTTGGGATAAATGAAAAAAATGCAAGAGTATTATATTTTGAGAATATTATAGCTTTCAAAAAATGAGCTATCATCTTATATTCATACAAATATTAGAAGAATGTTAAGAGTCAAGCTGCTCTGACTAATTACACTAGGTTACTGTACCTGCAAAAGTTGGTGGGAATCACAATAGCATATCCAACAGATGTTCCTCCTAAACAGCTACCCAATTCATGGAAGAGGCCATGAGCCATAGATTCCAAAGGCAAAACAATTAGAAACATGCTCAAGAAGATTCCATTTGTTGGCTAAAAAAAATTTAAAACAGTATATTTACATAGCATGTGTGATTAAACTTATGTGTGTATGCATATATATTCATAAATCAGTATTTATTCATTTTTTGCCCCTATTTCAAAAAAGGATTAAAAGGATAATTAATGATCTAAAATGCATTATAAGTTGAAAGACACAAGTAAGAACACATGGATAAACAACAGCATAAATTTATCTATAAGCTCCTGGACATCATGGTAAAAAAAAAACATAATGTGCATATTGTATTTTTAAAATTTGTCAAATAATATCCCAAACTAAAAACATATATAATATACATATATGTAACCATCTTTAATATGACAGGGAAAAAAAAGCCAGAAAACAAATCCTTTCTTGTTAAAACCCACATTCTTTAAATCATTTTCCAAATAACACACTCATTTATCAGAGTGTAGAAAGGGTCTTTTTTTTTTCCCCCGTGAAAAGTCCAGAAATTAAGAGAAAATTTTAAAATGTAAACTGCTTGAAACTATAAAAATGAATTTCATTCTTAAACTTACAATACACCTTTCCTTTGAAAATATCTAGACTCTTTGTAACTAAATCAAAACTAAAATGTACTTATCTATACATTAAGGACATTTAAGCAGCCTAAAAACAATGGAAAAGGTGAGGCAAGCAAAATATTAAGAGAAGGCAGATTTAGGTAGTATTTGCAATTAAAATAAAAAAGGACCCATTTAAATGAAAAGGATGAGTCACTTAATACTGACCTGTATTCTTAGAATACGGATAGTATTTCACACTCTCTGTGTTGCTAATGCACATATTACAGAGTTAGGTGTGTAATGTGTATTGAATGAATGTGCATGAATGAATACACATTTTTCTAACACTAATGATCAGAATTTTAATAAAAAATTAAAAAAAAACCTGAATCCCATAATGGAAAAATGGATATAATGCCCTATTTTTGGTATACTGGTGGTGGTGGTTTAGTCGCTAAGTCACGTCTGCCTCTGGAGACCCAATGGACTGGAACCCACCAGCCTCCTCTGTCCATGGGATTTCCCAGGCAAGAATAATAATAGAGTGGGTTGCCATTTCTTTCTCCAGGGGATCTTCCCCACCCAGGGATTGAACCAACGTCTCCTGCATTGCAAGTGGATTCTTTACTACCACCAGGGAAGCCCACTTTTGGTATATTCTGTGTTATCAATTACATAAATAATACAGTACATGCTCAATTTAGAAACAATAGAAAAAGATATGATTAGATTCATTCCAAGTACCATCACCATACACAGCTGTTTAAAATATGTTCAAACTTCATGCAATATATGTAATCACAAATATTTAGTCTTTTTACCAAAGTGGGATGATACATAATGTTCTACAAACTTTCTAATACACTATAAGTCTATTAATGTAATTCTAAATCACTTGTAAATACCAAATGGCATTACTATCATATTTATGAAATCTTAGCTGATTTCCTGTTTGTGTATTTAGATTCCTTAAATGTTTCCTCTGTGATAAACAAAACCAGAGTAAGTAATGAGTTCTCTGATGATTATACTAAACATCTTTGATCATTTGGGTTCAACTTTAGTGATATGTTTTGCCATGGGGCTGTCTTTCTATTAATGATTTACAGTTTTGTTTTGCTATCGATGTAAGTGTAATGTAGTCATGTTGTGTCTTGCTAAATCTTCTCCATCTACCTAAAGGTCAAGAAGGTATTTTACATTATCCTCTAAAGGTTTTGTTTTTTTGCACTTTGCTTTTAGGTCTATAATCCAAATATACTTGATTTTTATAAGAACAGTTCAAATTAAGTTTTTTATATGAGCACTCAGCTATTTACCAATTACTGAAAATCTCAACCATTCCACATAACTGTGCTATTTTTGTCATAAATCAAGCATTCTGATATCTGCTTTTTTACTCTTATGTTCCACTGGCCTATCTATTTTTTCAAATAGTTCCTTTTGCCCACATTTCCTCCTTTCTTTCTGGGATTCCAGTAAAACACAAATGAGATTTCTTTATATCTTCTATGAGTCTTATCCTTCTGTACAGTATTTCCTCTGTTTTTCCTCTTCAAGCTTCTACTTTCACAGCTTTCTCTGAACTATATTTTCCAGCTCACTAATGCTCATTTCTCATCTGTCTAATCTGTTAAACTTGCACACTGAGGTATTTTATTTTGAATTGCAGGTATTTTATTTTCTGACTCAAAACATGTCTAAAAAGAAAAAAAAAAGCCTTTCCAGTTCTTTTTCAAATCTGCCTTGTGGCTTTTTTTATAGTAATAGCTTCCAGCTTCCCACCATTATTTATTATCTTTGCTTTTGTTTTTCAACGTGCCAAGTATGATGGCTTTCTGTGTTTGATAATTCCAATAAACCAAGACATTTTGGTCTGCCTATTGTCTGCTGGTTCTTTTACTTCTTGCTCAGTGAGTGAGTGAGTGAGAGAGAGAATCTGGTTATATTTATGAGTTGAACACTGTATGCAAAAAAAATTGTTATAAGACTAACTTCAGACCTAGGATAATTATACCTTCTCCAAGAGGATTTCTGTTTCTTCTAGGGGACTGCAGGCATTAACAGTTTATATATCTTAATCCAGGTTGCATCACTAACAGGATACAGTATCAGGATGCAAATTCATTAGAGGATGTAATGTATTTATTAAAAAATACATTTCTACTATAAACACCAACTTCTTCTTATACAACTTATGTCCAAGAGAATTTACAGTTTTTATACTTAGGTTAAAAACTACATCACTGGGAAAAATTACTTTTATGACACAGCTTACAATTTAAAAGATGCAACACTACTCACAACTATTACTACAGCAACTTCAGTGGCTGTTTTTAAACATTACTTGTCTAAGTCTTAGGTTTAATAGGTAATGATCTTATCTACAAATATTGATAATTATTTTCTTTTCAATTTCTATAACTTCTATTGCATACATTGTTCCATTATAATAGGAAATACTTTGATCAATTAAACCCTTATCCACATAAAAGTGGATGGGGAACTTTTAGATATGGATGGCTAACTGTAATACACCATAAAAATAAGGGACTCCAACAGCTGCAAATTTTGGTATTTAGAGGAGGTACTGGAATCAATCCACTGTAGATACCTAAGGATGACTGTACATTCAAATTATGTCAGCCATTTCATAAAATAATTACTGGTGGGAGGGATCAAAATGGTGGAGGAGGACAGGAAGCTCACCTTCCCCAACAAAAACATTAAAAACACATCTACAAGTGTAATGACTGACACAGAACATCTACTGAAAGCCAGCAGAAGACCTCAGACTTCTCAAAGGGCAAGAAACCTCCACGTAACTGGGTAGGACAAAAGGAAAAAGAAACAGAGACGGAGCCTGCACCCAGGGAGGAGCTGTGGAGGCAAGTTTCCCACATCCTGGGCAGTCCCTCACTGTCAGGGAGATCAGCCTAGACGGAGGGGAGCTTCAGAGGCTAGGAGCAGAGAACAGCATTGGTGGAGGGCAAAACAGAGTAACATGAACAGAAGGTTGGCACTGACACCCTGCACTCCCCCACCTAAGATGCTCATATGTTGGTGAAGTTGGGGGCTAGCAACTAAAGTACAGGCTTCAGAGGTCAGACCCAGGGAGAGGACCAGGGTTGGCTGCATGGAGATAGCCTGAAGAGGTAGCTCTGGTAGCAACAGAGCAGGTACTCAGAAGAAGCTGGGGGCTGATGAGAGATACCAAGTGCCATGGTTGAGGGGGTGCACAGGAAAAGGGGTGAGACCACCGTAAGAGCTCCTTTCCCTGTGACCATTCGGTAACAGGACACTGCCCACAGGAGTTCTGGGGGCAGGCGCAAGTCATTGCGGCCATCCTGGGCCCCAGAGGTGGCTACGAATTGCCACTTCAAGACCTACCAGCAGGTGCCAAGCACTGCTGCCACTATCCCGGGAGTGTGTGGACAGCAGCTGCCAACAGGAGACCCATGAGCAGTGCCAAGCCCTGGCCCTGCTGTCCCAGGAGTGCACAGACAGCCGCCACCCTCAGGAGACCCAAGCGCAGGTGTGGAAGACTGCCCCCTCTGTCCTGTGTATACACAAGGGCCTCTGAACCTGCACGCCATGTACCAAGAGGGTAACGGCCAGCATACACTCAGGAGAGACAGACAGCATCCAAATGAAAAGCAGCCCCCTGACTTAGGAAAAGATGGCAGAGTATAAGGATTTGAGCTCACCTCTCTTCATGAAGGGGCTTCCTTGGTGTTTCAGATGATAAAGATCCTGCCTGCAATGTATAAGGCCAGGGCTTGATTCCTGGGTTGGAAAGATACCCTGGAGAAGGGTATGGCTATCCACTCGAGTATTCATGTCTGGAGAATATCATGGACAGAGAAGTCTGGCTACGGACCACAGGGTTGCAGAGTCGGACATGCGTGATGGACTAACACTTTCACTTTCATGTCTCATGAAAACACCAAAATCACAACTGCTGAACAATCATCTACAAAAACACTGGAACCTACCAAAAAAGGTATTTTACTATCAAGTCAAAAAGATGGTGGAGTAGAAGGACACACTCTCATTTTCTCCTGCAAGAACACCAAAATCACAACTGGCTGCTGAACAATCATCAACAGGAGAGTGTTGGAACCCCCCCCCCCCCAAAAAAAAGCCCACATCCAAAGGCAAAGGAGAAGCTGCAGCAAGACAGC
Organism: Antilocapra americana; assembly: GCA_007570785.1. Classification (NCBI taxonomy): domain Eukaryota; kingdom Metazoa; phylum Chordata; class Mammalia; order Artiodactyla; family Antilocapridae; genus Antilocapra; species Antilocapra americana. The sequence continues at coordinate 31,450,144 of ML660772.1, forward strand.
AGGAGGGGTACAATCGTGTTTAAAAGAGACGCCTGGAGGACACAAAGAAAACCTTTTGCACATCAAGATGCAGAGAAAGGAACAGTGATCACCACAAGAAACTGAGTCAGACCTGCCTGTGACTGTTTGAGGGTCTCCTGTGGAGGCCTGGGTCAGCAGTGGCCTGATGTGGGGTCAAGAACACTGACAGCAGCAGACCTAGGAGGTGTGGTATGTGGCATAAATTCTTCGGAGGAGGCTGCCACTGCATGCTAAGTCACTTCAGTCATATCTGACTCTTTGTTACCCTATGGACTGTAGCCCTCCAGACTCCTCTGTTCATGGGATTCTTCAGGCAAGAATACTAGAATGGGTTGCCATTTCCTTCTCCAGGGAAAATTTCCAACCCAGGGACTGAACCCACGTCCCTTATAGTCTCTTGCATTGGCAGGCAGGTCCTTTACCACTAGCGCCATCCACAATCTGGGAAGAGCCGCCAGGTGGGCAATACACAAACTGGAGAACAATTATACCAAAGAAGTTCTCGCACTGCTGCAAAAGTTCTAGGTTTCACAACAGACTTCCCAACCTGGGGATTCGGCAAAGGGACTGAGAATCCTCAAGGAATTTGACTTTGAAGGCCAGTAGGATTTGATTACGGAACTTCCACAGGACTGAGGAAACTTTTGGAGGTCACAAACAAAACCTTATGTGCACCAGGACCCAGGAGAAAAGATCAGTAACCCCACAAAAGACTGATCCAGATTTGCCTGTGAGTGTCCAGGAGTCTCTGGTGGAGATGTGGGTTGACTGAGGCCTGCTGCAAGGTCAGGGACACTGACAGCAGCAGTCCTGGGAGGTGTGCCATGTGGCATAAGTCTTCTAAAGGAGGTCGCCATTACCACCATTACCCCTACCATAGATTAAGGCCAAACTAGAGGGAGCACAGCCCCATCCATCAGCAGAAAACTGATTTAAAGACTTATGAGCAGGGCCTTGCCCATCAGAGTAAGACCCAGTTCTCTACAGCCAGTCCCTCCCACCAGGAAGCTTACACAGGCCTCTTACCTACGTCTATCAGAGGGTAGACAGAATGAAAACAACAATCCCAGAAAACTAAACAAAATGATCACATGGATCAGTGCTTTGGGTAACTTAATCAAACTATGAGCCATACAGTGTAGGACCACCCAAGACTGATGGTAGAGAGTTCTGACAAAACGTGGTCCACTGGAGGAGGGAATGGCAAACCACTCCAGCATTCTTGTCTTGAGAACCCCAAGAACAGTATCCAAAGGCAAAAAGATATGGCACTGAAAGATAAACCCCCCAGGTCAGTAGGTGTCCAATATGCTACTGGAGAAGAGTATAAAAATAGCTCCAGAAGGAATGAAGAGGCTGAGCTGAACCAGAAATGAAGCCCAGCTGTGGATATGTCTGGTGATGAAAGTAAAGAACAATACTGCAAAGGAGCCTGGAATGTTAGGTCCATGAAGCAAGGTGAATTGGAAGTAGTCAAACAGAAGATGGAGAGTGAACATCAACAATTTAGCAATCATTGAATTAAAATGGATGGAAATGGGTGAATTTAATTCAGATTAAATTATATCTACTATCGTGGGCAAAAATCCATTAGAAGAAATGGAGTAACCTGCACAGTCAACAAATGAGTTCATAATGCAGTACTGGGTGCACTCTCAAAAATGACACAAAAATCTCAGTTTATTTCCAAAGCAAACCATTCAATATCACAGTAATCCAAGTTTATGCCTCAACCACTAATGCTGAAGAAGCTGAAGTTGAACGGTTCTTTGATGACCCACAAGACTTGCTAGAACAAACACCAAAAAAATAAAAAAGATGTCCTTTTCATCATAGAGGACTGGAATGCAAAAGCAGGAAGTCAAGATATATGTGGAATAACAGGCAAATTTGGTCTTGGAGTACAAAATGAAGCAGGGCACAGGCTAACAGTTCTGCCAAAAGAACGCATGGGTCATAGCAAACATCCTCTTCCAACAACACAACAGATGACTCTACACATGGACATCACCAAACGGTCAACAGCAAAATTAGACTGATTATATTCTTTGCATCCTAGGTGGCGAAGCTCTATATGGTCAGCAAAAACAAGATCAGGAACTTACTGTGGCTCAGATCATGAACTCCATATTGCAAAATTCGGGCTTAAACTGAAGAAAGTAGGGAAAACCACTAAGCCATTCAGTTATAAGCTAAATCAGATTCCTTATGATTATATAGTGGAAATGACAAATAAATAGATGCAAGGGATTAGATCTGATATATGAGTGCCAGAAGACCTATGGACAGAGGTTTGCAACACCGTAAATGAGGCAGTGACCAAAACCATCCCCCTAAAAGAGAAATGCAACGAGGCAAAACTGTTGTCTGATGAGGCCTTACAAATAGCTAAGAGAAGAAGAGAAGCGAAGGCAAAGGAGAAAAGGCAAGATAAACCCATCTGAATGTAGAGTTAAAAGAATAGCAAGGAGAGATAAAAAAGCATTCTTAAGTGAACAATGCAAAGAAACAGAGAAAAACAATAGAATGGGAAGGACTAGAGATTGCCTCAAGAAAATTAGAGATACCAAGAGAACATTTCATGCAAAGATGGGCACAATAAAGGACAGAAAGGGTATGGGACCTAACAGAAGCAGAAGATATTAACAAGAGGTGGCAAGAATACAGAGAACTATACAAAAAAGATCTTAATAACTCAGATAAACATGAAAGTGTGATCACACACCTAGAGCCAAAATTTCTGGAGTGTGAACTCAAGTGGGCCTTCGGAAACATTACGATGAACAAAGCTAGTGGAGGTGATGGGAATTCCAGCTGAGCTATTTCAAATCCTAAAAGATGATGCTGTGAAAGTGCTGCATTCAATATGTCAGTGAATTTGGAAAACTCAGCAGTGGCCACAAGGGTACAAAAAGGTTTTCATTCCAATCCCAAAGAAGGAAAATGCCAAAAAATGTTCAAACTGCTGCACAATCATACTCATTTCACATGCTAGCAAGGTAATGTTCAAAATGCTCCAAGCTAGGCTTCAATGGTACGTAAACGGAGAATGTCCAGATGTACAAGCTAGGTTTCAAAAAGGCACAGCAATCAGGATCAAAATGCCAACATCTGCTGGATCAGAGAGAAAGCAAAATATCTACTTCTGCTTCACTGACTATGCTAAACCCTTTGTATCACAACAAACTGTGGGAAATTCTTAAAAAGATGGGAATACCAGACCACCTTACTTGTCTCCCAAGAAACCTGCATGTAGGTCAAGAAGCAACAGAACTGGACTCAGAACAACGGACTGATTCAAAATTGGGAAAGGAGTACAACAAGGCTGTATATTGTCACCCTGCTTATCTAACTTCTATGTAGAGTACATCATGCAAAACGCTGGGCTGCATCAATCATAAGCTGGAATCAAGATTGCTGGGAGAAATATCAATAACCTCAAATATGCAGATGACACCATCCTAATGGCAGAAAGCAAAGAGGAACTAAGGAGCCTCTTGATGAAGATGAAAGAGGACAGCAAAAAAACTAGCTTAAAACTCAACATTCAAAAAACTCAGATCATGGCATCTGGCCCCATCACTTCATGGCAAATAGATGGGGAAACAGTGACAAACTTTATTTTCTTGTGCTCCAACATCACTGCAGATGGTGACTGCAGCCAAAGGTGCTTCCTCCTTGGAAGAAAAGCTCTTACAAACCTAGACAGCATATTAAAAAGAAGAGACAACTCTGGGAGATTGTGAAGGACAGGAAAGCCTGGCATGCTGCAGTCCACGTTGTGATCCAAACAGTCAAAGGCTATAGCACAGTCAATGAAGCAGAAGTAGATGTTTCTCTGGAATTCTTTTGCTTTTCTATGACCCAGTGGATTTTGGCAATTTGATCTCTGGTTCATCTGCCTTTTCTAAATCCAGCTTGAACATCTGGCAGTTTTCAGTACATGTACTTCAGTTCTGTTGAAGCCTAACTTGGAGAATTTTGATCATTATTTTGCTAGCATGTGAAATGACTGCAACTGTTTGGTAGTCTGAACATTCTTTGGCACCACCTTTCTTTGGGAAAACTGACCTTTTCCTAGATGGCAAATTAAAAAGCAGAGACACCACTTTGCCGACAAAGGTCTATATAGTCAAACCTATGGTTTTTCCAGAAGTCATGTAAAGATTTGAGATTTGGACCATAAAGAAGGCTGAGCACCAAAGAATTGATGCTTGTCAACTGTGGTGCTAGAGAAGACTCTTGAGAGTTCCTTGCACTGCAAGGAGATCAAACCAGTCAATTCCAAAGGAAATCAACCCTGAATATTCACTGGAAGGACTGACGGTGAAGCTCCAATACTTTGGCCACCTGATGCAAAGAGCTGACTCACTGCAAAACACCCTGATATGGTGATGTTGGGAAAGACTAAAGGCAGGAGAAGGGAATGACAGAGGATGAGGTGAGTGGATGGTATTATCGACTCAATGGACATGAATTTGAACAAACTCAGGGAAACAGTGAAGGACAGGGAAGCCTGGTGTGCTGCAGTCCATGGGGTGGCAAAGAGTCGGGTATAACTGACTGAACAACAACAACAATCACAGTCAAAGAAAAACCCACAAGTAAGATGATATGAGGGGTGCTTTTGTAACGTAATTAAATCCCATACCCAGTGAGTAGACAATCCACAGACTGGAATAATTATATTGCAGAAGTTCTCCCACAAGACTGAAAATCCTGAGCCCCATGTCAGGCTCCCCAGTCTGAGGGTCTGGCACTGGGATGAGGAACACCCAGAGCATTTGGCCTTGAAGGCCAGTGGGGCTCAGTGCAGGAGCTCCACAGGGGTGGGGAAACAGAGATTCCATTTTTAGAAGGTTCAATAAGAATGCATGTATACTGGGACCCAGTACAAAGCAGTAACTCCACAGGAGCATGGGCTGAACCTACATACAAGTCTTGGAGGATCTACTAGGGATGTGGGGGCCAGCTGCGGTTCAACGAGGCAGGGGGCAAGAACACTGGTGGCAGAGGCCCCAGAGAATATTGATCAGCATGGGCTCTCCCAGAGGCTGCCAGTTTGGCATGAAAACCTGGTCCCAACCCAACAGTCTACAGGCTCCAGTGCTGGAATCCCTGTAGCCAAACAACCAGCAGGACAGTAACATAGCTCCACCCATTAACAGACAGGCTGCCTAAAGCTGTACTGAGCTCATAGTCACCTCTAAACACACCCCTCGACACAATCCCATGAATGGAAACAAAACAAGACCCAAATACGTGCTACAAGAGACATGGAACACAAGAGACATGCTACATACAAGAGACACGCTACAAGGAACACATACAGACTGAAATTGATGAGATGGACAAAGGTATTCCATGTAAATAGAAATCAAAGTTGGAGTAGTAACACTTGTTACAGACTTTAAAATAAAGACTGTTACAAGAGACAAAGAAGGACATTACATAATGATCCAAGGACCAATTCAAGAAGATATAAAAATTTCAATACAAGTGCACCCAACAAAGGAGCGGATCAACATATAAGGCAAATGCTTACAGTCATTAAAAGAGAAAGTGACAGTAATACAGTAATAGTGAAGGGCCCACTTTCATCAGTGGACAGAGCATCCACAAAGGGAATACAGGCATTATATGACACATCACACCAAATGACTTAATTGATAATTACAGATCATTTCATCCAAAAATAATAGAACACACATTCTTCTTAAGTGCACATGGAACATTCTCTCCAGAATTGATCATACGCTGAGCCACAAAGCAAGAACAGATAAATTTAAGAACACTGAAATCATACCAAGCATCTTTTCTAAACATGCGATGAGATTAGACAAGATGAAAAGGTAAAAAGCACAAACATGTAGAGGCTAAACAATATGCAACTAAACAACCAATGGATCACTGAAGAAAGAAGAGAATATCAAAAAATGCCCAGAGACAAATGACAATGAAAGCATGACCACTCAGAACTTATGGAATATACCAAAAGCAGTTCTAAGAATGAAGTTTACAGTGATACACTCTGACCGCAGGAAACAAGAAAATTCTCAAGTAAACAAGCTAATTTTACATCTAAAGCAAGTAAAGCAAAAATAGACAAAACTCAAAATCAGTTAAAGAAATCCTAAACATCAGAGCAGAAATAAATGAAACAATAACTAAAACTTGGTTCTCTGAAACAGAAGAAAACAATGATAAACTTTTAGCCAGGCTCATCAAGAAAAAAAGGGAGAGGGCTCAAATCAGTAAAATTAGAAATGGGAAAGTAACAGCTGACACTAAAGAAATACAAAGGATCATAAGAGATTACTAAAAATAATACAACCATCTGCCAATAAAATGGACAATCTGGAAGAAGTGGACAAATTCACAGAAAGGTACAACTGCCAAGGACTGAACAAAAGACAACTCTACACATGGACATCAACAGAAGGTCAATACAGAAATCAGACTGATTACATTCTTTGCAGCTGAAGATGGAGAAGCTCTAGTCACCAAAAACAAGACCAGCAACTGATTGTGGCTCACATCATGAAATCCTTACTAAAAAAATCAGACTAAAATTAAAGAAAATAGGGAAAACCACTAGGCTATTCAGGTATGATGTAAATCAAATCCCTTATGATTATTCAGTGGAAGTGACAAATAGATTCAAAGGATTAGATCTGAAAGACAGAGTATCAGAAGGACTGTTGTACAGGAGGCAGTGACCAAAAGCATGCCCAAGAAAAAGAAATGCAAGGAAATCACTACAGATAGTGACTGCAGCCATGAAATTAAAAGAGGGTTGGCTCCTTGGAAGAAAAGCTATGACATATTAAAAAGAGACGGCATATTAAAAAACAGAGACATTTGCCAACAAAGGTCCATCTAGTCAAAGCTATGTTTTTCCAGTAGTCATGTGTGGGTGTGAGAGTTGGGCCATAAAGAAAGCTGAATGCTAAAGAAATGATGTTTTTGAACTGCGGTGTTAGAGAAAACTCTTGAGAGTCCCTTAGACTGCAAAGAGATCAAACCAGTCAGTCCTAAAGGAAATCAGTCCTCAATATTCACTGGAAGGACTGATGCTGAAGCGCCAATACTTTGGCCACCAGATGCAAAGAGCTGACTCACTGAAAAAGACCCTGATGCTAGGAAAGATTGAAGGCAGGAGGAGAAGGGGATGACAGAGGATGAGACAGTTGGATGGCATCACCGACTATATGGACATGAGTTTGAGCAAGCTCCGGGAGCTGGGTGATGGACAGGGAAGCCTGGTGTGTGGCAGTCCATGGGGTCAGAGTCGGACACAACTGAGCGACTAAAGTGAACTGAACTGAGAAGGCCTTACAAATAGCTGAGAAAAGAAGAGAAGCTAAAAGCAAAGGAGAAAAGGAAAGACATATCCATCTGAATTCAAAGTTCCAAAAAAATAGCAAGGAGAGATAAGGAAGACTTCCTAAGTAAACAATGCAAAGAAACAGGGGGAAACAATAGAATGGAAAGGACTAGAGATCGCTTCAAGAAAATCAGATACCAAGAAAACATTTCATGCAAAGATGGGCACAATAACGGACAGAAACGATTAAGGACCTAACAGAAGCAGAAGAGATTAAGAAGAGGTGGCAAGAATACACAGGAGAACTATACACAAAAGATCTTAATAACCTAGATAACCAAGACAGTATGATCCCTCACCTAGAGCTAGACATCCTGGAGTGTGAGGTCAAGTGGGCCTCAGGAAACATTACTACAAACAAAGCTAGTGGAAGTGAAGGAATTCCAGCAAAGCTATTTAAAATCCTAAAAGATGACGCTGTTAAAAGTGCTGCACTCAATATGCCAGGAAATTTGGAGAACTCAGCATTGGCCACAGGAGTAGAAAAGGCCACTTTTCAGTTTTCATTCCAATCTCAAAGAACGGCAGTGCCAAAGGTATGTTCAAACTACTGCACAACCATACTCATTTCACATGCTAGCAAGGTAAGGCTCAAAATCCTTCAGGTTCAGCTTCACCAGCATATGAACTGAGAGATTCCAGATGTACAAGCTGGGTTTACAAAAAGCAGAGGAACCAGAGATCAAATTGCCAACATCCGCTGCATCATAGAAAAAGAAAGGGAATTCTGCTTCATCGACTACACTAAAGCCCTTGACTGTGTGGATCACAACAAATTGTGGAAAACTCTTAAAGAGATGGGAATACCAGACCATTTTACCTGCCTCCTGAGAAACCAGTCTGCAGGTCAAGAAGCAACAGTTAGAAACGAACATGGAACAACAGACTAGTTCAAAATTGGAAAAGGAGTACATCAAGGCTGTATACTGTCACCCTGTTTATTTAACTTATATGTATAGTATATATCAGGCAAAATGCAGGGCTGGATGAAGCACAAGCTGGAATCAAGATTACTGGGAGAAATATCAATCTCACATATGCAGATGACACCATGTTAATGGCAGAAAGCAAAGAGGAACTAAAGAGCCTCTTGATGAGGGTGAAAGAAGAGAGTGAAAAAGCTGGCTTAAAACTCAACATTCAAAAAATGAAGATCAAGGCACCTGCCACTTCATGGCAAATAGATGGGGAAACAGTGACAGACTTTATTTTCTTGGGCCCCCAAACCACTGCAGATGGTGACTGCAGCCATGAAATTAAAGGAGACTTGCTCCTTGGAAGAAAAGCTATGACACAACTAGAAAACATTAAAGAGCAGATATGTCACTTTGCCAACAAAAGGTCTGTATAGTCAAAGGTACTTTTTCCCAGTAGTCATGCATGGATGTGAGAGTTGGACCATAAAGAAGGCTGAGCGCTGAAGAACTGATGCTCAAGCTGTGGTGCTGTAGAAGACTCTTGAGAGTCCCTTGGACTGCCAAGGAGATCAAACCAGTCAATCCTAAAGGAAATCAACCCTGAATATTCATTGGAAGGACTGATGCTGAAGCTAGACCTCCAATACTTTGGTCACCTGATGCAAAGTGCCAACTCATTGGAAAAGACCCTTGATGCTGGGAAACATCAAGGGCAAGAGGAGAAGGGACAACAATGGATTAGAAGGTTGGATGGCATCATTGACTCATCGTACATGAATTTGAGCAAACTCTGGGAGACAGAGAAGGACAGGAGAGCCTGGCATGCTGTAGTCCATGGGGTCGCAAAGAATCAGACATGACTAAATGACTGAACAACAACAACAAAAACAGAATAATCACTAGTACTGAAATTGAAACAATGATTAAAAAACTTCAAACTAACAAAAGTACAGGACCAGATGGCTTCACAGATGAATACTACCAAACAGTTAGAGAAGAGTTAACACCTATTCTAAAAGACTTTTCAAAAAACTGCAGAGGAAGGAACATTCCCAAGCTCATTCTACAAGGCCACCATTACCCTAACACAAAAACCAGACAAAGATACCACAAAAAAAGAAAATCACAGTCATCATCACTGATGAACATAGAGGCAAAAATACTCAACAAATTCTAGCAAAGCAAATGCAACAGTACATTAACAGGGCTCAACATCATGTTCATGTGGGATTTATCCCAGGAAAAAAAGGATTCTTCAATACCCACAGATCAATCAGTTGATACACCACATCAACAAACTGACAAATAAAAACCACATGATCTTCACAATAGATGCAGAAAAAGCGTTTGATAATATTCAACACTCATTTATGATAGAAACTCTCCAGAAAGTGGGCATAGAGGGACTTACCTCAACATAATTAATGCCATTTACTGACTAGCATGATAAAGCAAGAAAACATAGGAAAAGGTTAAACTACTTGAAAAGGAGGGCAACAACAAATCAAAAACATTCACCAGTTTCACAAAAACCTAAAAGAAGAGGAACACAAGCATAAGATAAAAGGAAATCATCAAACCACAAGAAGAAAAACAAAAAGGAAAAGAAACAAAGAAAAAACAAAGGATCCCCTGGGAAACAAGGTTTGAGATGGCAATAAATTCATATGTATCAAAAAAAGAAAGTCACTATGAAAGTGAAAGTCGCTCAGTTGTGTCTGACTCTTTGCGATCCCAGGGACTATACAGTTCACGGAATTCTCCAGGCCAGAATACTGAAGTGGGTATTCCCTTCTCCAGGGGATCTTCCCCACCCAGGGATCAAACCCAGGTCTCCTGCATTGCAGGCGGATTCTTTACCAGCTGAGCCACCAGGGAAGCATATGTATCAATAATTACCTTAAATGTCAATGGACTGAATACTGCAATCAAAAGACACAAAGTGGCAGACTGGGTAAAAAAAAATAAAACAAGAGCCTACAATACCCTGCCTAGGAGAGACCCTCTTTAGGGTAAAGGACACACATAGATTGAAAGTGAGGGTATGGAAAATAATATTTCATGCCAACAGAAATGAGAAGAAAATGGGAATTGCAAAACTCAGACAAAACAGATTTTAAAGTAAAGACTATAAAGGAAGATAAAGAAGGACACTATATAATAACAACAGGACCAACACAAAAGAGGACATCACACTCACCAACTTTTATGCACCTAATACAGGAGCACCCAAATACATAATACAAATACATTTTTTTAAGGCTTCCCAGATGGCCTGTTGGTAAAGAATCCGCCTGCCAAGCAGGAGACAGGTTGGGTGGAGAATATCCCCAGGAGAAGGAAATAGCAACCTGCTACTGCATTATTGCCTGGGACATCCCATGGAGAGAAGCTTGGCAGTATACCCCCTGGCAGGGGTCTCAGAAGAGCTGGACACAGCTTAGCGACTGAACAACAACAACAATACTGGACATAAAGGGAGAATTGAGGGGAACACAATAATAGCAGGAGACTTAACACCCCACTCACATCTTCTAGACAAAGAATTAATACGGCAACAGAGATCCTAAATGATAAGACAGTTACACTTAGTCGAAATTTTCAGGACATTTCATCCAAAGGCAACAGAATATACATTCTTTTTAAGTGCACACAGAACTTTCTCTAGGCCTGATTGCATACTAGGGCACAAAACTAACCTTGATAAATTTAAGAGTGCAGACATCAAGCATTTTCTCTGACCACAATGGTACAAAACTAGAAATCAACCATAGGGGTAAAAATGAGGAAAAAGCAATTACATGGAGACTAAATAAAAAGTTACTAAAAAAAACAATAGGTCAACAAGGAAATCAAAATGGAAATTAAAAAATACCTTGAGACATACGACAATGAAAACACAACCATAAAAACAACAACAAAAACAAACTACGGGACACAGCAAGAGCAGTTCTTAGAGGGAAGTTAATAGGAATACAAACCTTCATCAAAAAACAAGAAAAACCTCAAATGAACAACCTAACCTATGACCAAAAAGAATTAGAAAAACAAGAAGAAACAAAACCTAAAGTCATCAAGAAGAAGGAAATAATGTAAAAGATTTTTTTAAATACAAAAAAAAAAATCAAGGCTTCCTGCTAAAATCTGGAACAAGGGTGCCCCAAATGGATTAAAGATTTAAATGTTAGTCTGGACACTATAAAACTCCTATAGGAAAATGTAGGCAGAACCCTCTTTGACATAAATCACAGCAATATTTTTTTGGATCCACTTCTTAAGAGTAATGAAAAGAAACAGATAAACAAATGGTACCGAATTAAACTTAAAAGTTTTGCACATCAAGGGAAACCATAAACAAAAAAGACAACCTAGGAGAAAATATCTGCAAACTACTGACATAGTTTTTCCAGTAATCATGTACAGATGTAAAAGTTGGACCATAAATAAGACTGAGTGCTGAAGAATTGATGCTTTCAATTGTGGTGCTAGAGAAGACTCTTGAGAGAGTCCCTTGGACTACAAAGAGTTCAAACTAGTCAATCCTAAAGGAAATTAACCTAGAATATTCACTGGAGGGACTGATTCTGAAGCTCCAATATTTTGGTCACCTGATGTGATAAGCTGATTTACTGGAAAAGACCCTGATGCTGGGAAAGACTGAGGGCAGAAAAAGAAGGGGGCAATAGAAGATGACTTGGTTAGACAGCATCACTGACTCGATGAACATGAATTTGAGCAAACTCTTGGAGACAGTGCAGGACAGGGGAGCCTGGCATGCTGCAGTCCATGGGGTTGCAAAGAGTCAGACATGACTTAGTGATTGAACAACAAGGTGACCAACAGGGAACTAATTCTCAAAATTAACAGGCTCTTGGATTGGAAGAATTAATATTTGTTAAAATGACAATACTACCCAAAACAATCTATAGATTTAAGGCAACCCCCATCAAATTACCCATGACATTTTTTTCATACAACGAGAGCAAAGAATCTGAAAATTTACATGGAAACATGGAAGACCCAGAAATATGAGAGCAATCCGTGGTGGGGGGGAGGGGGGAAGCAGGAGGTACAACTCTCCCAGATTTCAGACAATACTACAAAGGCACAGTAATTAAAAGTGTGGTATTGGTACAAAACCAGTCATGTGGATCAATGGAACAGTGTCCAGAAATAAACTCATACACCTATGGTCAATTATTCTCTGACAAAGGATGCAAGAATATAAAACAGGAAACAGTCTCTTCAGCAAGTGGCACTGGGAAAATTGGACAGCTGCATGTGAATCAGTGCAATTAGAAAACACCATCACACCATGCACAGAAAAATCTCAAAATGGCTTAAAGACTTAAACATAACACATGACACCATAAAGTTGCTTAGAAAAAAACCACAGGCAAAACATTCTCTCACATAAAACATACCAATATTTTCTTGGGTCAGCCTCCCAAGGCAACAGAAATAAAAACAAAAATAAACAAATGGGACCTAACCCTTGGACAGCAAAGGAGACTATAAAAAAGAAAAGAAAAGACAACCTACAGAACTGCAGAAAATATCTGCAAATGATGCGCCAGACAAGGGCTTAATCTCTAAAATATACAATTCAACAATAAAAATCACAAACCAATCAAAAAATGGGCAGAACTCAACAGACATTTCTCCAAAGAAGACATACAGATGGCCAGTAGGCACATTAAAAGATGCTCAACACATCACTAATTATTAGAGAAATAAAAAATTAAAACTATAATGAGGTACTGGTACCATCTCATACCGATCAGAATGGCTAGCATTAGAAAGTCTACCAATAACAGATGTGAGAGATGTGGAAAAAGGAAACCCTTCTACTCTGTGGGTGAGAATATAAACTGGTACACCTACTATGGAAAACAGTGTAGAGGTTCCTCAGAAAGCTAATATTACCATATGATCCAGCCATCTCACACCTGGGCATATACCCAGACAAAAATATAATTCAAAAAGATACATGCACCCCCTATGTTCATAGCAACACTATTCATAATAGCCAAAACATGGAAACAATCTAAATGTCATTGACTGATGAACTAATGAAGATGTAGTACATGCTTATATACACAATGGGGTACTACTCAGCTATAAAAAAGAATGAAATAATGCCATTTGCAGTAACATTGGTGCAAGTAGAGATAGCACACTGAGTGACATAAGTCAGAAAGACAAATACCATATGATATCACTTACATGTGGAATCTAAAATATGGCAAAAGGAACCTATCTACAGGAATCTATCTGAAACAGATTCACAGACATACAGAATAGATTTGTAGTTGCCAAGGGAGAGGTGGGTGGGACAGGAGGGAAGGACAGCAAGTTTGGGATTAGCAGATATAAATTCTTTTACATAGGAAGTATAAACAACAACATCCTACTGTATAGCACAGGGAACTATATTCAATATCCTGTGATAAACCATAATGGAAAAGAATATTTTAAAAAGAATGTCTGTACATGTAAAACTGAGTCACTTTGCCAAAAAGCATGACACTATAAATCAACTATACTTCAATGAAACAAAATTAATTTTTTTAAAAACATAATACAGATAAAAGTTAACAACAGATTGCAAATATGTCCGGAGGGCCAAAATAAATTTAGGATGTTTTATCCACTTGCCACATTCAGAAAGTTTCAATTTCATTGGCTTGCAACCCTTTAAACTATACCCTCAACCCAAGAGTCAGTTGTGACTTTCGAGTACACCTTATATTTTAAACAACTCCCTGTAAAAAATTATTTGACCAAAACTAGGAAGTACGGATATTCATCTTCCTTTGCTTCTACAAACCACCCTAAGCTCACTATCAAACATGAAGACATGGTCCAACTTTCAAAGCAGATAGAAACTGAGAACAACAGCAAACCAGTAAACAACTTTAAGCAATATCCTTTCAATAAAAGCAGTTACTAATTATTCTCTATTCATCCGGGCTTTCAAGTCATGGTCAAAATATTCGATATTTTTATATCCTAAAAATTTCTCAGCTAATAGGAACAAAATCTATTTATTCAATGTTGGAATTTCATTTTTAAAAACATGGCATTTACATAAGACATACGACTGTTGTTTGGCAGAAATATTTTTTTACAAGTCACACTGAGTAAGCCAGCTTTGGGAAATGTTATATATACAAGTCTAATTAAGAAACAAAATATATAAATGTATGCTACAAAACAATATGTAAACAGAGATAATGTTCTTCAATTTAAGATACCCATATTTAAGAAACAATAGGCAACTTTCAGTATTCCTGCCAGGAAAATCCCATGGACAGAGGAGCCTGGTGGGCTATAGTCATTGGGGGTCACAAAGGGGTCACATGACTGAAGCAAGTGAGCGTGGCAGCATAGCAGGCAACCTCCAAACTCTGCTTAGTTTAGAAACTTGAAAAACATTGTTAGAAAGCTACTTCAGAATGGGAGAAAATAATAGCCAATGAAGCAACAGACAAACAATTAATCTCAAAAATTTACAAACAACTCCTGCAGCTCCATTCTAGAAAAATAAACAACCCAATTAAAAAGTGGGCCAAAGAACTTAACAGACATTTCTCCAAAGAAGATATAAAAATGGCTAACAAACACATGAAAAGATGCTCAACATCACTCATTATCAGAGAAATGCAAATCAAAACTACAATGAGGTACCACTTTACACCAGTCAGAATGGCTGCCATCCAAAAGTCTACAAGCAATAAATGCTGGAGAGGATGTGGAGAAAAGGGAACCCTCTTACACTGTTGGTGGGAATGCAAACTAGTACAGCCACTATGGAAAACAGTGTGGAGGTTCCTTAAAAAGCTGCAAATAGACCTGCCATATGACCCGGCAATCCCACTGCTGGGCATATACACGGAGGAAACCAGAATTGAAAGAGCCACATGCACCCCAATGTTCATCGCTGCATTGTTTACAATAGCCAGGACATGGAAGCAACCTAGATGCCCATCAACTGACGAGTGGATAAGAAAGCTGTGGTATATATACACAATGGAATATTACTCAGCATTAAAAAAAAATTCATTTGAAGCAATTCTACTCAGATGGACGAAACTGGAGCCCATTATCCAGAGTGAAGTAAGCCAGAAGCAAAAACAACAATACAGTATATTAACACATATATATGGAATTTAGAAAGACAGTAATGAGAACCCAACATGGGAGACAACAAAAGGAACTCAGATGTATAGAATAGACTTGTGGACTTTGTGGATGAGGGTAAGGGTGGGATGATATGGGAGAAGGGCATTGAAGCATGTTAATTGTCATGTGTCTAATCAATCGCCAGCCCAGGATTGATGCTCGGGACTGGTGCAGCGAGATTTCCCGGGGGGGAGGGAGGAGGGAGGGGGGACCCGGAGGGGAAGCATATGTAAACCCATGGTGATATCATGACAATGTATGGCAAAAACAATAATAAAAAATAAAATAAAATAAAAAAAAAAGAAAGAAAACCAGATATCCCCCCCCCCCCCAAAAAAAAAGAAAGCTACTTAACAGCTTTAAAGCAGGGATTTCTTTATGTAAAGGCAATAGAATGTAGTGGAAAGGACTCAAGGTTTGGAGTTAAGACTTTGGTTCATTCCTAACTTACTCACCATCTGTGTGTACATGAAGAAATTAAGCTTTTCAGTCTGAATATATAAAAGAGATATTTTATGAGCTTATTCCACAGATTAGAAGTAGGTGAAGTATGTCTAGCACAGTAAAATGGTAGCTATAATTTAAAACTTTATTGCAATGAGATCTTTCTAAGCAGAACAGAAATTTAAATGACAATAACCTTTTCAACTAAACTGACTACTGCTATTTAGCAGACTGAGTTAAGGCCCTAGTAGATGCATTAGCAAAAAAAAAAAATATTTTTTTTGAGTAGCTGCAAGAGATGTCAAAAATAGAAATTTTTGTAGACCATAATCTTGAGAAAGGCAAAACACTGGTATGGGAATCAAACTTGGACAGTGTGTTAATCTTACTTCTCCCAATGGGTAAAACAGAAGTTACATTAAATTATCTGTTCATTTTTAACTCTAAAGATACATGGAACTAAGTAAAGTGGTTGAGAGTGAAAGCTGTGAAGGCAGATTGCCTGGATTTCCTAATCTCTAAACATGTTTCTTCTCTACAAAATGGGAATAATAATGATTATCTATCTCAGATGTTCTCTCTTGCCATCTTCTGCTTGACCATGTCCAATTTACCCTGATTCACGGATCTAACATTCCAGGTTCCTGTAGTAGCAATCAGTGAACTAAAGTGGATGGGAATGGGGGAATTTAATTCAGATGATCATTATATCTACTACTGTGGGCAAAAACCCCTTAGAAGAAATGGAATTGTCCTCATCATCAAAATGCAGTATTTGGGTGCAATCTCAAAAATGATAGAATAATCTCTGTTTGTTTCTAAGGCAAACCATTCAACAGTAATCCAAATCTATCCCCAACCACTAATGCCAAAGAAGCCTAAGTTGAACGGTTCTCTGAAGACTTCAAGACCTTCTAGAACTAACACCAAAGAAAGATGTCCTTCTCATCACTGGGGATTAGAATGCAAAAGTGGAAAGTCAAGAGATACCTGGAGTAACAGGAGAGTTTGTTTGAGTACAAAATGAAGCAAGGGAAAGGATAACAGAATACTGTCAAGAGAACACACTGGTCATAGCAAACACCCTCTTCCAACAACACAAGAGATGACTCTACAGAAATCAGACTGATTACATTCTTTGCAGCTGAAGACTGAAAAGTTCTATATAGCCAGCAAAATCAAGACCCGGAGCTGACTGTGGCTCAGATGATGAGCTGCTTATTGTGAAATTCAGACTTAAACTGAAGAAAGTAGGGAAAACCACTAGGCCGTTCAGGTATGACCTAAATCAAATCCCTTATGATTATACAGTGGAAGTAACAAATAGATTCAAGGGATTAGATCTGATAGGCAGAGTGCCTGAAGAACTATGTATGGACAGAGGCTAGTAAATTTGCACAGAGGGTGGTGACCAAAACCACTCCCCAAGAAAAAGAAATGCAACAGGTAAAATGGTTGTCTGAGGAGGCTCTGGGAGTTGGTGATGGATAGGGAGCCCTGGCGTGCTGCGGTTCATGGGGTCGCAAAGAGTCGGACATGACTGAGCAACTGGACTGGAACTGGAGGAGGCCTTACAAATAGCTGACAAAAGAAGAGAAGCAAAATTCAAGGGAGAAAAGGAAAGATAAACCAAACTGAATGCAGAGTTTCAAACAATAGCAAGGAGAGATAAGAAAGCCTTCTTAAGTGAACAATGCAAAGAAACAGAGGAAAACAATAGAGTGGAAAAGACTAGAGATTTGCTTCAAGAAAATTAAAGATACCAAGGGGAAACATTTCATGCAAAGATTGGCACAATAAAGGACAGAAATGGTATGGACCTAACAGAAGCAGAAGAGATTAAGAAGGTGCACAATTTCACAAAAGAACTATACAAAAAAGGTCTTTATGACCCATATAACCATGATGGTGTGGTCACTCCCCTAGAGACAGACATCCTGGAGTGTGAAGTGGGCCTTAGGAAGCATTACTACTAACAAAAGCTGGTGGAATACTGTACATAGAAAACCCTAAAGACATGATCAGAAAATTACTTGAACTAATCTGTGAATCTAGTAAAGTTTCAGGATACAAAATTAATTCATTGAAATAACTTTGTATTCCTATATACTAACAATGAAAAATCAGAAAGAGAAATTAAGGAATCAATCCCATTTACTACTGGAACTAAAAGAATAAAATACCTAGGCATAAATCCTACCTAAGGAGACAAAAGAGCTATATATAGAAAAGTATAGGACACTGATGAAAGAAGTTAAAGACGACATAAACAGATGGAGAGATATACCACGCTCCTGGGTTGGACGAATCAATATTGTGAAAATGACTGCAATCCCTATCAAATTACCAATGGCATTTTTCACAGAACTAGAATAAAAAATTTTCACAATTTGTATGGAAATGCAAAAGACCCCAAGTAGCCAAAGCAATCTGGGGAAAGAAGAATAGAGCTGGAGGAATCAACTTACCTGATTTCAAACTATACTACAAAGCTACAGTCATCAAGACTGTATCGTACTGGCACAAAAACAGAAGTATAGACCAATGGAATGAGATAGTAAGCCCAGAGATAAACCCACGAATGTATGGGCACCTGATCTTTGAGAAAGGAAGGAAGAATATACACTGGGAAAAAAAATCTCTTCAATAAGCGGTGCTGGAAGAACTAGACAACTACGTGCAAAAGAATGAAATTAGAATACCATACACAAAAATAAACTTGAAATAGACTAAAGACCTAAAATGTATAACCAGAAACTATAAAACTCTTAGAAGAAAACACAGGCACAACACTGTATGACATAAATCACAGCAAAATACTTTATGACTCACCTCCTACAATAATGGAAATAAAATCAAAAGTAAATACATGGGGCCTAATTAAACTTAAATGCTTTTGCACAGAAAAGGAACCTATAAACAAGGTGAAAAGACAACCCTCAGAATGGGAGAAAATAATAGCAAATGAACCAACTGACAAAGGATTAATTTCCAAAATACACAAGCAGTTTATACAACTAAATAGTAGAAAAACAAACAACCCAACCAAAAAGTGGGCAAAAGACCTAGACAGACATTTCTCCAAAGAAGAGATACAGATGGCTAATAAGCACATGAAGAGATGCTCAACATCACTTCTTACTAGAGAAATGCAAATCAAAACTACAATAAGGTATCACCTCACACCAGACAGAATGGCCGTAATCAAAATGTCCAGTGCTGGAGAGTGACTGGACAAAAGAGAATCCTCCTGCACTGCCGGTGAGAATGTAAAATGATACAGCCACTATGGAAGACAGTATGGAGATTCCTTAAAAACAAAAACAAACTAGGAATAAAACCACCATATGACCCAGCAATACCATTTCTAGGCATATACCCTGAAGAAACCAAAACTGAAAAAGACACATGTACCCCAAGGTTCACTGTGGCACTATTTACAATAGCCATGACATGGAGGCAACCTAGATGTCCATCAACAGATTATGGATAAAGAAGCTATGGTATACACACACACACACACACACACACACACACAATGGAATACTACTCAGCCATAAAAATGAATGCATTTGAGTCAGTTCTAATGAAGTGGATTAACCTAGAGCCTATTATACAGAGTGAAGTCAGGAAAAAAATATCGTATATTAACACATATATATGGAATCTAGAAGGATGGTACTGATCAATGTTTACAGAGCAGCAATGGAGACAGAGACATGGAGAACACACTTATGAAAAAGGGTGGGGGAGAAGAGGGAGAGGGTGAGATAAATGGAGAGAGTAGCATGGATGCATCTACACTAACCTATGTAAATAGAGAGCTAATGGGAATTTGCTGTTTGACTCAGAGAACCCAAACTGGGGCTCTCTAATAACTTAGAGGGGTGGGAAGGATTTTCAAGAAGGAGGTGATATATGTACACCTATGGTTTACTCATGTTGATGTATGACAGAAATCAAACCAATATTGTAAAACAGTCATCAATTAAAAATAAATATTTTTTAAAAAGTTAGTGGAAGTGATGGAATTGCAGCTGAGCTATTTCAAATCCTGTTAAAGTGCTGCACTCAATATGCCAGCAAATCTGGAAAACTCAGCAGTGGCCACTGGACTGGCCACAGGACTGGCAAAGGTCAGTTTTCATTCCAATCCCAAATAAGGGCAGTGCCAATGAATGTTCAAACTACCGCACAATTGCACTCATCTCCATGCCAGTAAGGCTATTCTCAATATTCTGTAAGCTAGGCTTTAGCAGGACGTGAAGCAAGAACTTTCAAATGTACAAGCTGGGTTTAGTAAAGGCAGAGAAACCAGAGATCAAATTGCCAACATCCATTGGATCATAGAAAAAGCAAGAGAATTCCAGGAAAACATCTACTTCTACTTCACTGACTACGCTAAGGCTTTTGACTGTGTGGATCACAACAAACTGGAATATTCTTAAAGAGATGGGAATACCAGAGCACCTTAGTTGCCTCCTTAGTATGCAGGTCAGGAAGGAATAGTTAGAACCAGACATGGAACAACAGAGGGGTTCAAAACTGGGAAAGGAGTAGGACAAGGCTGTGAATTGTCACTCTGCTTATTTAACTTCTATGCAGAATACATCATGCAAAACTGCAGGGCTGGGTGAATCACAAGCTGGAATCAAGACTGCTGGGAGAAAAATCAACAACCTCACATATGTAGACGATACCACTTTAATGGCAGAAAGTGAAGAGGAACTAATGAGCTTCTTGATAAAAGTGAAAGAGGAGAGTGAAAAAGTTGGCTTAAAACTCAACATACAAAAAACTAAGATTGTGGCATCCAATCCCATCACTGCATGGCAAATATTAATAGACGAGAAAAAAGTGGAAGCAGTAACAGACTGTATTTTCTTGGGCTCCAAAATCACTGTAGATGGTGACTGCAGCCATGAAATTAAAAGATGCTTGCTCCTTGGAAGGAAAACTGTGACAAACAGGCAATATTAAAAAGCAGAAACATCACTTTGCCATCAAAATCCGTATACTCAAAGCTCCGGTTTCTCCAGCAGTCATGTACAGATGTGAGAGATGGACACATCTATACACACAAAAGGGCTGAGTGCTGAATAACTGCTTTTCAGTGCTGAAGAACTGATGCTTGTGGTGCTGCACAAGACTCCTGAGAGCCCCTTGGACTGCCAAGGAAATCAAACCAATCAATCCTAAAAGAAATCAACCCTGAAAATTCATTGGAAGGACTGATGCTGAAGCTTCAGCTTCAATACTTTGGCCACTTGATGTGAAGGTCCAAATTATCGGAAAAGACACTGATGCTGAGAAAGACTGAAGGCCAAAGGAAAAGGTGCCAGCAGAGGATAAGATATTTAGATAGCATTACTGACTCAATGAACAGGAATTTGAGCAAACTCTGGGAGACAGTTCAGGACAGGGGAGCCTGGCATGCTGCAGTTCATGGGGTTGCAAAGTGTCACATCCAACTTGGCAGCTAAACAACAACTATCTTAAAGTAGCATGAGGATTAAATACATTCAAAGTACAGAAAATAGTGGATAGCACATAAAAAAAAAATAAACAGCTAATAAATTAGTCTTATTATTAAAATGAAAATATCTCTAGTCATTAATTTTTAAAGCTGGAAAAATCACAGTAAAGGACAAATTCATGTTCTTATTCCATGAATAAAATTATACTCAGATTATTGCTACTGTTTTAGGAAATAAAAGCATCTATTCCTGTTTCATAGTGTTCTGCAGAACAGATAAAACATCAAATTAAAAGTTTAAGCTAAAAAAAGAGTTAGTGACCCTTCCTCTAATTGAGACCTAAATATCTCAAAACTTTAGGAAGAGAAATGAGACAAAACAAAAAATTGTGAAACGTAAACTAGTTTTGGCAACAAATTTGAAAACTCTCTGCTCCCCATGCCAAGTGAAATGATATGGCTGTCTAGCCATCTTGTTAGAATTGAAACTGTGCTACATCCCTGGATTCCCTCCCTCCCTAGGGTGTGAAACTGATCTTGTTACATCTGTCAAACCCAGTCATTGCTAGTGCTTCCCCTGCAGAGACATTAACTGTGATTATGGTTTTTCTGGTTTGGGTCAAAGGGCTCTTCCAAAAAGTTGCCTCAAAATCCCATGGACTCTGCAAATGATGGTAGGTGGCAAGGAAAGGCAGATAAAATCTCATGTGAAAGATTTCAGAGAAAATCCGCTAAACAAAACAGCAGGCTGTGGGGAATAAGCTTCCTTGGGAATCTGGACACCTTCCTCCCTTTTTATCCTTATGTGAATTGTCAAGTAATGATTTTAGAAAAGCCTATGGCTGAGCAATAAAACTATCATCAAATGGCTATGGTACTGTGTTAATACTTCTTAATGACTTATTTAAGGAAAAAAGTACAAAAGTGGAACCCAAATAGCACATTCAATGAACATAAGATGAATTGCAGGAAACAACAACTGTAATGTTGCACTTTAAAACTGCAACAAGATTAAGAACAAAACACAATAAAGGTTAATGGTAAAATTCCAGCTTTTTAATGTAAATGACTTGGAATGCTATTGTCTTCATTCTGAAAATGTTTCATTAAATTCAGTAAAGCTAACAAAAAATAAAGCTATCCACGTGGGATTAGTCAGATATTCTACTCAAATGAGGTCAAAGATTCCTAACCTATGACATCAAAAAATAATCCATAAAAGAAAAAAATGATAAATTAAGACTGTAGCAAAATTAAGAACGTCTGCTCTTCAAAAAAGAAGAAAAAAGGTCAAACGCTGGGAGCAAATATTTGCAAGTCAAATATCTAATAAGGGACTGACATCTCAACACATTAAGAAAACAATCCAAATTTAAGAAGTAGCCAAGAGATCTGAAATTTTCATGACAATCAATCGAATGAAAAGATACTTAACATCATTATCATTAGCTACTAGGGAAATAGAAAAGGAAACCACAATGAGTTACCACTACATACCTATCAGAATGGTTCAAAAACAAAAACAAAGAGATAAATCCCATATACTTCAAGGGAGAACACAAAATGGTACAGCAACTTTGGAAACCAGTTTGACATTTTCTTATAAAGTTAAACATGACTCATATGTTTACCATACAACCGACACAGGTAAAATAAAAACCCATGTTAACACAAAACCCTGTCTGAATGTTTACGGCAGCTCTACTTAAAAAGACCAAAAACTAATTTTCGTGTCCCTCAACTGAGTAATGAACTGTGAGACTTCCAAATAATGGAATACTGCTCAGCCATAATAAGGGATAAACTGATATAAAACAACAATATAGCTAAATCTCATACGAATTATGCTAAGTGAAAGAAGCCAGACTCAAACAGATATGCACTATATAGTTTCGTGTATACGGCACTCTAGACACAAAACAGTTCTGTTGCCAAGTACTGACGGGTGGAGAGGGACTAACTAGAGAGGGGCAGGAGGGAATTTTGGGGGTGATGGAACTCCATATTTTGATTGTGCTGGTCATAAAACTATGTGCACTTGTCAAAATCACAGAATTGTACATGAAAAAGGTTGAATATTATTCTATGCAAATTTTCTTTATTAAAAAACTTTTGCTATTAAGTTGGATAAAAATAAAATAACCCCAAACTACTGACATGCAAAAACCTCAAAATGAGAAAAAAAAATGGCTAAGTCCATTTGGGGAATTAAGTCACAATTGTGCTCCACGAGATTAGTTTCATGTTTATGTCTGTTTTGTTTTACTATTCTGGTAGTAAAATAAGATAGATTTGACTGCCTAAAAATACACTTTAAAAAATAAACGTACTCTAAAATGTTTTGTTAACAACAAATGCCCACTAGGCCATCAACTCAATAAAAATGATTATTCTACATTCCAATCTGCGCCCTTCATTCTCTTAACATTTTTTTAACACTGACTATCCACCCTGTCAGAACACTCATCTCTACACATCAGTAGCTTATTTCAAATTCTCTTTAAGTTTTACTTTTAAACAAGATCTGTTTTCCCCCTGATATTTCTATCAGTCATTTCCTTACCACAGCAATTGTTCTCTGTCACCTTAGTCCAGGCCCTTATCTCTTGACCTAGCTAGTCTTCCAGATTTTAGTGTTATCTCTGCTTTCATTAATCCTACCTGTGGCTGACTAACTGACCTAAAGATTTTAATTTCTCATTTTTACCTGGTCTGACCCCACTCAGTTAGTCGAACTGTTTTTCAGTGGAAATCCATCCACTGAAGGATATTTTAATGGGACAGAGGGGAAAATTAATTTTACACTTTAGTATTACTCTCACAGAAATATGAAAAATGGGTTTAGATTATATTATTAAAAAGCTTCCCTGATGGCTCAGACAGTAAAGAATTCCCCTGCAACGTGCGAGACCTGGGTTCAATCCCTGGGTTGGGAAGATCCCCTGGAAAAGCGAACGACATACTGATTCCAGGAATCTAGCCTGGAGAATTCCATGGACACAGGAGCCTGGCATACTGCAGTTCATGGGGTCATAGAGTTGGACACGACTGAGAGACTTTTAAGTTAATTAGTATCTATATCATTTAGGAACATTAAACAAAAGCAGCTTGAGAAAATTTAATTGAAACAGGAACGGTGAGCAGCGATACCTCACGTCCAAGGTCAGGAACGGAGGCCATGAGGAGATACCCCAAGTCCAAGGTAAAGAGCAGCAGCTGCCCTTTGCTGGAGCAGCCGTGAAGAGAGACCCCACATCCAAGGTAAGTGAAACCCCAGTAAGACAGCAGGCACTGAGGGAGGTCATTAGAGGGCAGACAGACTGAAACCATGATAGCAGAAAACTAGCCAATCTGATCACATGGACCACGACCTTGTCTCAGTGAAACTAAGCCATGCCATGTAGGGCCACCCAAGACGGCCGGGTCACGGTGGAGAATTCTGACAAAATGTGGTCCACTGGAGAAGGGAATGGCAAACCACTTCAGTATTCTGGCCTTGAGAACCCCATGAACAGTATGAAAAGGCAAAAAGACAGGACATTGAAAGATGAACTCCCCAGGTCGGTAGGTGCCCAATATGCTACTGGAGATCAGTGGAGAAATAACTCCAGAAAGAATGAAAGGACAAAGTCAAAGCAAAAACACCACCCAGTTGTGGATGTGACTGGTAATGGAAGTAAAGTCCGATGCTGTAAAGAGCAATATTGCATAGGAACCTGGAATGTTAGTTCCATGAATCAAGGCAAATTGGAAGTGGTCAAACAGGAGATGGCAAGAGTGAATGTTGACATTTTAGGAATCAGCAAACTAAAATGGACTTGAATGGGTTAATTTAATTCAGATGACCATTTTATCTACTACTGTGGGCAAGAATCCCTTAAAAGAAATGGAGTAGCCATCATAGTGAACAAGAGTCCAAAATGCAGTACTTGGATGCAACCTCAAAAATTACAGAATGATCTCTGTTTGTTTCGAAGGCAAACCATTCAATATCACGGTAATTCAAGCCTATGCCCCCACCAGTAATGCTAAAGAAGCTGAAGTTGAACGGTTCTATGAAGACCTACAAGACCGTTTAGAACTAACACCCAAAAAAGATGTCCTTTTCATTATAGGGAACTGGAATGCAAAAGTAGGAAGTCAAGAAACACCTGGAGTAACAGGCGAATTTGGCCTTGGAGTACAGAATGAAGCAGGGCAAAGGCTTCCAAGAAACACACTGGTCATAGCAAACACTCTCTTCCAGCAACACAAGAGAAGACTCTACACATGGACATCACCAGATGGCCAACACTGAAATCAGACTGATTATATTCTTTGCAGCCAAAGATGGAAACGCTCTATACAGTCAGCAAAAACAAAACCGTGAGTTGACTGTGGCTCAGATCATGAACTTTTTATTGCCAAATTCAGACTTCAACTGAAGCAACTGGGGAAAACCACTAGGCCATTCAGGTATGACCTAAATCAAATCCCTTATGAATGTACAGTGGAAGTGAGAAATAGATTTAAGGAATTAGATCTGATAGAGTGCCTGATGAACTATGGATGGAGGTTCATGACATTGTACAGGAGACAGGGATCAAGACCATCCCCAAGAAAAAGAAATGCAAAAAAGCAAAATGGCTGTCTGAGGAGGGCTTACAAATAGCTGTGAAAAGAAGAGAAGCGAAAAGCAAAGGAGAAAAGGAAAGATATACTTATTTGAATGCAGAGTTCCAAAGAATAGCAAGGAGAGATAAGAAAGCTTTCCTCAGTGATCAATGCAAAGAAATAAAGGAAAATAATAGAATGGGAAAGACTAGAGATCTCTTCAAGAACATTAGAGATACCAAGGGAACATTTCATGCAAATATGGGCTCAATACAGGACAGAAATGGTAGGGACCTAACAGAAACAGAAGATATTTAAGAGGTGGCAAGAATACACAGAAGAACTGTATAAAAAAGATCTTCACAACCTGGATAATCACAATGGTATGATCACTCACCTAGAGCCAGACATCCTGGAATGCGAAGTCAAGTGGGCCTTAGGAAGCATCACTACGAACAAAGCTAATAGAGGTGATGGAATTCCAGTTGAGCTACTTCAAATCTTAAAAGATAATGCTGTGAAAGTGCTGCACTCAATATGTCAGCAAATTTGGAAAACTCAGCAGTGGCCACAGGACTGGAAAAGGTCAGTTTCATTCCAATCCCTAAGAAAGGCAATGCCAAAGAATGCTCCAACTACAGCACAATTGCACTCATCTCACACACTAGTCAAGTAATGCTCAAAATTCTCCAAGCCAGGCTTCAGCAATATGTGAGCCATGAACTTCCAGATGTTCAAGCTGTTTTTAGAAAAGGCAGAGGAACCAGACATCAAATTACCAACATCCGCTGGATCATCAAAAAAGCAAAAGAGTTCCAGAAAAACATCTCTTTCTGCTTTATTGACTATGCCAAAGCCTTTGACTGTGTGGGTAACAATAAACTGTGGAAAATTCTGAAAGAGATGGGAATACCAGACCACCTGACCTGCCTCTTGAGAAATCTGTATGCAGGTCAGAAAGAAACAGAACTGGACATGGGAATGACTGACTGGTTCCAAATAGGAAAAGGAGTACGTCAAGGCTGTATTTTGTCACGCTGCTTATTTAACTTATATGCAGAGTACATCATGAGGAATGCTGGGCTGGATGAAGCACAAGCTGGAATCAAGATTGCCGGGAGAAATATAAATAACCTCAGATACGCCGCTGACATCACCCTTATGGCAGAAAGCGAAAACAAACTAAAGAGCCTCTTGATGAAAGTCAAAGAGGAGAGTGAAAAAGTTGGCTTAAAGCTCAACATTCAGAAAACTAAGATCATGGCATCCAGTCCCACCATTTCATGGCAAAAGATGGGGAAACAGTGGAAACAGTGGCTGACTTTATCTTTTGGGGCTCCAAAATCATTGTAGATGGTGACCACAGCCATGAAATTAAAAGATGCTTGCTCCTTGGAAGCAAAGTTATGACCAACCTAAACAGCATATTAAAAAGCAGAGACATGACTTTGCTAACAAAGGTATGTCTAGTCAAGGCTATGGTTTTTCCAGCAGTCATGTATGGATGTGAGAGTGGACCATAAGGAAAGCTGAGCACCAAAGAATTGATGCTTTTGAACTGTGGGGTTAAAGAAGACTCTTGAGAGTCCCTTGGACTTCAAGGAGATAGAACCAGTCCATGCTAAAGGAGATCAGTCTTGGGTGTTCATTGGAAGGACTGATGTTGAAGCTGAGATTCCAATACTTTGGCCAATACAATACTCTTTGGTGGGAAGAGCTGACTCATTGGAAAAGACCCTGATGCTAGGAAAGATTGAGGGCAGGAGGAGAAGGGGACGACAGAGGATGAGATGGTTGGCTGGCATCATCGACTTAATGGACATGAGTTTGTGTAAACTCTGGGAGTTGGTGATGGACAGGTAGGCCTGGTGTATTGCAGTCCATTGGGTCGCAAAGAGTCGGACACGAGCACTGAACTGAATTGAAAGAACTTAAGATGATCTCATAGAACACTGGGTAGAGCACAGAAGATTAAATTAAGTTTAAAATATTAAATGTATCATACTGTTCTGCATAGTGACTGTGCCAATTTACATTCCATCAACAGTGTAAGAGGGTTCCCTTTTCCCACCCCTCTCCAGTATTTATTATTGTAGACTTACTGATGATGGTCTAAAAAAACTGAAAAGAGAACTACCATATCATTCAGAACCCTACTCCTGGAGATAAATCCAGAGAAAATCATAAGTTGATAAGATATATGCACCCCAATGTTCACCGCAGCACTATTTACACTAACCATGATATGGAACCAACCTAAATGTCCACTGACAGATGAATGGATAAAGAAAATATGGCACATATATACAATGGAATACTACTCAGCCATGAAAAGAAATTAATGCCGTGTGCAGCAACATGGATGGACACAGAGACTATCACATTAAGGGAAGTAAATCAGAGAAAGACAAATATGGTATCACTTATATGTGGAGTCTTAAAAAATTATAGAATGAACTTATTTACAATACAGAAACAGACTCACAGACCTCGGAAACAAACTTATGGTTACCAAAGGGCAAAGGCAGGGAGGGAGGGAGGGAGGGATAAATTAGGTATCTGGGAGTAACATACATAAACCACTATAGAAAAAAGATTTAAACAACAAGGACCTAGTATATAGCATAGAGAACTATAGTGAGCATTTTGTAATAACCTAGCTGGGAAAAGAATCTGAAAAAGATTATATGTGTGTGTGTGTATATATAAACTGAATAACTTTACTGTACACCTGAAACTAACAACACTGTAAATCAACTATACTTCAATTTAAAAAAAGTTAACTGCATTAAAAACACAATGCCTACATCACAGCCAGAAGTTATCAAATAGCAACTAATGCATACAAAACCCTGATAGAGGACTTCCTTGGTGGTCTAGTGGTGGACAGTCTGCCCATCAATGCAGGGGACACACTTCGATCCCTCGTCTGGGAGGATTCCACATGCCAGAGGGCCACTAAGCCAGTGTACCATAACTACTGAAACCCACGTGCCCTAGAACCCACTCTCTGAAACAAGAAGCCACCACAATGAGAAGCCAGTGCACGGCAACTAGAGAAAGGCCATGCATAGCAAGGAAGACCTAGTGCAGCCAAAAGAAATAAATACCAATTTTGATAGCTACACATTAGTCTTGAATAACTAGATTAATACCTTGCTACTCAATGGGTTTACTTATATCTGCATCACTTTTAAGATTTTTAGAAGGTCTGTGAGTTTTAGGCTCTCCTCCCAAATTACTTAATTCTAGTCTTCAGAATTTTAACAAGATCTCCTTATGATTCCTATGTATATGAAAGTTTGAGAAGCACTGGCCGAAAACAAGAGTTGGCAAATTCTGTAAAAAGTTAGATAATGTTACATTTTGCAAGCTATTATGTCTCTTTAACTAAACTATGCTGTTTACCATGAAGATAAAAAGGTCAATACACAAGAAAGTATAATTAAAGATGTATATACATCTAGAAAAAACAGAGCCCCAAAATACTTAAGGCAAAAATATGACAAAATTGAGAAATACACAATCTAGTAATTTAACAGAGATTTTCAGTATCACTCTCTCAGAATTTTCAGTATTTTCAGTATCACTCTCTCAGAATTAAACAGAAAATCAGCAAAGACATAAATATATGACCACCACCACTAACGAACTTAAACTAGCTGATATTTATAGAATGCTTCAATCAACAACAGCAGCAACTTACTCTTTTTAATTAAACATGATGTATTCTCCCGAAGGGAGCTTCCCTGATGGCTAAGAGGGTAAAGAATCTACTTGCAACGCAGGAGACAAAGGAGATGCCGCTTTGATTACTGGGCTGGGAAGATGCCCTGGAAAAGGAAACGGTAACCCCACTCTCAAGTATTCTTGCCTGGGAAATTCCCATGGACACAGGAGCAGGGTGGGCTACAGTCCCTGGGGCTGCAAGAGTCAGACACAACTTAGCGACTAAGTACACATACACATTCTCCAGAATATAACACATGACACAGATTACAAAACAAGTTTTAGCAAAACACTAAAATCATAGAAACTATGTTCTCTAGTCACCTGGACTTATATTAGAAATCTATAACAGAAAAAATGTGGGAAATCCCCCAAAGATTACAGTATCACAGAACAAACTTTTAACTTTAACATAGATCAAAGAAGAAATTTCAAGGAAAATCAGAAACTATCTTGTGAGACAGCATAGTACTGTTTTACGAATAAGATATATAGAACAATGGAGCAAAAAAGAGAGCTCGGAAACTGTTTTTGGACAAAGGTGCCAAGTCAATTCAACAAGAGAAAGGATAGTCTTTTCAGCAAATGGTGCTGGAATAATTAGAAAGCCATGTTAAAAAAAAAAAAAATTTCACCTCATACAATAACACAACTTAACTCAAAATGGATCATACAATCTAAATGTAAAAACTAAAATGGTAGAACTAAAGAAAACTATAGGAGAAAAAATCTTTGTGACCCAGGCCTGAGCAACATTTTCTTAAATATAATCCTAAAAACTGCAGTACATAAAAGAAAAAGTTGACAAATTGGATTTGTAAAGTTAAAAGTTTGCACTCTTCAAAAGATATCATTAAAAAAAAAAAAAAGATTTCCTTGGTGGCACACTGGATAAGAATCTACCTGAGAATCACTGCAGAGGACACAGGCTCAGTCCCTGATCGGGAAGATCGCACGTGGCATGGAGCAGCTAAGTCCATGTACCACCGTTGCAGAGCCTGTGCTCTGGAGCCCACGAGCCCCAACTACTGAGCCTGTGTGCCTAGAGACTGTGCTCTGCAGTGAGAGAGGCCACTGCAATGAGAGGCCCAAGCACCGCAACGAAGGGTGGCCCCCACTCACCACAACTGAGAAAGTCCATGCAAAGCAATAAATGCAAAGTAACAAAGACCCACTGCAGCCAAATAGAAAAGAAATAAATTAATTAAAAATTTTAAGAAAGAGATAAGCCACACAGGAGGAGAAAACATTTCCAAATCATATACCTGATAAAAGGCTTCTAATAAGAATATAAAACGAACCCTTAAAATTCAATCTTAAGACACAAAACCCAATTTAAATCAAAAAAGATTTAAACAGATACGTCAGCAAAGGTAAATGAATGACTAACACACACATTAAAAGATACTCAACATCATTAGTCATTAGAGACTAATTAAATGCAAATTAAAAGCACAATAAGTTACCACTCCACATCTACATTGAAGGGCATTCTCAAGTAGATCAACTTTAAGAAAGGAGAATGGAAGGTAAGAATCTGGAAACTGATTGTCTTAAAATTATCTTTGCTGACATACTCAATGGAAAGCTTCTATGTACCTCCAGTAGTACTCGTACTATGTTTAAAACCACTTGTATAAGAAAAGAAGAATTCGGTGACTTACAACATATTTGGTTAACAGGATCTGATGATCTGGAAAGGTGTCAAAAACGAATGAGGCTATTTGGAAATGAAAAAAGTAGGGGTGGGAAAGGAGCAAGCAGGAAGGACAGAGAAGAGGAAGCAGGAAGGACAGAGAAGAGGAAGCAGAAGGAGAACTCCTGGTAGAGTTCTCCCCATCAGCACAGTTCTGATAGTCCTGAGCACTGGCAAAGTTTTTTTTTTGTTTTTTAAATCATCTGTGCCCTAGCCCGCAATGACTAATAAAATGCACCATGCCCAGGCAAGTCTCCACATCTTCTCTTCAAACACTCATATCTAGAAATCACTCCATTGCAACTAACTAGTACAAAGCAGAGAACTGCACCAAGCAAAATTCACCTTCATTTTTGCCCTACATTCCAAACTGATACACTCAAATTATAGTATTTTTCAAAGTGTAATAATAATTACTGGTTTACATGCCTGCCTCTTCTGCGTCCCATTAGAGACTGTGCCTTTTTTAACGACAGAGAAATTTTTCATTCATCTTGAGATCCTCAGCTTCAGTATGCTATGGGATTTTCCAGGCAAGAATACTGGAGTGGGTTGCCATTTCCTTCTCCAGCGACTTGTTATACAGTACAGTGAATAAATGTTCAGAGAACAGAAGGCTGATATAAACTACAGATATAAACTCCAACCATTTAGTTTGAATGTCTTTGTCTATGAAAGATTTTTTTAAAACATATTGTAGGCAAATGTATTGTAAAACTAATTGCTCCTTTCTTAGGAGAAGCTCTAATCTGAAATTAAGAATTTGATATGGGGACTTCCCTGGTGGTCCAGGGGCTAAGGCTCTGTGCTCCCTCCCAATGTAGGCAGCTTGGGTTCAATCCCTGGTCAGAAAACTAGATCCCTCATGCAGCAACTAAGAGTTCCAATGCCACAGCTAAAGATTCTGCATGTCTCAATGGAGACTGAAGATCCAACATGCCACAATTAAGACCCGGTGCAACCAGATAAATAAATAATTTTAAAAAAAGAATCTGATATGTTATTATATAAATAATCAACTTCTATATAAAACCTAAGGGAAATGAGGAGACCAATGCACTAGACAAAAGCTAGGCAACCTTGTTCTGGCTAGTACCAGTGACCCTGGATATGGTTTCTGACTTTTGGTTTCCTCACGTGTAAAGTGAAAAAATTAAAGAACAATCTCTAAGCACCCTTCAAATGTTAATATTCTAAGAATCTTTAACCCATGAAGTGTTTCATTAATCAACAGTCAGAAGATAGGAGTCATATCATATGCTGAGTATTCCTAATATTTTGGCACCTCTTGCTAGAAAGCAAATGAAATTATCCTGTCAATATTCATTCAGTACTCAATTCCAGAAACAAAACTAAATAAGTGCCCCACCCTCAATATCTACTTCTGACATTATCAGCTTGCCCTTTCAGTTCTAATAATTCAACTATTGAAGCAAACATTTAATCACATATCATAGGCATTGACATAATATACAAATTGTAAGCTTACCTGCCAGGAAACTGCTCCCAAAATTGCTGTTCCAAGAAGACTGAAAAAAACTAACTGCTCTGAAATTAAGCAAAAATGACGCATCCCTTTGGATGCCATGATTCTGTCAAGGCTATTGTTATCTACCCTGTGGGTAAAACATACCTTATGGCAGTCATTTAATTTGGTATGGAATCCCCAAAGAGTTAAAAGAAAAATAATATGGCAAATCATCCAGAAAACTCCAAAAATGGAAAAGCCTGGTATTACAAAATACCAGAGATGAGTGTCTCTAAGTTTAAATGCTGAAAGAATGAAAAATGTAAGCTCAATCATCCCAGTGAAAACAACTGAAAGTCTTCTGCAAATTCTTCCACGGTACAAAAAGGGTTTCCACCTTTCAGTCACTGAAAGTCCACTAAAATAAATGTCAAGGAAAGGATCAGTTATTAGGCAAATAAAAAAACATGCAAAGGCAACTGGATTTTTGGGAGTTTCCAATGAGGAGAAAAACAGCAAGACTGCAAAAATAACTAAGTTTGGAATAGCTAGAAAAGACTTCATTCTCAGGTCGATAATCAGCATGGCCAAAGCTACAACAAGTAAAATGACACTCAGAGACTTTTCCACCAACATAGTTGTGCTGGCGATGGCAAATCCAACAAGTTCCAGGAATTCAACTGTGGTTAGTAAGGTGGGTCGATGACGGACATAACCAGAAATTCTCTCCACCAAAGAGCATAATATTCTTAATACTATGGAAGTTAGAAGCAAATATTTGGTTGATTCTTCTTTGACATCATTTTTAAAGGATGAATTATCAAGAAAACACAGGAGGCCAAGCAAGAATCCAAACCAAAGATTGGACAGACTTAAACTTGCTGCTTCCATTGAAAAATAATAATAGAGTATGCTGGCAATTCCAAGAACAAAAAGACCAAGAATAAAAATGACCAAAATTAAGGAATTTGCTGTTTTTTCCCATCTTACATAAAGACCTAAGCATATAGCAACCAATAAATTGATTCTGGCTAAATAGCCAAGGTAACGCACTGAGGAATGCATGTTCACTTCTCTGTTTACTTCTTCCAGTCTTGTCATTGCTAAATAGAGACAATGACTAAAGCAGTAACGCAGTGATTTACACATTAATCTGTCAATCTGGGCTTTCTCCCCACGTTATGAAAATTAACTGCTTGTATTTCATCCAGCAAATCCAATGTATCTGTAACTCCTATTTCAGCACTTTCTCTGGTGGAATTTGTTTACAGTGATCTAAAAAGAAGAAAAAATATTTCACTGTTAATTTTATGTAATTTACCTTTCACATATATCGTTTTTATTAAAAAAATGACTAAGTGAGAAACTGTTTGGATACCCAGTTTAAAATCTGACTCGCGTGTACCTAAGTGGTAACTGTCTCTGGCTTAAAAACTCTTCAGTTTATCCAAACAAAAATGGAGATTCGTTCTACTTATCCTATGCTAGGATTGTATAACTAGGTCACCATCAACGAAAATTTTTCCAGAGATGGTAAGGAATTCACCTAACCCATTTTTATTCCAATATCCAGTTTTTCAACAACGTGAAATGATGAGATATTCAACTCAGCTTAGATGTAGCAGATGGGTCTGGGACAGTGGAAAGCTAGTCAACTCAAACAAAATGAGGGACGTCATTATTACCTCTAACTTGAAAAGCACCGGTATCCAATAATAGCAAACATTACCACCTGCCTAAAATCCTCCACATCTTTTTATCAGTTACTTCTAAAATTCTATAAAATCTTAGTCTCAACACTGTTTCACTAATAAACTTATTAGAAGTTTTAACTGTATTAAAGTTACTCAGTCACTAAAGTTGATTCATCATTCTCTCTGTACTTTTCTATTAAGTTACTTGGATGATCAAACATACAATCTCTGTAGCAAACCAATTCTGGACCTTTCTAGTCAAAAGTGTAAAACTGAAATGCTGACCAATATTTATTGTAAAGTAAATTTTAAAAACTATGATTTTACTTTTATAAACTTACCACAATTGTTAAAGGACTCAGATAATTATTTCAATCTTAAGGACCCCTTCAGGTTGCACTTCAAACACGACACCATCAAACAAAATGATTTATCTACTAGATAATTCTTCAAATTTTCTAGTATGCTATTTCAGAAGAAATGATACATGCAAAGGTTTACGGTCATACTGAATATCCACTGAGAACTCAACAAGATTAAAAAATCAAAAAGTAACTACTTTGCAATCAGCTTATTTAAGCTTTCTAATAGCAGGACACTAAAAGAGCCAAGAGAAATACGAGATAACCTGAGTTAACCCTGAATTACCCATATGGCTGCAGAATGACACTGGGTGACAATTTTAGGGTCTCTGGGAGGTTCAAAGTACTATTACTAACTTACATGTTCAACAAGTATGTTTTTTACAGCTAAGTTTAATGAACTAAGAATTATGATTTTCCTCAATTACATTTTCAATCATTCCTTAAGACACCACACACCACTGAAGAAAATATCTTCCTTTGGTATATTTAGGTTTTATCTTTTTACTTAAGTATGAGAAACTGACACTATCTAGAATGCACTGCATTTTTAAAAACATACGTGCTATATAGTCATTGAACAAATATGTTGGAAAACATGTCCTCTACAGGTTAATGGTACAGTCTGGGTTCAGATGACTGAACACTGTTGGAGGAAAAAAAAAAAGTTACACACTAGACTAAATGGTTGCAACTCAACTCATGAGACATGCTTCTGTGTTTCTCTAGTCAACACTCTCATTCTCTGGGGCTAGGCAAGACTCTCTCCCCTGTCCTCAAATCACTGACATCCACTTCTGACCAAATTCTTACCAGATGACTTTGTCTCCATTGAAATCATCAAAAGGGAGCTTACCTGAGTTTCCAACACCACAAACTCACCTATATCTACTATCTCCTGATTTAAGAAAAGAAGGCTACATGTTTTAGCCGTACATGTTGACTCTTCCTCACTGTCTCTTCCATAACTTCACACTCTCTCCTCTCTCTTCCAACTCCTACTACTCTTCTCTTATCCACTGGTGCTTAAACATTTGCAAAGTTGCTTTAAAAAAATGACACCTATATATATATATATACACACACACACATACAGACACAAACAAAACTTAATAATCCCCCATCTCCTCCTCCAAGTTCAATCATCTGTCCCCTTGACAGCCAATATTTGACTGCTTTACTTCTCACAGGAACTAAACCACGGTTTCCACCAGACAACAAATTGCTCTGCCAAATTCTAAAATAACCTAAATCCCTAAATCCTGTAAGTACTTTACACTCATTATCTTGCACATTCATCAAACAACCTTTGACAATTTTGACTCTCTTTTCTGAAACCTACCTTCCCTTCAGCTTCCAAAGACCAGTCTTCAGAATTTCTTCCTAACTCTCTGATCTCTCCTGTCTCCTTGCAGGTTCTTCATTCTGAATCTACCCTTTGGATGTTCGAACCCAAGCCTAGGCCCTTCTTTCACTATACAATTAAATGTGTATTTATATATATTAACCTACCTGACAGAAATGAAAGCACTAGCTCTGTCCTGCACTGAAGTAAAAGCTTAGAAAAAAAAGTAAAGGAAAACATGTAAATAATAAAATATAGCACATTCATAGCATGGAATATATGCAGTTACCCTGTTATGGGCCAAAATCAACATGGCAGAATATTATTTTTTTAAATGGCTGATTCACAAAAGTCTTTCCCCATTTTGACCTTCTTTAAAAGACAAACATCCTGAATCAAGAGAGTAAAACGAGAAAGCAGTGCAATCCTTTTCATTGGGTCTGCCAGCACAAACGATCCAGCAGGAACTACTTGAGAGGCAGATAAAAAAGGAGCACAGAAGAGTCCACTGAATACAGGAAAAGTTAATAATTGTCAGGTCTGTTTTATAGCATCCTATATACTATTCTAACCCTCCTCTCTTTCACCACCTATATTTAATGGTCACCAAGTTCTGCCCACTCTTCTTCTTAGACACTTCTTAAATGTTTCTACTTCTTTCCATCCTCAAGATCACAACCCTAATTGTGCCCACCATCATCTCATGGTTGAATGTCTCCTTATACCCACTCTTGCCCTTCTCCAAGAAGTATCCTTTTTAAAGCTAAAACTTATCACATCATTCTGTTATGTAAAAGCCTCCAAAGGCTTCCCACCACTCTAAGCAATAAAGTCTAAACTCCTTAAAATGCCTAAGGAGGCTTTCCTCATTGGATGTGAATAACTCTGCCCCTCATCTCTTTACCATTCTTTGTATTCTAGCCACATGGATCTTTCAATTCTGAACTACACTAATGCTATTCCCTCTCCAGGTGTACTTTCTCTCCTCCAGACCCCACCATAAGTCCTCACACCTGGCTCACTCCTACTCTTCAGGTCTCAACTTAAATCATTTCTTAGGGCAATCACCTTGACTCATTTATATGATCCACGTACTTTCTGTATAATAGAAAAAATATTGATCATCAACTGTTTAATTATCTGCATTCCCCACTAGATCACAAGGTCTCTGAAAGTTTGTCTTCAAAACTGTACACCCAGGGTTTAGAAGAAAAGTTTGACTCCAAGTAGATATTCAACAAATACCTGAAGAAATGAAGACTGATACAGAATTAATTATATTTAATAACAACGTCAACCAGTTATAGGATGCATATTAAAATACAAAGAGAATAAGCAAGTTGTGTAATAACCCACAACTACGAAGTCAGAGAGCTAAGGGAGATCCCATGAACGTTTGGTTTGTTTCTCTCTCAGCCTTACTCCAGCCTTCACTTAACTCATCCAAATTCCTCCAAACCGGCAAGTTCTCCTTTACATCCTTCTAGGGAATGGTTCATTGAGCCCAAGAAACACTATCACATGCATCGTCTTCTGACTCAGAAACTACTTACGTCCAGTCTAGGGAAAGTGTCAAAAGCTGAAAGAATCTACAGAGCAGCCAGGGTTGGGGAATTCCAGTGTTTCATGAAAACTCCTCTTTGGACTCATCCCACACAAGGAGAAAGGCACCTCGAATATTAAATCCCTCGGCAATACGGCAGCAATAGCAATTCTTCTTTCATTCTGCCTCCTCTTAGGAGGAGGCCTAAGAAGCAGCCCGGCTGTTGGGGACCACAAGTGGGCACCCAGCTGAGTGGGTAACCTTTGGGGGACACGGAGAAGCGCCCTGCCTTCCATCCTCTACCCCAGACCATTAGCTTCTCCCCAGGCAGGTATCCCTACCTCCGTCCCACGAGGCCGGCCGGGCGGAGCTCGGGGCCCGCACCACGCCGAGCCCTGCGCGCTGTCTGTACCCGGGTCTCGCCGCCCCGCTGGTGACCCCTTGTCCCGGACTCGGCCGCTGCTACCAACGCTCTCTCAGCCCTCGGAGTCGGCCCTTGGGCCAGCAGGGAAGGGCCGTTGCGGCTGAGCCTGCGATCCGGAGCGGGGACGCGGCACTCCAGGGGAGTCGGGGGCCCCACGACACACGCGCTAGCACAGGCCAGTGTCGTCGGAAACTTTCTCCGTTACTGGCCCGGCCGCAGCCGCCATATTCCCGCCGCCGGATTCGCGACGGTACGGAACGCCGCCGGGGTCAAGGCGCGACGCGCGGCCTCCGCGAGACCCGGCAGCCGGCCCCGGCCCCGCCCACGGCCGCGGCCCCGCCCACGGCCGCCGCTCCGCCTCGAGCCCAGGTGCTCTCCGCGCTAAGCGAACGCAAACGGCTCCACCTGGGGCCCAAGCCGTGGCCTTCTCAGACCTAGAATGGGCGGGGGACTGGTAGCTGGAAGACCACTAAGGATCGGCCGTGTCCGTCAAGCATCTAGGTCGCCGCCTCGGGTTGGACCGAAACTGGGGCAGGACGGGCAGGCCGACTACCCAAGGACAGGAACTACTGTAGGAGGCGTTGCTGCTCTTAAGTATTTATCGCATAATATATGGATTTGTGTCCACTGACCAGCTAAAAGCCCAGGCTACTTAGTCTCGCCTTCAAAGCCCTTCTGGCTTCATTTTCTAATTAAAGCCTCCCTTTAGTCCACCGCCTAGGTCTTTATTCCGCCAGCAACGCTGAGCTCCCCAGTCCTGGCCTGCTCCATTTCCCTTCTCCCCCAGTCTCTTACACCTTCACCCGCCCCACAGCCCCAGGGTCCTTCAGAGTGTAGGGCTGATTCTCTTTTGTATCTGAACTCGCTGAATAAACGTAAGGGGATAGTACTCAGAGGCAGCGTTTTACAACAGCTGTGGAGCTGATGATTTGCATTCTGGTTTCTCCTATTTGTGCGACCTCGGTTTCTCCATCTAAAAAATACTGTGACTATTCAAGGAAACTTTTTTTTCCCCCTGGACTCATAAGGTACTCAAAAAGTATGAATAAACACTCCCTCTCCAAGAGGCACTTCCTATTTGCCAGTCTTCTGTCCCTACCATTATTTTCTACTGTTTATAGCTCTTGGTGGTGCCGGTTTAGTTGCCAAGTTCGTGTCCGACTCTTGCGACACCACGGACTGCAGCCTGCCAGGCTCCTCTGTTCACGGGCTTCTCCCTGGAGAAGTCCCAACCTGGGCTTTAATCAGCACACTCCAGGTTGGGTAATTGGCATTTAAAGACTAATCAGAACTCTTCAAAGTTGGATGCGCAAGTGCCTACAATGATGCTGCTGCTGCTAAGTCACTTCAGTCGTGTCCGACTCTGTGTGACCCCATAGACGGTAGCCTACCAGGCTCCCCCGTCCCTGGGATTCTCCAGGCAAGAACACTGGAGTGGGTTGCCATTTCCTTCTCCAATGCATGAAAGGGAAAAGGGAAAGTGCAGTCGCTCAGTCGAGACCGACTCTTAGCGACCCCATGGACGGCAGCCCACCAGGCTCCTCCATCTATGGGATTTTTCCAAGCAAGAGTACTGGAGTAGGTTGCCATTGCCTTCTCCCAGTGCCTACAATATCAGTAAGTAAATCTTCACTAGAGATATGTTAATTAGAATAAAAGATAAGAATTTTTCATTGTGAAAATAACTGGTGGTGAGGATATGTGGCTGGCTAGGCTATTATACAGGCACTTCTGTCTTTGCATAAATGTGGTATGTCTGTTGAGTCTAGCAGAGGGACACCCATCAGAGTGGCT
Organism: Antilocapra americana; assembly: GCA_007570785.1. Taxonomy (NCBI): domain Eukaryota; kingdom Metazoa; phylum Chordata; class Mammalia; order Artiodactyla; family Antilocapridae; genus Antilocapra; species Antilocapra americana. The sequence goes on from ML660772.1 coordinate 31,490,222, forward strand.
CCTTTGGAGTCTAGACTTCTATTTTGTACTTTGTCACAAAATATTGTCTGTGTGCTGTTATTTTATGTGTCTGCTTGTTGATAAATATTTGTGTAGTACTAGTCTGTCTGAGACTTGCTTTCATTGTAGAACACTATCTAGGGCCAAGGGAGGACATGAGTACCTCTCACCCATCTTCAGTTGGTGAAATCTGCCAGCATTTGCTAAAAGGACCCAATGATTGTGAAGGCCAAGTGCTGCTTATATTCATTCACCATATTTCTTGCATTTATCATTTCCTACAAACTTGCATTGCCACTATCTGAGCTGAGGTATTGACCCTGAATTACTTTAGTAACTTCTTTGCTGGTCACCTCCCTGTCAGCCTCACCACAGACTAACCCACACACAGGGCCCCTGACAGATGTACTCTGCAGACACTCTGTATCACTTCTTGGATTAAAATCAATGAGTTATACAAACTAGAAAAATGAAGTCCAAACTTCCTAATCTGGCACTTGAGGCCCTGAGGGGTATGTTGTAAGCCCCAACCCCTTGCCTGGTGCCATTTATCTTGAAATTAGAAGTATTAGGGTTAGTTCTTGGACATCTGCTACATGGATAGCCAAACACCTGGATATGAAGCAGCCACCTGGGAACTATTTCAGTGACAGAATTCAAGCTGCAGTTACTGATGACAGTGTAATGATGCTAACTGGGACATCCATTCTTCCAACACTTGCTTCTCTGCAGGCAAGATCTGTGTGCTAGCTAGGCCAGTAATTTCACCAGAGGAGTCAGATTAAGAACACCTGTTGAAAATAGAATCATAATTTTAAAAAAAGAGGACGAGGCAGCACCCATGGCAGGAGAAATGGATGATATTACCATTTCAGTCCTGTGTAGAAAGAGGGTCACAGAGGGCCCCTACATTATTTCTAAGTTCTCTCTTATTTTTCTCCTACTTCTTTCAATACTTCAATCCTGTTCTAGGGCTAAATCAACTCAGGTTCTCCATAAGCAATCTTCTTGGCCTGATTCCTTTTTATTTCTATGTAAACTTTGAGATTACAGTTATTTCACCTCAAACATATAATTAAATCTTTAAAAAAATTTTTAAATTTTATTTATTTATTTTTCTTTACATTATCGTGTTGGTTTTGCCATACATTGACATGAATCCGCCATGGGTATACATGTGTTCCCCTTCCAGAACCCCCTCCCACCTCCCTCCCGATTCCATCTCTCTGGGTCATCCTGGTGCACCAGCCCTGAGCACCCTGTATCATGCATCAAACCTGGGCTGGTGATTGATTACATATGATAATTTACATGTTTCAATGCCATTCTCCCATATCATCCCACCCTCGCCCTCTCCATAGAGTCCAAAAGACTGTTCAATAAATCTGCGTTTCTTTTGTTGCCTTGCATAAAGGGTTATTGTTACCATCTTTTTAAATTCCATATATATGTGTTAGAATACTGTATTGTTGTTTTTCCTTCTAGCTTACTTCACTCTGGATAATAGGCTCCAATTTCGTCCATCTCAGTAGAACTGATTCAAATGTATTCATTTTAATGGCTGAGTAATATTCCATTGTGTATATGTACCATAGCTTTCTTATCTATTCGTCTGTTGATGGACATCTAGGTTGCTTCCATGTCCTGGCTATTGTAAACAATCCGGTGATGAATATTGGGGTACACGGGTCTCCTCCAATTCTGGTTTCCTCGGTGTGTATGCCCAGCAGTGGGATTGCCGGGTCATATGGCAGTTCTATTTCCAGTTTTTTAAGGAATTTCCACACTGTTTTCCATAGTGGCTGTACTAGTTTGCATTCCCACCAACAGTGTAAGAGGGTTCCCTTTTCTCCACATCCTCTCCAGCATTTATTGCTTGTAGACTTTTGGATGGCAGCCATTCTGACTGGTGTAAAGTGGTACCTCATTGTGGTTTTGATTTGCATTTCTCTGATAATGAGTGATGTGGAGCATCTTTTCATGTGTTTGCTAGCCATTTGTATGTCTTCTTTGGAGAAATGTCTGTTTAGTTCTTTGGCCCACTTTTTGATTGGGTCATTTATTTTTCTGGAATGGAGCTGCAGGAGTTGTTTGTGTATTTTTGAGATTAATTGTTAGTCTGTTGCTTCATTTGCTATTATTTTCTACCATTCTGAAGGCTGCCTTTTCACCTTGCTTTTAGTTTCCTTTGTTGTGCAGAAGCTTTTAAGTTTAATTAGGTTCCATTTGTTTATTTTTGCTTTTATTTCCAATATTCTGTGAGGTAGGTCATAGAGGATCCTGCTTTGGTTTATGTCGGAGAGTGTTTTGCCTATGTTTTCCTCTAGGAGTTTTATAGTTTCTTGTTTTATGTTTAGATCTTTGATCCATTTTGAGTTTACACACAGAAATCCCTTGCATTCCTACACACTAACAATGAGAAACAGAAAGAGAAATTAAGGAAACAATTCCATTCACCATCGAAACAAAAAGAATAAAATACTTAGGAGTATATCTACCTAAAGAAACAAAAGACCTATATATAGAAAACTATAAAACACTGATGAAAGAAATCAAAGAGGATACAAATAGATGGAGAAATATACCGTGTTCATGGATCAGAAGAATCAATATAGTGAAAATGAGTGTACTACATAGCAATCTATAGATTCAGTGCAATTCCTATCAAGCTACCAGAGGTCTTTTTCAGAGAATTAGAACAAATAATTTCACAATTTGTATGGAAATACAAAAAAACCTCGAATAGCCAAAGCAATCTTGAGAAAGAAGAATGGAACTGGAAGAATCAACCTGTCTGACTTTAGGCTATACTACAAAGCCACAGTCATCAAGACAGTATGGTACTGGCACAGACAGAAATATAGATCAATGGAACAAAATAGAAAGCCCAGAGATAAATCCATGCACCTATGGACACCTTATCTTTGACAAAGGAGGCATGAATATACAATGGAGAAAAGACAATCTCTTTAACAAGTGGTGCTGGGAAAACTGGACAGCCACTTGTAAAAGAATGAAACTGGAACACTTTCTAACACCATACACAAAAATATAATTAATCTTTACAAAAACACCATAATGTAAATATTTTTATCACCATTTTATAGATAAAGTATCTAAGGTCCAGAGAAACTACACTGTCTCAGTGCAGGGACTTAAACCTCGGTCTTTGGGCTTGAAGTCCTAGGCCATCAAGTACAACTTTCTACCATTCCCTGCGACAGGAAATACAGTCTCATCGTTGCTGTTCAGAGTAAGCAGGGAAAGGATTACAGTGTTCAGTCCTGGTACATTTACTATAATCATCTGGAAGATCTTTTAGCCTGCACACCCATACAGTCCAGATCAATTAGAGTCTCCTCTGCAGTGAGTCCCAGGTAGATTGTGTGCATTTTAAAAGACCCTCCCTTTCACCTCCCCAGTGATTCTAACGTGAAGCAAGGGTTGAGAACCACTGAGTTATCAGTTCCATTAGTGTAGTGATTCTCCAAGTGTTAGAAATGCAGATTATCAGGACCTACCCCCCAGGTCAACTGAATCAGAGACCCAAAGCATAGAGTCCAGATTTCTGGATTATATTCAGATGTATATATCAGAAAGCTCATAACTGACTTCATGGAAGTTGATTTCTAGAAGTAGGTGTGCCAGAGCTGATGTGGTGCTCTTCACTGTTAAAGTTCCTGATTCCTTCCCCCTTGTTACCCTTCTATTCAGGGCAGAGCTCCCTCCTCAGTTCAAGATGGCTGCTTATTTCCAGCTATCACTTCTGAATTCTCATCAACAAGAAGAAGGAAGTACAAGAGGCAAGGGTATTCCCCCTCACCCCTACTTTAATGACACTTCTTGGAAGCTGGATAAGACACTTCAGCTTATGTCACAGTAACCAGTATTTAGCATTTATAGAGTCTGGGAAATGTGCCATGTTTTTGAGTGGCCACAACCCCATGCAAAAATTAGAGTTGTCTTTCTGAGAAATAAGGGAGAAAAAATAATAGATGACAAGAAGCAGTCTTTTTCAGAGCTTAGCTAACTTAACTAACTTTGCATCTCCTGCCTCTCCTGCATTGCAGGCAAATTCTTTACCACTGAGCCACCAGGGAAGCCCTCTCTATTGTATCAATGATGGCAGATTTTTGATCATGTGCTTGAACCATGATTTAGTGAATATTTTCCTTAATTTTAAAAGTTGAGGATGCATTTGCTTTTTACTATTGAAAATACAATGGTGAGCAATTAAGCTCATTGCACTTGTGATAGTATTACATTTCTGATTATTATTTTGAGATAGATTCCTAGATGGGTTAAAGAATATGAATGTTTTTAGGACTCTTAACTAATACTGCTGATTTTCTTGCCAGAAAGGAATCAGTCTGTGCTACCACAGCCAATGAACTACATTTTCAGCTGCAGAATGTTTTGTCTTTGAAAGTTTTTTGTTTCTTTTTTGCTAATTTTCCTTTGACATTTAAAAAAAGTTATTTTTGGCTGTGCTGGGTCTTCATTGCTGCATGGGCTTTCTCTCTAATTTCGACAAGCAGGGGCTACTCTTTAGTTTTGGTGCGTGAGCTTCTCATTGTGGTGACTTCTCTTGTTGCAGAGTACAGGCTCTAGGGATTGAAGGCTTCCATAATTGTGGCACACAGTCTTAGTTGCTCTGCAACATGTGGGATCTTCTTGGATCATGGATCAAAACTCTGTCTCCTGCATTGGCAGATAAATTCTTTTCCATTGAGCCACAAGGGAAGCCCCTTCTTTGACATTTTGAAAATAATGCAGGGACAGGCATCATTTACATTTGGTACTTCCATGATGAGAGATACCCATATTTAGGTAAATTGCATCTAGACTGGTTATAAAGTGTGCCACAATTTCATGAACAGATTTCATTGATATGTACCACTAGATGCAACAGTGCCAGGATATGCTATTCTTCAATTTTAAGTTTTTTCTTTTAAGTTTTTCTTGCTTTATGTTAATGCTGCTGCTGCTGCTAAGTTGCTTCAATCGTGTCCGATTCTGTGCGACCCCATAGATGGCAGCCCGCCAGGCTCTGCCGTCCCTGGGATTCTCCAGGAAAGAACAATGGAATGGGTTGCCATTTCCTTCTCCAGTGCATGAAAGTGAAAAGTGAAAGTGAAGTTGCTTAGCCGTGTCCGACGCTTAGCGACCCCATGGACTGCAGCCTACCAGACTCCTCCGTCCATGGGATTTTCCAGGCAAGAGTACTGGAGTGGGGTGCCATTGCCTTCTCCGTGTATTAATGTTAATATATTTCTTTTCTTCAGTTACACTGTCAGTCCTAAAGAGCACAGATGTTTATTCCTTACAGTACCTAGTCTAGTGTAATAGTGTAGTAATGAAGCTTCAATTGAATCAAGCATGGCTAAGGAGATGGTTTGACATTCTAACTCCTATTCTGTAGCTCATTCCAGTTGATACCATTCTCCAGGTCACTGGGGTCCTTCCTACCTTGATAATATTTCTACTTACACAAGCTCCAGATCTTTTCCTCTCCATCAAAATATTATCTTCTTAACTTTCAAATTCCTGACTTCCTACTTTCCAAGTAAACTGGACTCTGGTACTTTGATCTATACTCATATTTCAATGAAACTAAAACACAGGTAAGTTCCTTTTTACAGTCAAGCCATTAGACCCTCTGTCTCAAGTCTGTTTCCTAAGCATCTTTCTGCTTATAGGCAGGCTCCAGGGATTTAGCCTGCTTACTTCTCCTCTTTCCAGCAATCATGAATTTTTACTTCTAGGCCTGCTTTGTGAAACATATTATCTCCTAGATTCCTAGTGAAAAGGCCTGGGGTGATTTAAAAACTATAATTGTTTCTGAATGACTTCATCTTTCCTACATGTTTTAGCATGTCTGGGCAAACTCACATCTAAACAGGGACAGGAGTTTGAGGAAGAACTAAATTAATAATGGCCATGGCCATGTTTGCATTCTTTTTCCTTGGAAGAAGAGAATGGGAATAGCCAAAGTGGCATTAGTTAACTGTAAGAAAGATTTGTAGGTCTAGGGTATAAATGTAAATAACTTAAATGGAGATCTATAATAGTCTCAAGTGGAATATATCTCTGTGACAAGTCATTCTCCTCAATATCTGATTCTCCCCACACCAGCTCAGAGGTATAGGGAAAAAATGTCATAAGGAGACTATACTGATTTACTTGGTTGTGACTGCCCCTTCAACAGGTTAGATATACAGGCAATTCAAAGATGTAGGTGTATTATCCTGGCTCTTCTCTGTGAAGAGTTGTAAATAGGCCCAGAGCCAGGAAACACTTTCAGGCATTGTTTTGTCTTTTGAGTAATGTTTCCTATACTATTATGGTTTACATGGGCATTCGAATCCAACAATAAAAACAAATTTATGTTTTACAGTCTTCTAATTATTAATGACAAATTCAAGAGACAGTTCTGCAAGTCAACTGTTATTGTTCAATGGCTCAGTCGTGTGTGACTCTTTGGAATTCCATGGACTGTAGCACGCCAGGCTTCCCTGTCCTTCACCATCTCCCAGAATTTGCTCAAATTTATGTCCACTGAGTCAGTAATGCCATCCAACCATCTCATCCTTTGTCATCTCCTTCTCCTCCTGCCTTCAATCTTTCCCAGCATCAGGGTCTTTTCAATAAGCTGGCTCTTTGCATCAGGTGGCCAAAGTATTGGAGTTTCAGCTTCAGCATCAGTCCTTCCAATGAATGTTCAGGGTTGATTTCCTTTAGGATTGACTGGTTTGTTCTCCATGCTGTCCAAGGGACTTTTAAGATTCTTCTCCAGCACCACAGTTTGAAGGCATCAGTTCTTTGGTGCTCAGCCTTTTTTATTGTCCATGTCTCACATTCGTACATAACTACTGGAAAAACCATACCTTTGACTATGGACCTTTGTAGGCAGGGTAACATCTCTGCTTTTTAATATGCTGTCTAGGTTTATCATTGCTTTTCTTCCAAGGAGCAAGCGTCTTTTAATCTCATGGCTTCAGTCACAATCTGCAGTGATTTTGGAGCCCAAGAAAATAAAGTGTCACTGTTTCTATTGTTTCTCTATCTATTTGCCATGATCTTAGTTTTTTTGAATGCTGGGTTTTAAGCCAGCTTTTTCACTCTCTTCTTTCACCTTTATCCAGAGGCTTTTAAGTTCCTCTTCACTTTCTGCTATAAGGGTGGTGTCGTCTACATATCTGAGGTTATTAATAGTTCTCCCTACAATCTTAATTCCAGCTTGTGCTTCATCCAGCCCAGCATTTTGCATGGTGTACTCTGCATATAAGCTTATGGCCTAATTCTTTGTATTTTCTTTTAACTTCAAAAACACGTTTCATTTTTGGTACTACTGATAGGGCTCAATCTTAGGAATTGTTAAAATATGATGCTTCCCTGGTGGCTCAGATAGTAAAGAGTCTGCCTGCAATGCAGGAGACCCAGGTGCAATCCCTGGGTTGGGAAAATCTCCTGGATAAGGGAATGGCAACCCACTCCAGTATTCTTGCCTGGAGAATTCCATGGACAGAGGAGCCTGGTCCTCTGGGCTACAGAACCTAGGGTTACATATAGTCAGACACTACTGAGTGACACCCCCTCCACACACCCACCCACCCACCCACCCACACACACACACAATGGAAAACAGTTACCAATATGTTCAATTATTAAAGATAATCAGTGACATTAATAATGTTTTATATTATTGCAAAAAGTGGAATAGCTTTCTATTAATTGAGCAAAGGTGTTATGTTTAAAAATAAAATATACAGTTGAACAGTGCTTATATAGACTCAAAATTACTACTCAGTAGTGTCATCTGTAACAAAATTCTTATTTGAAAAATACATATTAAACTACCAAGTGCGTTCTGAAACATATCTGGGATGAAACACACATTTAAATCTGACTTTAAAATAAATTTATTCCAATTGTTATGGTTTGACTTTCTCTAAGACAAAATAATTCAAGGAATTAGATCTGGTAGACAGAGTGCCTGAAGAACTATGGATGGAGGTTTGTGACATTGTACAGAAGGCAGCGATCAAGACCATCCCCAAGAAAAAGAAATGCAAAAAGGCAAAATGGTTGTCTGAGGAGGCCTTACAAATAGCTGTGAAAAGGAGTGAAAGGCAAAGGAGAAAAGGGAAGATATACCCATTTGAATGCAGAGTTCCAAAGAATAGCAAGGAGAGATAAGAAAGCCTTCCTCAGTGATCAATGCAAAGAAATAGAGGAAAACAGAGTGGTAAAGACTAGAGATCTCTTCAAGAAAATTAGATACAAAGGGAATACTTTATGAAAAGATGGGCACAATAAAGGACAGAAATGGTATGGACCTAACAAACACATGATGCTTCCCTGGTGGCTCAGATGGTAAAGCATCTCTCTGCAGTGCTGGAGACCTGGGATCAATCCCTGGGTTGAGAAGATCCCCTGGAGAAGGAAATGGCAACCCACTTCAGTACCCTTGCCTGGAAAATCCCATGGATGGAGGAACCTGGTAACCTACAGTCCATGGGGTTGCAAAGAGTCAGACATGACTGAGCGACTTCACTTCATCTCACTTTAACAGAAGCAGAAGATATTAAGAAGAGATGGCAAGAATACACAGAACTATACAAAAAAGATCTTCATGACCCAGATAATCAGAATGTTGTGATCCCCAGAGCCAGACATCCTGGAATGGGAAGTCAAGTGGGCCTTAGGAAGCATCACTATGAACAAAGCTAGTGGAGGTGATGGAATTCCAGTTGAGCTATTTCAAATCCTAAAAGATGATGTTGTTGTGAGAGTGACTCCATTTTAGGAAAAGAGGAGCCGCCATCTTGTGGTAGGAGGCAACACCCAAGCCCTCCCCTTACCCCCATGGCACCATCCTAGATGCGACCAATCACCGTAAACTGGGGAGGTGCCATAAGACACGCCAATCAGGGGACTATTTATAGTCGAATATACCAATCAGAGGTTAGCCTGGGTAAAGTCCCTGACTTCCCTTCCTGTCCTGACTAATCACGGAACACCACGACACCTCACCCCACCTGTAGCCATTTTCCCTTTAAAAACCTTGTACCATGCGGCTCGGGGCCTCTGCCCTCACTCCGCTGCATCAGTGTGTGTGTTGCAGTCCAGACCTGGGTCTGTAATAAACTCTCTCATGTGCTTGCATCGGTGTAAGGCCTCCTGGTGATTTGTGGAGATTAGGATCTGAGCATAACATTGTGAAAGTGCTGCCCTCAATATGCTAGCAAATCTGGAAAACTCAGCAGTGGCCACAGGACTGGAAAAGGTCAGTTTTCATTCCAATCCCTAAGAAAGGCAATGCCAAAGAATGTTCAAACTACCACACAGTTGCACTCATCTCACATGCTACTAAAGTAATGCTCGGTATTCTCTAAGCCAGGCTTCAATAATACGTGAATCATGAACTTGAACAAGGTGTTCAAGTTGAATTTAGAAAAGGCAGAGGAACCAGATATCAAATTGCCAATATTCATTGGATCATTGAAAAAGCAAGAGTTCCAGAAAAACTTCTGTTTTATTGACTATGTCAAAGTCTTTGACTGTGTGGATCACAACAAACTGGAAAGTCCTTCAGGAGATGGGAATACCAGACCACCTGACCTGCCTCTTGAGAAATCTATATGCAGGAAGCAACAGTTAGAACTGGACATGGAATAAAAGACTGGTTCCCAATCGGGAAAGCAGTACGTCAAGGCTATGTATTGTCAACCTGCTTATTTAACTTGTATGCAGAGTACATCATGAGAAATGCTGGGCTGGAGGAAGCACAAGCTGAAATCAAGATTGCTGGGACAAATATCAATAACCTCAGATATGCAGATGACACCACCCTTATGGCAGAAAGTGAACTAAAGAGCCTCTTGATGAAAGTGAAAGAGGAGAGTGAAAAAAGTTGATTTAAAGCTCAATATTCAGAAAACTAAGATCATGGCATCTAGCCCCATCACTTCATGGCAAATAGATGATGAAACAGTGGAAACAGTGACAACCTATTTTTTTGGGCTCCAAAATCACTGCAGATGGTGACTGCAGCCATGAAATTAAAAGACACTTGTTCCTTGGAAGAAAAGCTATGACCAACCTAGACAGCATATTAAAAAGCAGCAACATTACTTTGCCAACAAAGGTCTGTCTAGTCAAAGCTACGGTTTATCCAGTAGTCATGTATGGATGTGAGTGTTGGACTATAAAGAAAACTGAGCACCGAAGAATTGATGCTTTTGAACTGTGGTGTGGAAGACTCTTGAAAGGTCCCTTGGACAGCAAGGAGATCCAACCAGTCCATCCTAAAGAAGATTAGTCCTGAATCATTGGAAGGACCGATGTTGAAGCTGAAACTCCAATACTGTGGCCACCTGATGCGAAGAACTGATTCATTTGAAAAGACCCTGATGCTGGGAAAGATTGAGGGCAGGAGAAGGGGACGACAGAGGACGGGATGGTTGGATGGCATCAGCGACTCAATGGACATGAGTTTGAGTAAACTACAGGAGTTGGTGATGGACAGGGAGGCCTGGCGTGCTGCAGTCTCTAGGGCCACAAAGAGTCAGACATGACTTGAGTGACTGAACTAAAGACAAAATAGAGTTTAGAAAACCTAATTACGTTTCTCCTTTGGTAACATTTAGAGGTCCTTAACTAAAAATGTTAGCTACTGTAGCATGCTAGTTTGTTGGGTATTATGTAATTTGTGTATGTGTTTGAGTGCTCAGTCTCATCCAACTCTGTAACCACATCGGCCACCACTAATAATCTTGGGGAGCTTTGTGTTCATTGGGTTATGGATTTGAATTTTTGTTGTAAACTATTATGGACGTTCTGGTTTTGAGGAAGAATAAAATTATCATGATACCAACATTCTTTGTAATAAACGTTTGTATTATGCTTTTTTGGACTAGTAATTTAGAGGAATGTTTTTCACCTTTAAGTACGTTATTCGCTCAGTCATTTCCAACTCTTTTCGACCCATGGACTGTAGCCACCAGCCTCCTTTGTCCATAGAATTCTCCAGGGCATTCCCATCTTCAGGGGGTATTCCCAACCCAGAGATCAAACCAGGTCTCCTGCATTGCAGGCAGAATCTTTACCATCTGAGTCATTTGCTAATAATTTCCAATACCAAGAAGGACCCAAATCTTAAGTCTACATTTCTCTTACCTAGTGTAAACTCTTGAAGAGGAATACCATTGCAGCCCTGGGCTCAGAAAAGTGTGGGAAAATGGAGTAAAAGCTCAGTTCTATTTTTTTTCTTGCCTTTTACAATCAGAATTTTAGTTTGCACTTTTCTAGAGGGATGCACTATATCCCTCTTATCTACAGTATGTTTGTGATTTGCTAAACAGTTTTTGTTTTGTTTCACAGCTTTTTTTTTTTAACCTTTTCAGTTTTTATGAAACACATTAATGGAGTTAAGCAGGGGCAAAGGTATAGGAGCAGTAGGCAATCATTCCTAGATACAAACTCCATGTAGAATGCTTGTCATCTTCATTAGATCATGTTCCATGAAAGCAGGGGGCTGTGAACATACCAAGCCCTGCTGTTTTCCCAGCATATTGTACATGGTAGAATTTAAATGTTTCTTCCGTGAATAAAGAATTTCTTCACATCGTGAGAAACCCACCTCCTGCCCTAAAATAACTGATATACTTAGGTAATTTATCTTGGGTGTAATTTTCAAGGAAAGTAGGATATGATATAGTTGACAAATAATGAACAAGAATTTATGTTGGTTGTTGTCCTCGCTCGTTGGTAAATAGTATGACAATAGGGAGGTCACTTGAGCTCTCTGAATCTCAGTGAATGAATTTATGAAATTAAGGGACTGGATTAGATGAAACCAGCTAGAAAATTCTAAGTCATTTAAGTTTCAAATTGCTTTCTAATTCTGAAATCATTTAGTGAGATTAGGTCAAGACCACAAAACTTTCAACTTGTAAATAACAGACAACGAATATTAGAAAATTTAAAATTTTTAATAAATGTGCTTTGTTCACAAAATGTGAAAAAATACAACAAACACAAACATACATTTTCCGGTAAGCCACCTCCCACCACTTGGCAACTACCATATAAACCACTTGATCTAGTCATAATCCTGAAGAAACCAAGCAAATGATCATTTGTTTTTGAAACATCAAATTGTTTTGGAGAATACTGTTGTGAATATGACAGGAGGCCCCTTAACTTTATATCCAAATGAAATCATTTTCAAGATTACCCATACAGTATTAGAAGGCTCCATGGACTTCTCTTGTCATTATGTAGAGAATCTGGCTCCAAGCCACAGGAATGCTTACATTTTAACATTTATATGTTAAATTGGCTTTGGTGGATATTAATACATATTAGTTTAAATCCTGTGCCAACCTAATTTTGAAGATGAATTTACAGTAACAAATGAAATTTATATATCCAAACAAGCTTACACTAAATCAGAGTATAGGTTTTTATAAAGAGATATTTCTTTAAAGTACTATTTAAAATACACCATGCACACTTTGGAGCATAAGCAGAATCAACATCTGTAAACAATCAGAAGATTTTATAGCACCAACATTTTAGCTGTAACACAAAGGCTAAATCCAAGGTCAAATACTTATACCAGCCTCTCAAAAGTATGGTTTTCATTTACTTTCAAAGCACTTTTGTTTCGTATGTTGTTTTCTTTGCCCTTAAGGTGGCATTTAGCCCAATCACAGAAAATGACTGTATGGTAAAGGGGGTACTACCAACACACATTTGTATGTTACCCTGAACATAGTACTTTTTTTCCCTCCTTCTTTTGGGTGAGCTACAAGATTTGACCTGTAGTGCTTAACTGGAAAGAAAGTCCTAATTTTTCTTTATAATTAAGTAATCTTATGTTATTGAAAGTAAATGCAAAACCTCAAGTTATTTCTGGCACATTTGAGCAACCAATATTTATTGCATTTACTCAACTGACTTTTAGGTTAATTACAATCTTGTTACTTTCATTAAGTTAGAATTTGAAATTTAATTTGAAATATTGGGTACACACACTCAACCATTTATATCTTACAGGGTAAATTTTGTATTTCTAAATAAAGTTTGACATTCAAAGTTAACTACAGCAATTCACAATAAGCACAAAAACACTTTTACCAGAGTAAAGAAGTGCAGTTTATGAATTTAGGATCAACTATTGAAAATGCAAGTTTCCTTAAAAACACACACACACAACATTAACCATGAAATCTGAAACTGTGATATTTCAGTGCAAAAACCTCAGTATGAGGTAATTTTAATGTAATAACCACTTGAAAAAAAAATCCACACAGTGGCACTCTTAAAAATGATAGTTTACATGACAATTGCTGGCTGACAAGACAATGTGGACTAAATGTTCTTAGCCATTTAAACATTTAAACTGATCTTGTCTTGTTGGACATATATTTCTCCTTAATCATTTGCTTCTGATTCAGAAACACAGAAAGGCATTTATCAGTGTGGAAAGGGAAAATTCCCACAGCCAACTAATGTTTATATATTCAAAGACAAATTTCTGCTAGGGCTTTAGATAGAAATTAGAATACCGAAAGGTCAAAACCATTTTATGAGATTACCAGCAGAGGGTTAATTTAAAATTTTTCTATATAGTTTCCAGACTTGTAGTGCAGCACCTCCTTAACAGAAAGGTGAGGACCCTATTAACGTTGGTCTAGGTAGAACATAAGCTCTCTTACAAGTGCAAACCCTTTCACAAAGGTGTGTTAGGTCAATATCGAGTATTATATTGTTCCTTGCTTAAATAGAAAATTTTGTAATGAAACCTAAATTTAAAAAAGTAAAAGTGAATTATCACAGTTAAATATACTCACCACCACTGCCCAAATCAACAAGAAGGATATGGAAACTCTATTTTGACAATGGTGTTTACTGTACTGTGCTAATCAAATTAGAATACATACCTTGGGGGAAATAGATCCCCAATGTCTGATGTTGCCAAATGGGCAAGAAAGAAAAAGAATCATCATCAATTCCAAAAAGTCTAGGGAATGTTGAATCATCAGACAAAAATGAGCCAAAATGGCTTTCTATAATAGGTAACAATTTAGTTAGAAAAAAAGAATAAGATAAGTGCATCACAAAACTACTAAACCAATCTATCTCTGTCACATTTCACTTGTGAGTCATCAAAGTGCAATCTACAGCTTTCTACATACATATTTTAGTTTCTCATTGCAATGGTTTAAAGTCAACACTGAGAAGATGAAAATAAAAATACATAGCAAATTATGCTTCATTTTTCACAATAGCACTTAAGAGAAAAAGGTACCTTTCTACAATATCTTAGTGCTAAATTAGCTAAGTAACAGTGGTTTCTGCTAGGACAGGAGTCACTCTGCATGAAACATTAAGCTTTCTCTATAAGAATAAATTTTAAAATCCAGAAGTAGAAAAAAATAGCAAACTCTGTAAACCTTTGCATTTCTTCTATGCAAACCAGGTTTTAAGTACTGAGTTCATGTTAGTATTTCTGATTAGTGTAAGCAATTCAGTTAAGGAGCCTGGATTGAAAGGGTCTTTTGCTGTTATATTAACTTAAAAGTAATATGGGGTCTTCTAGCTCATAGAAAGGAATAGAGCTGGCTTGACTTTCTCCAGAATCTGAGTCATATGGAGCATCAGGGAGCTCTGTGAAACCATATGCTAGTTGTTCATCTTCTATATCTGATCGAACATAGCAGGAAGGGTTAGAATATTCCTCATCTTCTATACTGTTGAAATCTTGAGGAATATATAACATCCCTGGGTAGTTCCTACTAACCAAGTCACTTGTGGTTTTTAGGGAGGTTTTTCTAAATGCCATCAGATGCATATGTGAAAATTTTGAATACTTGAAACGTTTAAAGCCAAGGGACTCTATAGCAATCTTCCAGCTTTTCATCATCATAGCATGACGGTTCTGATGGGAGGAATCAGGTGTGATGATAAGCAATAAACCATTTAACACTAACAGTTCATGGGCTTTCTTGCAGCAAATCCATCGCTGGTAAGGTGATGGAAAATAAGAAAGAAGAAGAGAGAAAACAACCACATGGAAAAGTTCTCCCGGAAGAGAATCAATAGGGTTTTTCAGCTGCTTCAAAAAGGCATCTATAGCATCTTGTGCAAGCTGGAGTGGTTGCTGAAGCTGCAAGTTCAAGAAGTCACATTTATATACACTCTGCAAAAAGGAAAAAACAAGGTATACCGAGAATTCTAAGATTACTTCCATCGAACTACACAAATTTTAAACCAAACTATTTCACAGCATTTCTATATAATTCAAGCTTTAAGTATGTACCTTTGACTTCTAAATTATTCTACTTACACAGACTTATTCAACCAAAACTTTTACTCAGAAAAATCTCAGAGTAATTAAGCCTAGAGAATTTCTAGTCATCATTTAAAAAAAATGTATTTCTGAGAAATTAAAAATACTTTTAAAATATATATTTTTTAAAATATTAAGGCTTTGTTTGAAATTTACCTTGGGTTAGAACTTACAGGGATGATTTATTTCTACACTTATTCATACTTATATTCACTTAATCATTTATAGTTACCTAAAGCAGGCTAGTATAAAAATAACTTTAAACAAGAAATACTATGAAATGAAGATGAACCAAAGAAGTCAGAGGACAATGAAAGTGGATTTATAAATTCATAAAAAAGCAAAATACCAAATCTTTTTAAAGTCACTTTTCAATCCTTAACTTTAACCATCTCAAAAGTAGTTTTAATAATATATCTATTGAAATAAACTACATATTAAATTTAATTAATTGAGTCAAGTGACCGTGAGGTACACTACAAGTAAAGAAACAGTATTGCATTGTTTGCTGAATATTAAAATTGTATGAAAATAATCCAGAATAAGAAAACAATTTTAAAATTAGATAAAAGTAGCTCTCCTTATATAAAACAACAGTTAACTAATTATCAAAGATATGAGCTAATACCTTAGTCCCTCATTAGTGTGTAGACAAGCTGGTCACATAAGCATCTGGACTATTTATTAAGAAAAGCAGTACATAAAGTTCTATTATATGGAAAAAGATAGTTTTTCTTTTGTTCCTTTTGGAGGGGAGACAGGGATAGCTTTATTGACGTATAATTGATGTACAACCTAAAGTAATAACCGACACACATTTAGAGTGTATGTTTTAATAAATTTTAATGTTTATACACTTTCGAAACCACTAGTGTAATCAAATTAAGAAAGATCCAACACTCCCTAAAGTTTTCTTGTGCCTCTTACATAGCTCCTTTTATCCTCCCTGTTCTTCCCCTTCACGAGGCAATCACCGATGTGATTTCTATCACTACAGATCAAGTGTGTATTTTGTAGAATTTAACATAAGTGGAGTACTATTGAATAATGTACTCTTATTTTGCCTGGCTTCCTTCATACAGCACAATTATTTTGAGGTTTCCTCCTTTTTTTTTTTTTTGCATGTATTGATAGTTTATATCTTTTTAATAGAGGAGGTATGATACTATATAAAAGATATACCATGGTTTGTTTTTCCATACACCTTTCATAGATAACTTGGCTGTTTTTAATTTTTGGCAGTAACAAGTAGAGCTGCCATGAGCACTCCTGTCTTTGAGTGGACATGGTTTTGTCTTTTGAGTGGACATGTTCTGTCTTTCAATGGACATGTTTCAACTGTCCTGGCAAATATTGAGGAAAGTGGTAGGTAGATCATATAGCATGTGCATGTTTAACTTTTAAAGAAACTCCGAAACTATTTTCAAAAGTGCTTACACTGAACTTTACATTTCTACCAGGAGTTTATGGGAATTACAGTTTCTCCACCTCCTCCTCAACACTTGGAATGGCCAGCCTTTTAAATTTTAATCATAGTCATAGGTGTGTAGTAGTATACTGAGGTTTGAATTTGGCTTTTCCTAATAAGTAGTGATGTTTACCTGGGTATCTTTTTTGGTGAAGTATTTGTTCAACTTTTTGCATGCTGAAAAATAACTGGGTTGTTAAAAACCTATTTTCTTATTGAATTTTGAGAGTTCTTTATTATAGATCCAACTTCTTAATCAGATATATTGCTTGAAAATATTTCTCTCAGATTATGGCTTGTCTTTTCATTCTCTTAATGATGTCTTTTTCTTTTCTTATTGTAGTGATGATTTACAATATTTTATTATTAATAGTTTCAGGTGTTTAGCATAGTGATGCAGTATTTTTATAGATTATATCCCATTAAAACTTATTACAAAATAAGTTATATTATTGTACAATATAGTGTTGTACCATATAGTCTTGTTGCTTATCAATTTTATATATAGTAGTTTGTATTTCTTCATCATATACTCCTATCTTGCCCTTGTTCCCTTCCCTCTTCCCCACTGCTAACCACAAGTTTGTTTCCAAATCTGTGAGTTTGTTTCTGTTTTACTATATACATTCATTTATCTTTTAAATTCTATATATGTGATAACATATATTTGTCTTTCTCTATATCACTGCTTCACTTATCTGATAATCCCTAGGTCTATCCATGTTGCTACAAATGGCATTATTTCATTCTTTATTATGGCTAAGAAATATGCCCATTGTGCATATATACCACATCTTCTTTATCCACTCATCTTGTTGATAGACACTTAGATTGCTTCCATATCTTTGCAATTGTAAATACTGTAATGAACATTGGGGTGCATGTATATTTTCTAATTGGAGTTTTCTCCAAATACATGCCCAAGAGTGGGATTGCAGGATCATATGGTAACTCTAGTCTTAGTTTTTTAAGGAACCTCCAACAGAGCAGGTGGGTTCCCTTTTTTTCATACCCTCTCCAGCATTTATTTCTCGTAGACTTTTTAATAACAGCCATTCTGACTAGTGGGAGGTGATACCTCATTGTAGTTTTGATTTGCATTTCTCTAATAATTAGTGATACTGAGCATCTTTCCATGTGCCTGTTGGCCATCAGTATGTCTTCTTTGGAACAACGTCTATTTAGGTCTTCTGCTCATTTTTTGACTGGGTTTTTTAAATAATATATAAAGTTGCATGAACTGTTTGTGTATTTGTAAATTAATCCCTTATCAGTAGAATTGTTTCCAAACATTTTCTACCAGTCAGTAGGTTCTCTTTTGTTTCATTTATGGTTTCATTTGTTGTGCAGAAGCTTTTAAGCTTAATTAGGTCCCATTTGTTTACTTTTGTTTCTATTTCCATTATTCTAGGAGATAGATTTAAAAAATATTGTTGTGAATTATGTCAGAGAGTGTTCTGCCTATGTTTTTCTTTAGGAGTTTTATAATATCTGGTCTTATATTTAGGTCTTTAATCAATTTTGAGTAGATTTTGTATAGATGTTAGAGATTGAGCATTTTTTTGAACATTAACCAGTCTTACACTCCTGGAATATATAAAACTTTGCCATAATGTATTATCCTTTTTGAAATATTGTTGGGTTCAATATACTAAATTTTTTTTTTTCAATATACTAAAATTTTATGGAGAGCTTTTGTGTTTATGTTCATGATGGATATGACCTATAGGTTTTTGTTGTTCTGTAATGTCTCTGGTTTTGGTTGGGGTAATGGCCTCATAGAATACGTTGGGAAGTGATGTCACTTGAGCCTGGAATCTTCTTTATAGGGAAGTTTTAAACTGCCAATTAAAATTTATTTAATACATTGCAGACTATTAAGGTTATCTATTTCTTCATGAGTGAGCTCTGGTAGTATGTGTCTTCCAAGAAATTTGTCCACTTAATTTGTGGAATTTATTGGCATAATTTTTTTTTTGCAATATTTATTATCCTTTCCTTTAATATTAGTAAAATATGTAAGATGTCACATGTTTCTCTTTATTTCCTAATTGGTATGCTTAGGGATTTAATCAATTTTATTGTTCTCCTCAAGTACCATTTGCTTTCAGTTTTTCCTTACTATATTTCTGAAAGATTTTTATTTCATTGATTTCTGCTATAATCTTATTATTTTCTTTCTTGTATTTTGGATTCACTATGGGCGTCTTTGTTTTTTCTAGTTGAAAAGCTGATGTCGTTGCTTTGAGACCTTTCTTATTTTATAATAAAGGTGTTTAGTATTGGATAATTTCCTCTAAGTATAGTACTACTTTATTTTTAAAGTTATTTTTTGGCTGTGCCACATGGCATGTGGGGGTCAGTTCTTTGACCAGGGGTTGAACCCATGCACCCTGGATTGGAATCATGGAGTCTTAACTGCTGGACTGCCAGGGGAGTCTAAGTACACTTTACTGATTTTAGAGGCATCCTATGCATACCTATGTTTTTGATAGCTTATGTTTTTGTTTATCTTCATTCCAAAACATGATCTAATTTTCTTGGTGAGTTCTTCTTTCACTGATGTTCTAATTATTCCATTAGTTATTGAGAGAAAGTTGATTAAATCCTCAACTATAATTTTATAAATGTCTGTAATTGCTACCTTATCAGTTTTTGGCTTATGTATTTTGAAGCTTTTATTAGATGCATAAATGTTGAAGACTGTTTTGTACTCTTGATGAACTGATCTTTTTATTATCTTTATTGCTAATGATATATTTTACTCTAACATCTACTTTGTCTGATTTTAATAGTGCCAGTCTAAGTCTTTTGATCATCCTACTTGTGTGTATATAATTGAAGTGCATTTCCTATAGGCAACATATATTTGAGTCCTGTTTTTTGATCCAGTCTGACAACTTCTATCTTTTAATTGGGTATTTAAGCCATGTCTATTTAATGTGATTATTGATAAACTTAAGTTTAAAGGTATAATCTTGCTATTTATTTTCTATGTTTTCCATCTGTTCATTGTTTCCTTTCTTCTCTATATGCCATCTAAAGAAATTTCTTTATGATCCTATTTTATCTCCTTTGCTAATTTATTAGCTGTAACTCTTTATTTTACTAGTTGCTTTAGAATTTATAGTCTACATCTTTTACCTTCACATAATATCTTACCACTTAATATGTAGTGTAAAGACCTATTAGTATACATTTAGTATATTTCCCTTTTTCCCTTCTTGTGCTATTGTAATAATACATTTTTATATAGATTATAAACTCCATTTTACAGTTGACTCTTGAACAAACACCATCAGTTTTCACCACACAGGTCCAATTATACATGCATTTATTTTTAAGAAATATACAGTCAGTTCTCTGTATCTGTGGACACAGAACCCAGGGATATGAAGACCTGACTCTAAGGGCTTGAGCATCCAGATTTTGATATCTGTGGTGGTGGTGGGGTGTCCCGGAACCATTCCCCTGGGATGCTCAAGGCCAGCTCTACTATTAGTTTTTATCAAATTTGGAAGAATTCTGACCATTATTTTATTTCTTTTATTCTCTTCTCCCCCTTTTTGAGGGAACTCCAATTGTGCTTATATTTGGCCACTTGAAATTAATTCACTGTTTACTGGTGCTCTTCCATTAAAAAGAAAGTCTGTTTAATTTTGGGTAGTTTCATTTGTTATGTCCTCAGTTTAACTTCTGATATCTAACATACTATTGTATCCAATGTACTATTAACATCTAATGTACTATTAATCCCATTTAGTACATGTTTCATACCATACACCATAGTATCCATCTTCAGAAGTTATATTTGGCTATTTTTAATTATCTTTCATGGCTCTACTTTTTATACATATAGAATATAGTTATAACTTTCCCATCTCCATGTCCTTGTTTCCTAATTTTAACATCTGTGTCAGTTCACAGTTGCTTTCTGTTGGAAGACTGATCTCATTGTGGGTCCTATTTTCTTGCTTCTTTACTTGGCTGATTACTTTTTTTACTGGATGTCAGGTATGGTGAATTTTACTTTGCTGTGTACTGGATTACTCTGTACTGCTATAAATATTCTAGCTTTGTTCTGGGATGTATTAATAGTTAAATTATCTGGAGAGTTTGATTTTTTTCAGTTCTTGTTTCAAGATTTGTTTCATGGGACTAGAGCAGCCTTCAGTCGAAGGTTAATTATTCTTCACTACCGAGGCAATTATTAATTATTCTCCATTACTGGGCTTCCCTTGTAGCTCAGTTGGTAAAGAATCTGCCTGCAATGCAGGAGACCTGGGTTCGATTCCTGGGTCAAGAAGACCCCCTGGAGAAGGAAATGGCAACCCACTCCAGTATTCTTGCCTGGAGAATCCCATGGACGGAGGAACCTGGCAGGCTACAGTTTATGGGGTTGCAAGAGTCAGACACAACTTGGCGACTAAACCACCACCACCGCTGAGGTAAGGCAGTTTTGTGTACTCTACCTAATGCACTGTGATTCTTGAGGTTTTCAGTGTGGCTGGTGGGAACAGGTACTACTTTCCAGCCTGTGTGAGTGCACCACACAATATAACCCTTAGACCTTTAAAGTGGTACTCCCTCCAGCTTCATATAGTTTTCTCACAGAAATGTACTGATAAGTACTCAGTTGAGTACTCAAGAAGGATTCTTTGCAGACCCCTGGAATGTGCTCTTTGTGCAGCTCTCACATCTTTGGTACTTTGTCCATGAACCCTAGCTGTCTTGATATCCCAGGCCTTTCACCTCTGCTGCCAGAATTCAGGGTTATCAGCCGTGCTCTGCTTGGGATCCCCTGTTTATGCCACATACTGGAAACTCTCTGAAGGGTACGTGCTGGTAAAACTGTATGCCTCATTTGTTTTTCCATCTCTTGGGGATCGCTGTCCTTCATTACCTGATGTACAGTCTCTTGTATATTATTCTGAATATTTTGTCAACTTTTTAGTTGCTGCAGGCGGGAGGAAAGAGGATCAGATTGGTCCCTGTCACTCCATCTTGCTCGGAAGTATAAGTCTCTTCCTTTTGTTTTAAAATTAGTTATAGGGTTCTGGGAACTATAAAAGTCTGATTATACTACTAAACTTATGTTCTTCTGCTTTCCTTAATGGCTTTACAGTTGAAAATTTATAGCCCTATCTATAAGCAGTTTAATATTTTAAGAATATTTAAGCTTGAGGTTTAGATTAAATGGTCATAATGTCTTAGCAGTCACCGAAGAATATCTCTAATGTGTATCTTGAGGAAGGAAGGGGAGAGAATCCACCTGCACTTTAAACTGTAGCTTTGGGACTTCCTCTGTGGCTCAGTGGCCAAGATTCCATGCCCCCAATACAGGGGGCAAAGGGAAGTAGATCCCGTGTGCCGCAACTAAAACCTGGCACAGCCAAACAAATAAATAAATATTTAAAAGAAAATAAAATAAGACTATAGCTTCTGATGGCACAGGCATTCTCTGCAAAGTATATGTCTACCTTTAGAAAGTAGAGATAATAGTAAAGGTATTTTAGCATTTTCTTATTTGTCAATGTTAGTCATAAAGATCATCAAGCTCATTAAAAATAAAGAATAAATTTATTTAAAAGTTGATGCTTCAGGCAGAAATTTTTCAATTATAACAGCAAACATTTCTTTAGCACTTACTATATGTATAACAGGCCCTTTGCTAGGTGCTTTAAGTACTTTTTCTCAAGTAAACGTGACAATCTTACAGGTATGATCCATTACAAACCTCACCAAACAGATGAGAAAACGGAGGCTCAGTCAAAGTCAGGTTGAAAGTAAGACTTCTTTCTCTTATTGAAGTACTTATTGAGTACTTAACAAGCCAGGCACTCTTCTAGATCCTGGGCGCATAACAGTGGGGATAAAAAAATCTCTGACCCT
The DNA here is from genome assembly GCA_007570785.1 of Antilocapra americana. Lineage (NCBI taxonomy): Eukaryota > Metazoa > Chordata > Mammalia > Artiodactyla > Antilocapridae > Antilocapra > Antilocapra americana. Next base: position 31,512,943 of record ML660772.1, read on the forward strand.
AAGAGTTTATACTCTTAACACATAATCTCTTCATAGCAGTAAAAATTAGTAAAAATTTTTCTGTGCTTGGTGTCAAATCAAAAGTTAAAACTGCTGAAGTTATGAATTTATGTCACTGAAGGAAATAAATCTAATTTTAAAAGCAGAGGAAACATTCTTTGTAAAGTTAAAGTAGTTTTATCTACTAAGTACAAATTTGGCAGTCTCCAAGACCCTACTCTTTGCTATTACATAAGAGCTCTACATCACAGTACATTTCAGAAAGAGATGCATTAAAAAAAAATCAAAAAATAAAAAGCTGAAGCATTACAACTATCTGGGAACTTTGCAACCTACTACAATTTCTTGACTCCAATGACAGATGATAACCAAGAAACAAAATGACAAATATGGTATTGGTCAAATTAATATTAGTTAAAGAAATGCTCAAATTTTCATAGACTATACATTTATTTTTTAATAGAAAGAGCCTCTTATCAACTTGTATGCAGGAAATATATTTGCTATTTCAGGAATGTAAAGATAGGGCTTTCCTTTGTATATATACATGTAAAATATTCAAGTCTCCGAACAAAACAAACAGAACTATGCATACCTCTACAGCAGGTACAATGTCTATGCCAACAGTTAGAAATTCTTCAAACTTCAGAAATGGGTTAAAGCAGCTGCCAACGTCAAGTAATCTGATCTTTCCTGAGGTTTGTAGCAACCTAAAAATAGATTATTTTCAGTATTCCTTTTATAATATGAAAGAAAATAAAAGAAAAATTCACACGTTTGAGAATAAAAAAGATATATAGACTATTGGCATTTTGGTCTCAGGATCCTTTTACATGTTTAAAAATTACTGAGGGCCTTGAAGAACTCTTTCGTTTATTCAAGTTATATCTACCAATACCATGTTTGAAACTAAAACTCAATGGTTTAAAAACATTAATTCATAATGAAAATCTAAATTAGGTAGTAAAATTGAGTTATTGTTTTACATTTTTTCAAGTCTCTTTAATGTCTGGCTTAATAGAAGACGAATGGATTCTCTTTATTTGCTTTTTATTCAAGCTGTTGTAGAATCACATGCCATGAAATTTCTATAAAACTCAACCCTAGATTCAAGAGAGACTGAAAGTAGAAAAGACAAATGACATTTTAATATTATTATGAAAATAATTTCCTCCCCAAAGAGACCCTGGAAGGCTTTTAGATTCCTAGATCACATTTTGCAAACTATAGATAAAAGAATTCATTCACAAATTAATTCTCAGTCACCAATACAATGATGTCAATGACTTAAGGACCAAAGAGAAAAGCCGTTATAGAATAGTATTTTTTAAGTTGTGAAAAAATTTTACTTTGTGCAGCAGCATGCCTCATCTACAAAAGTAGTAAAAAAAGAAGGTACCCAAACTATACATGATCATTAAAGTTAGTGATCATTAAAGTTAGCTAATATGGATCTGAAGAAGTGAAATGAAGCTAAAGTCATTCCATCGTGTCCAACTCTTTGCAACCCTATGGTCAGTCCATGGAATTCTCTAGGCCAAAATACTGGAGTGGATAGCCTTTTCCTTCTCCAGGGGATCTTCCCAACCCAGGGATCGAACCCAGGTCTTCCACATTGCAGGCAGATTCTTTACCAGCTGAGCCACAAGGGAAGCCCAATATGGATCTACATAGCAGCAAATAAGGATGAAGGAAAACAGTGGAATTTTGTTGGTCTGAAGCCCAGAGTTCTAGTTTTCAGATGGTAAAGCAATAATAAAAACCAACTTCAGACATATGCATTCTCACTGATATTTAGAAAATTTTTCTGAAAAAATTACGAGTAGATACTGGAAACATAAGGGAAAGAAATATAGTGAAATAATTGAGTAAATAAATGGAATCTTGGGTTCTTTAAAGTCTATAGGACACAAAAAAATCTGCCCAGCTCTGTTCCTTATATCTTGGTTAGTATACTGCCGTAGGATTCATTAGAGAGGTGTTAAACTATACTAAGTTAAGCTCCTTGAAAAGGCACTGTAAGTCAAAATAATATAAAGTTTTTTTTTTTCATAAAGGAATGTAATAAATAGGGGTATGTTTTTAACCAAGAGCGTGATGTCCTAACATTTTACAGAAATGACCATAATCACCATCTGATCATAAATAAACTATATACAGGATCAGTCTGGTACAGGACATGGCAGGTTATAGTACTGCAAAGACAATATGAACAAATTAAAATATTTTTGTCAATAAAATTTTATTTAAAAACTCATCTGAAGAGGAGGTTATGAGGGTATAAAGAAATAAAAGAATTAGCACTCTCAGCAAAAAGAGCTGCTCCTTGGGCTCAAGAGGTAATTTTCTGTACTGCAGCAAAATCAAGAAGTCAATTATTATGTAGTCCAAGTGGTATGTATAACAATCATCTGTAAAGCTGAGTTAAATTTAGTGATACCTGAAATATCACAATACACTAGCTCCAAGGAATAAGGCGACAAGCCAACTTCTGTGGTATAGGTTGCAAGCTGTCAAATGGAGCAAAAGACTGAGTAGATAGAAACCAGAAACCATGGAAATGCCTGACATATAGCTGACATTTACTGCTGAATTAACAAATGTGAATACTCAAATCATAACCAGTTAGATTAAATGAGAATCTGTAACAATATGTAATGCTAAATACATCACCAGATTGCCATTCTAATCCTTACATGGGGCTGTGGTTAAGAACAGGAGTTCTGGAATCAGAGAGACTTAAAATCAAAACTTGATTCATGTCTCCATATCACACAGTCCTTTACCTGTGTGATATGGAGACAACAATGACAGTCACACTTTAGAGTTATTTCCAGGATTAAATGAGATAATGCATTTATAATGTTTGACCTAGTATGTGGTACATGGTAAATGCTCAAAAAAGTGGTAGATATTGTTAGCTATTAATATCCTGTTATATTATAAAATCCTATGTGGTTTGTCCGCTAATGACCTTCGTAAACATAGTAAAAGCAGAATTTGCCTCACACTATTCTGATAGATCCTAGCAAACTGGGTAGAAAAAAATTTCTAATAATCTTTTAAAAGGTGCTTATAAACTTTCTATCTGAATAGAATATTCTGAATCATTTAAGTTGATTCAACATTAAATATGAAAGTGGAAGTCACTCAGTCGTGTCTGACTCTTTGTGACCCCATGGACTATGCAGTCCATGGAATTCTCCAGGCCAGAATACTGGAGTGGGTAGACTTTCCCTTCTCCAGGGGATCTTCCCAACCCAGGGATCGAACCCAGGTCTCACGCATTGCAGGTGGTTTCTTTACCAGCTGAGCCACAAAAGGGGTTTCCCTGGTGGCTCCCAGTTGTGGTCAGTGCCCCTGACACTGCAGTAGGCCACGGTGAACCCACGTCTCTGCTAGAGACTCCTGGACACTCACAGGCAAGTCTGGATTAGTCTCTTGTGGGGTTACTGCTCCTTTCTCCTGGGTCCTGGTGCACACAAGGTTTTGTTTGTGACCTCCAAGAGTCTCTGTTTCCCCAGTCCTGTGGAAGTTCTGTTATCAAATCCTACTGGCCTTCAAAATCAAATTCCTTGGGGATTCTCCGTCTCTTGCCAAATCTCCAGGTTGGGAAGTCTGTTGTGTAGCCTAGAACTTTCGCAGCAATGTGTGAACTTCTTTGGTATAATTGTTCTCCAATTTGTCTCTTGCCCACCCAGCGGCTCTTCTCAGATAGCGGATGGTGCTAGTGGTAAAGGGCCTGCATGCCGACACAGGAGACATGGGTTCAATCTCTAGGTTAGGAAGATCCCCAGGAGAAGGAAATGGCAACTCCAGAATTCTTGCCTGAAAAATTCCATGGACAGAGTAGCCTAGTGAGCTATAGTCCATGGAGCTGCAAAGAGATACTTTTTAATGTAATTTAATATAATGGAATAACTTATAACATTGTTGTTCAGTCATTAAGTCATGTCTGACTCTTTGCAACCCCATGGGCTGTAGCATGCCAGGCTTCCCTGTCCTTCACTATCTCCTGGAGTTTGCTCAAATTCATATCCATTGAGTTGGTGATGCTATATAGCCATCTCATCCTTTGCTGCTCTTTTCTCCTTTAGCTTTCAATCTTTCCCAGCATCAGGGTCTTTTCCAATGAGTTGTCTCTTTGCATCAGGTGGCCCAAGTATTGGAGCTTCAGCATCAATCCTTCCAATGAATATTCAGGGTTGATTTCCTTTAGCACTGGCTGATTTGATCTCCTTGCTGTCCAAGGGACTCTCAAGAGTCTTCTCCAACACCACAATTTGAAAGCATCAATTCTTCAGTGCTCAGCCTTCTTTATGGTCCAACTCTTACATCCTTACCTGACTACCGGAAAAACCATAGCTTTGACTGTACAGATCTTTGTTGGCAAAGTGATGTCTTTGCTTTTTAATATGCTGTCTAGGTTTGTCAAAGCATTCCTTCCAAAGAGCAAGCGTGTTTTAATTTCATGGCTACAGTCATTGTTTGCAGTGATTCTGGAGCCCAAGGGGGGAAAAAAAATCACTGGTTCTATTTTTTCCCCTTCTATTTGCCATGAAGTGATGGGACCAGATGTCATATTCTTAAGTTTTCTGAATGTTGAGTTTTAAGCCAGCTTTTTCATTCTCCTCTTGCACCCTCATCTAGAGGCTTTTTAATTGCTCTTCACTTCCTGCCATTAGCATGGTATCATCTGCATATCTGATGTTGTTGCTCTCACTAATCAGTTAATCAATTTCAAATTTCTTTGGTTTAGCCCTGCAATTTTTTTTTTCACATCAAACATATATTTACAGTTTAAACACTAATCACTCAGTGAACAGAACATCCAAATAAATACTACCCAGGTCAAGAAATAACATGCTGCATCCTGGAAACACAATTCTCCCTGACGACATCCCCTACCCATTTGCTAAAGGCAGTCACTGTCCTGATTTTAGTGATAAATATTCCCTTGATTTCCTTTTATAGTCTTCCCACCATGAATGCTTTCTGAGTAATACACTTTCATACTACACATTTGCTTTTGTGACTTTCTTCTTTCACTTAATATAAATTTGTGAAGGTCATCTGTGTTTCTATAATTTAATTCAGATTCATTGTTATATAGTAGTACCTTTTATACAACACATCCCATTGTGATTTTGATGAGAATGGCACTGAGTCTAATTAACATCTTTACAATATCAAGTCTTCTAATGCATGGACATGCTATTGTTCTCCATCTACTTAGGTTTCTTTCATTGTCTCCAAATTAACAATTTCTCTTAAAGGTCCCATGTGTATTTTATTGGATTTATATTTCTTGTTAGCTCATTTTTGATGCTATTACTGCTTTCCCCCTATGGATAAACCCTCTTATGTTTTAAAAATTTAATTTTTCATTGTTGGTTACAGAAATGCAACTCATTTTGTATAATGATTTGTATCCAGTAGCTTGACTAAGTTTCTGTTATCTCAACTGCTAATCTGTATATTTTGAGTATTCTAGTCTAGGTACATAGTTATATGAAATCTGTGAAAAACAACATTTCTTATTTCTTTTCTTATCCACCCACCCACCCACCCATCTATTTTTTTGCCTCACTGCTTTTCCCAGGACTTCTGTTGTTCAGCTGCTAAGCCGGGTCTGACTCTTTGCGACCCCATGGACTACAGCACACAGGCTTCCCCGTCCTTCACTATCTCCCAGAGTTTGCTCAGACTTCAGGCTTCTAACACAGTACAAAACAGGACTAATACAAGCAGTTACTATTTTGTTTTCAGTCCCAAAAGACACATTAAGTATAATGCTCACCATTATTATATAATTCACTATTAAACACAATGACTGATCCAGGTTTTATATAGAAACCTTGATAAAGCTAAAGAAGCTCCTCTTATACTTTGCTAGTTCCTTTTGTAAAAAAAAATTTTCACAGAAATCTATTTTGGTTTTATGAAATGCACTCTACTCGGCTACTGAGATATGACTTTAATTTGTTTATGTGATACAGTACACTCAATTCTATGGTGTTAAATCAAGCCTGCATTATTGGGAACAATCTGATTTGGTTTTGATAAATTATTTTTTTTATAAATTAAAGCATTTGTTTTATATGTGTATATATAGCTGGTTCTATCTGTGGTGTTTCTGGTCTGTAAAGTCATCACAATCACTGAACTATGCTCCTAAGGGAAACAGAAAATTAGGCCTCTGATTACAATACTTTAATTATTAGATCAACATATAACTTGGATTTATGTGTATTTCTGTTTAAAAGTACCTTATTTAATATATATTACAATGCATCAACACTGAACTCACAACCAACACCATTATAACTCATGCCTGAGGGAGGCATATCTAATATAGTACTTTCTCTGTAAGGCATAATACAGCCTTCTTGTTTTTAGATACACTTGATAGAACTTAAACATTATGCTTAGGGGTCATTTAAAATATAAAATCAATAAAAAGCGCAAAAAATGTACTCTAAATAGACTGAAAAAGGGACATTTTTATGCTTGAGAACTGAACAATAAGGAAGAGCTTGCCTTGTTCAACTTCAGCTAGGAAGGCGTATGTCAGATGACTTAAATTTTTCGCCACACTGAGCATGTCCACAAACGAGACTGAAAATACCAAGAGTACTGATCTTGGAATTAAATTTTATTGATTAGGTGAATTTGCAGATATGGAATTTTTGAATCATGAAGATAAACAGTGTGTACACATACACACAGATATATATATATACTTGCATCTATGTTCATAAGTGAGACCAGACTATAATTTACCACTCTTGTACTGTCCACAGAGAGTTTTCATGTCAAGGTTATGCTAGACCCTTAAGGTGAGTGCAGGAGAATTCTTTTCATTCTATTTTTAAGAGTATGTATTAAGAATAGACTTCATTTTCCCTTTAATGCTTATTAGAACTTGCTGATAAAGCCATTTAGGCCTAGAGTCTTATTTATGAAAAGATTTTTAACCACTAATTTAATTCCTTTAATATTATTAACATCCACAGAGTTATTCAGTATCCTTCTACTATCTTTTAAATGTCTTCAGTATGTATTGCTATATTCACCCTTTTTAATATTGAAATTGGTTATTTGTGACTTTTGTTTTCGGGATGTACCTCATCCAGAGATTTCCAATTTTAATGGTCATTATAAAATTCCAGCTTTTATATTTGTTAACTTTTTCTACCTTCCTGCTGTTTACTTTTTTCACTTTTTTGGTGGAGGAAGGAGCTGAGTTATCTTTGACTTTTTAACTCTTTAAAAATAATTTTATTTATTCATTCACTTTTTGCTGTGCTGGATCTTTACTGCTTTGCGGGTTTTTCTCTAGTTGCAGTGACCAAGGGCTCCTTCCTCTCTAGTTGTAGTGTGCAGGATTCTCACTCTGGTGGCTTCTCTTGCTGCAGAGCATGGACTCTAGTTGTGTGAGTCTCAGTAGTTGCAGCTTTTGGGGTATAAAGGACATCCTCAATAGCTGTGGCTCATGAGCTTAGTTACTCTGTGGCATGTGGGATCTTCCCAGACCAGGGATTGGACCTGTGACTCCTGCACTGGCAGGAGGATTCTTTACCACTGAGCCACCAGGGAAGCCCATCTTTAACTTCTTGAGGTAGACTCTTAATTCATTAGTTTTCAGTTTTTCTTTATACTATATGCACTTAAGCTATAAATTTTCCTTTAAGCGATGCTATAACTATGCCTGAAAATTTTAATAAAAAGCATTTTTGTGACTTTTTTTGATAAAAAATTCTTCACAAAAAATATTATTTAGTTGAAAATATTTTCTACTCTTTATTATAATTTTTCAGTTCATGGGTTTTTGGGGGAAGGTTATTTACTAATTCCTAAACCTTTGGGTACTTTTAAGTTGAACTGACATTTGCTTTATAAATTTTTATAAATTAGTAACATTTTAAATATTTTACTATAATTTTTAAATAACATTTTTTGTAAATGTTACCTGTATAGTATAGTTGAAATGAATTATTTTGTAGTTTTGGGGTACACTATTCTACATATGGCTCTTAGGTTGTTAACTATGTTGTTCAAATATTCTACTGTGAATGCTTGCTCTCTGTTATTGAGAAGGTGTGTTAAAAATCTTAGAATTTTTTTAAAGAAGCAGAAAAATATCTCTATAAATTGATAAAATAGCACCACCTTCATAGTGTTGTATCAAGATTAAATGAGTTAACTACACACTATACATGAGGACAAGGAGTAAAGAAGGAATAATTACCAAGTTTGTTACAGTTAAAAGAAACAAAAAGGCTCTAGAGAGAGATAATCAATAGAACTCTATCTTTACTGGTGCTTTACCACCAAGTGACCTTAGAAATTTTACTTAGAATTTTTGCATCTGTTTCCTCCTCTGTAAAATGAAAGGCCATTCTAATTCTAAAATTCTAGATCAGTTCTTGATAGAATAAAATATTACCCTCTTACTTATTTGAAATCTGTCTATATCAATATCCTGGTGAAAATAATCAAATAAAAACTAAGACTCAAAAAAATTACAACCTAGTGAATTTTCCTGAGGTCCAAATTTCATGAAAATCTATTCTGTCAGATTGTTAACGGACATCTAACAGCAGCAAAGCTCTAAGGGGCACTTTTTTCAATGTGTCATACATAGGATAAAAACTAGCGTAATTATGGCACTCTTATCAGATACAATTCTAATGAACCAAAGTCTTCACTGAAGGTAGAATGGAAAGGAACTCTTGTCACTTAGGATACCTCTGCTTGAGACTCTCTACCAGTAGTTCTTAATTTTCTGGGTAATATGCTTCGAGTATCTGATGAAATTTATGGCCATTTCCCCCTAGAAAACAATACATATATGATACACAAGTCACACTTTGCTATTATTCAGGGTGGTTCACAGACTCTGCTTGGATTATCTGAGTTTCCATGTATAGGCAGTGATGATGAAGACAAGGTTTTATAGAATCACTGTCTTGGTCTGGTACAGTTTAGTGGCAAGGAACAGAAAAGCACTTAAACTAGCTTAAGTAAAAGGCAAATTTATCTTAAACATGAAAAGATACCTCACAGAATTCAACTTTAAGAAGCGCAGTTGGTCTTCGTGGGAACAGAAAAAGTATCAAGGAGATACTTTTCTGTCTCCTCTTTCTTTCCAGAAAACTGCCTCAGTTGCTTACAAACAATTTCTGGACATTGATGATTAAAATAGACATGGTTCTATTAGGAGTCCAGAATGGCAGTGGCTAAAAGACAACGAAGGGAAAAGCCCGCGAAAATAGAACAAACGAAGGTCGGAGGACCAGAGTGAGGACCTCAGGTAGAACAAACAGCACTCCTGGCTAGCCCAGTTTACATAGGGCAGGCCAGGGGGAGGGAAAACATATAAAAAGAGGAGCCAAAGGGCCGGGGCTCCCTCCTTTCTTCTCTTCCCATCTTTGGGTCGGCATGCCCTCATGCCTCGAGGATTTATTTTCCTGCTATTTTCTAAATAAAATTGAGCCGTAACATGGAGCTGTAACACTGATCTGTCTAAGAGCTATAACACGGTCTGAGAGCTATGACATGCCGAGGGCTCTAACATCCGTCGCTTCAAATTTTTGTTGAGAAGAGACAGAGCCGAGGAGAATACACTCGCCTGACAGGTCTATACCTCTGAACTTTACTATTAAAGTATAACTATTTTTCATTTCAGTTTAGAGTACTTAGTATTTATATACATAGGATATGAGTTAGATTAACTCAGTAGCATCTGTGAACTCCTCTCTGAGTTAATGTTTAGCATTCTTTGTTAGGATGTTCTCTTTAAATTCCCTTCCAAGATACCTATGACTCTCAGATAGCCTTTCTCAGGTTATACTTTTCATGCTTTCTCTCTCTCTTTCCTTTGCAACCTAGGACTTATTACAGCGATATCACTTTCTACTGAAACATCTCTCTGAAAATAAACATCAAACTCAACCACAATATACAATTTGCCACCATTAAGAATGCTGAAAAGAAATGTGATGTAGGCTCTGTAACTTCATTAAACAGTTGTGATCAATTTTGTGGTCTACGGCAGCACTGCGGGAGTGTGTTAGTGTTCTCTGGAGACTACTCTGAGGCATTTGAACACATTTTTCTAAATGTGCACTAGGCTGTAAGAAAGCAAGCCTTTTTTAGACACGCCAAATGTGATTCCACAGAGACTGAGGAAAAATAAAGTCATTATAGCGTATGAGAAACAAAACAGAAAGAAATGGCTGAATTTACTAATGTTGGTTAAGGTAAATATTTAGAAGATATTAGTTTTTCTGACCAGGAAAATTTATAGAACAGATGAACAGTCTGATGAATCAGGAAACAAGTGGTTTTCTACAGGACAGCTAATTGAAATACAGTTAGACTGGTTCCTAATTTCAATATATAGGAACCCTCTTCATTTACATTCTGTAAAGTGATAAAACATACTGATTAAAAGACAAAGTTTGGTTAGAAAGTTTGTTATGTTTCCTCTACATTTTATCGCCTCTTTCAAATGTTCATTTACATTCCTCAGTAAATTTTCACTTTGCTTTAGATAGATTTATGCAGAGAACCTTAAAACTGTATTATCTGGAAACATTTTTAAAATTTAAGAATTCAGTCTTCAACTTCACTTAGTTTCTCAAAAGTGTTAAGTAAAAATCTTGCATGTAAAAATGTATAGGCTATTCATATGATAACTTTCTATTTAAATTTCTTTCCTATGTTAATTTTTACTCAATACTGCCTTTGTTCTCTTTTCTAAACCAGTTATAGTAAAAAGACTGTATTTCTTTATTCCTATCTGCCTAGGCTGTTCAAATGATAACTTTTTATTTAAATTTCCTATGTTGGGTTTTACTCAATATTGCCTTTGTACTCTTTTTCAAAACAGTTATAGTAAAAGATCATCTTTCTTTATTCCCTCCCCCTCAATTCCCATCTTTTTGGTTAAAGACCTTAATAAGGAAATACAGGATTTTATTTCCTACAAAATTTTCTGTCTGGCATGCTGCCAGAGTCAACAACAGAATCTTGAACGCCTCAAGACATTTTTAGAGGGAGCTATAAACTCTAAGTAAAATGTTTTGCTTGTTACATAAGAAAACATGGCAATATTTACCCAAGTATACAGTTTAAAGCAGGTTTTCAAAGTGCTCTCTCCAAAGCTGTAGATATTTTCCAGAGTCCATTCAAGAGCCAACGAAGGCAGACGTGGGAGATATTGGGTGATGACAACTTCTATACCCTTTGCCTATACCACAAAATGTTTCCTCTGAATAAAATATTCTATGGCTAAAATGTTGAAATCAATAATCCAGGCCTTACTTATTACCCTACAGGTTTGATATAGAGGAATGGGAAATTAGATTTCCATATAGTATCTTCTTCAGGAGAAAGAAAAGAAGAAAATGCACTATTGAGAGTCAGCATGTAAAACAGCACTGTCATTCTGAATTCATGACAGTCATATATATGAGAAATTTTTTTACAATCCAGCTTTTAGGGGTGATAGATAACAAGTAAGTGGGTAAATTTTATTACTAAGATACCCTAGATCACATTAAAAATCATTTAGTTCCACCCATCTTCCTGTCTTAATCATTTCTTCAAGGAATAGCAGAAAAAATAGTTAAAAGAGAAAACTTCTGATTTTGATTGATGGTGTGGTTTATTACCATTTATTAATGCTTAGAGAATACCCAAACCAAGGACTGAACCTGGGTATCCCATGTTGCAGGCAGATTCTTTTCAATCTAAGCTACCAGGGAAGTCCAGCATTTAGCAACTTGCTCTTAGCATTTCATATAGTCTATTTCATTTCTATATGTATCATAAATCCTTGAAACGATTCTTAAACATTACTGATTTTGATGGCAATATATAAAGCCAGAAAATAGCTTCTCCTTCAGATTTTGGTAGTAAAGAACAAAAAAAATGTACTAGAAGGAGATTAAGTGTGTGAGTAAAAGCTGTTTGTAGGCTAAACAATCTGCACTATGTAGATGAAGTGAGGCTTTAATAAAGAAAAGTGAAGGCTCAGGGAGTTAATGATTTATATCTGAAGGGACAGTTTTTGCCAATGAGCATTTCACAAAATAGTCTTAGAAGATGCTACTTTGTCGATAGGTCAAATGAAAATACAGTCTCTTTTTTGAAGAGCTACAGGCATGTAACCATATAATAGCTCTCTAATTAAAAAACTCAATTTTAATGTCTGAACTTATTTTGTTGACAAACCCATTTTTAAATTATGTCTAACTCATTTCTTGGAAAAATTTACAGAATTTCTTGGGAAAACAAAATTTTGAGACTAAAGGGATTCATGAGAAAGGCATGGATATCTAGTTTTTAAGCAAAATATGAATAAACTGAAAGGATAACCCAGAAAATCCATATACAGAGATCACAGAGGGCTTATGAAGAAGTGAAAAGATCTCAGCCATGGCTTCACATGAATGCCCAGATTGCTGCTCTTATTGACAACAGTTTTTGTGTTGCCATCATGGTGATCACTGTCATCACATAACAATGGCCACTATATCAGCAATGTAAAATTCTTATGAGTAGATACTATTACTCTCATTTTACAGATGAGGGGAATGAGACTTAGAGAAGTTAAATACATGTTATTTGCTAGTTAAGTGATTTCAGATGGAATTAAAATCTGACTGGTAGTCTGAGGTTTCAACAATTATGCTTCCTGTGTCTCCCACAGAAGGAAGTACCAGTTTGGATACAACAGTTAGTTGTTCATACATAAAATAAACATGCTATGGAAATATTTACTATAAATTTAGGTCTGCATTCTAAAAACAAGCTAATCATATGTATTAGTTTTCTATTATTATGTAATAAACTACCACAAATTTAAAAATATAACCTAATTTTGTAGAAGTTCAGGCATGCTTGGCTGGTACCCTGCTCTGGGTGTGATAAAGCTGAATCAAGGTTTCAGCAGAACTAGGCTCTTATTTAAGAGTTTTGTGAGGGGAGAATCCACTTCTAGGCTTATTTAGGTTGTTGCCAGAAACCAGTTCCATGTGGATGCAGGGCTGTTTTTTTGATGACTGCTCAGCTGCTAGAGGCCACCTATACACCACGGCTCATGGCCCACCCCATTTTCAATGCCAACAATAGCACATTTATTCTTCTTATGCTTCAAATCTTCCTGAGACCTGCTGTCCCCCTTCTATTCTGTTGCATTTGGGAAAAGTTATTTGTTTTTAAGGGCTCATGTAACTAGATTAGACCCACCCAGATAATCTTCCTGTCTTGGTCAATTGATCAGTAACATTACCAGAAAAAGACTGAGATCGCTGGAGGAAGAGGGATTTTTGCCTCCTTCAGACTACTTTTAGACTCAAGGTGCAACATCTTACAGATTTTAGACCTTCCAACCCCTACAATCATGTGATCCAATTCCTTAAAATACATCTGTCTCTCTATGTACACACCCACATACTATATTAGTTCTCTCCCTCTGGAGAACACTAATACACACTTCCCAACAGAATCCCATGTATCTGGTGGTCAAGATTTCTATTTTCATGTAGGGCTACCTGAGAGATGAGAGGGAGTTTCAAAACACAAAGGAATACTAGTGGCACATCCCTATTAACTGTTCCCTAGCAGCACACCACAACATACTGAGTTTCCTTGCTCCCACGAAAGTCAATAGATAGACTGAATTATTGGTCTTAATCAAACTAAACCTCATGAAAGAGTAGCTTATCAAGATTCCTGGCAAAGAAACTTAAAGGTTTAAGATACTCTAAAACTGCAAATGCAAGGGAGTTAGAAACAACACAACCCAACAGATCTGACACTTCTATTTCTAGTAAAAACATTTTCAGCTAGACTGAAGCAAAAAAATTACTAAATCAGATCTGGCAAGAAATTAGAAAAACTCAAAATCATAAATAAAGTTAATTGAAATGCAGATTTATATACACTCATGACCTTGTCCTAAGTGATTAACCTACATTTCAGCATTTTTTAACAACTCAAAATTTTATGACAGGGCATGATTTTTTTTTCTTTAGGGCATGATTCTTTAAAGGCAAGGGTCTAGTGCTTGACGAGAATATATTTTATATGTAATGGGACTCTTTTAAGAGTTACTATACTCTTATCTGTCTTCTTAAAAATGACTTAATATCTTTTCTTGACATGAGAGATATTCATCATGACTGTTCATCATTTTTATAGATATATAGGACTCTATCCCTACAAAAAGATTGCCTGTTTCTAGAATTGTTTTCCTCTAAGATAGTTGTCTTTTCTCTGTGTCACATTTTGTTATTATGTAACAGACTGTTCTGTTTTCTTAAGGTTTCTAATCTATCATGTTTTGAAAAATTCTCCCCTTTATTTCCTCTTTTTCATTTTTGTGTATGAAGGCCTCCTTCCATGGCAATTACTTGAACTGATCTCATCTTTGCTCAGAGTGGTTAAACTCAAGTGGATTAAAACTAGATACGGTTGTCTTTTATTAACCAGAGTAAGAAGCCAAAGAGTAGATAGAGATATTAGATTCCCATTGTTTTCTCAAAAAATAAAGTGTCACACACAACCCCTCCACCACCTGAACCCCCCTTTTTAAAGCCTTTTCTTAGTCTGCTTCTAACATTTTAATCCTTTGTTTTTCTCCTTGGGATCACCCATAATGTTGTATTTATCCTATTCTAGATACTTTGGGCCAACATCAAAGTACTCAATGGTACACAGAACTGAAAAGATACTGTAGAGATAAAAGAAAATAAAGGAAACAAAGTACTACTAATTTCCCCTGTTTCTAACCTCAATTAAGTTTTCTTTGTTCTAAAGTCACAGTTAACTTAGTCATGAGATTGGCACTATCTGGGGTTTTGGTTAAAATTAATTTTATATATTCTTTTAAGAGAATTCATTCATTCATTGATTTACTGTGTTTGCAACTCACTCCAGTACTCTTGCCTGGAAAATCCCATGGACAGAGGAGCCTGGTAGGCTGCAGTCCATGGGGTTGCAAAGAGTCAGATATGACTGAGCGACTTTACTTTTCACTTTATGTGCGTTGGGAAGATGCCCTGGAAAAAGAAATGGCAACCCACTCCAGTATTCTTTCCTGGGAAATCCTACGGACAAAGCAGCCTGGCAGACTACAGTCCTTGGGGTTGCAGTCGGATACAACTGAGCGACTAGCACTTTCTTTTCACTTTATGTGCAAGGTTACTGTGTTAAGCCCCCAAGTTAAAGCACAGAATAACAGAATTTGAACATTTGTCCTCCTGAAGTAGTCACTAGTACATGGCTTGGAAAATTATAATGGTTAGGAAGATTATTAAAATGACCCTTGGACAAGTTACTAAAGTGATTAACTTAATTCTTTTACAATTCTCAACTATTATTAAAGCCTAAAGAAAACCTGGCTTTTAGACACAGACACAAGTTCTCTTCTGATTTTATGATAGAGTAGATTAATTTACTGTAAATTCTGTCAAATATACAGACTTTCTTGGGTTTTCAAAACTATTTCTACTTTTGGGAATATGTATTCAATCTAGAGCTAATGCTCTAGATCCTGGGAAGAATAGGTTTTTCCTCTTAGCAGTCCTTAATGCAAATAAACACTGCCTAAAGGCTTTAGAGATTGTATGAGGTAGACAGTGTCATTCTGAAATACCTTACTACTCTATACTCATATTTATAGTTTAAAAGCTCTATGCTGTGACCTCTACTGCTATTGGTTTAGATTAAAGTTAACAAAGGTAACGATATTTCTTTGAAGGCTAAAAACCACTGCATTGGCAAACTGAGGTAGAAAAGAATCCAGCTGGCTAAGGTTCTTCAACAACTTACATATTTCAAAGAAGGCTTCCATCGGAGGTTCAGGTTACATCTATGGTCATGTTCTTAAGGCCACACTCTTAATTTTAAAATATTCTCCAGCAGTAAAGCAATTACTCTCATACTTTCTATATCATATTACTCAATTGTTTCCAATTTTTCTTTCACTTATTCAAATGTATACCAGGTATTCCATAGGTACTGGTGATATAGTTATAAGGCAAAGTTACTGACCTTAAATTTACACAGCAGGAATATAATTTAGGTACCTGCTCTATTAATAAAATATCACAAATTATTTTCACATGCCTTTGTATAAGTAAAGCTTAACTGAGAATGGGAAATACACACCATATAATAAATATATAGTACCACATGAGGACTACCACTTCAAAAAACATCACAAATAATATATGATTTGGGAACTGAGGTATCTGTTCACTCCTTCATATAGTGTTCTCAATATGACTAACTTGGCTATTATCAGTGTAGTAAGAATAAGCATAGTAACAATGTGTTATTAAATTTGGTGCAGGGAAACATTCAGAACTCTGTGCAACACATGGACTAATCTAAAGATTTCAGCTCTGTCTCTGGCAGATCCACGGGTAGGCAGTTTCCATGGGCCAAGTGAAGCAAGGAAATGGGTGAGAATCAGGGAAGAGCCACGCCCTCCAGTGACCAGGAGCCTTGGCTACAATAGCTGTTGCCTGGTGAGACAGAAGTGGTCAGGCAGGAGAGGGCTGAAACTCAAGAAGGCAGTTGTTTATTGATTACAGGGTTTCAGCTCCTATTTAATCTCTTTTAAACAGCAGCTTCCCCATAAGCTTCATGGTAGAAGGTTTAGAAAGTCAAAGACACTAACCCTCTTCTTCACCATAAATCCTGTCTAGGCCTAAGTAATAGATCTCAGAAGAATTTTACATTTCCTTTGTTTCACCTAATTAACAGCAGTCTTCCAATTTACCCATACTTTTGTTTCCCCCTCTTAAAAATGCTTTCAAACAATATTACAGCTATACTTTCTCAAAAGAATGAGAGTGTAAGCAAAGTAGGGAAACTGTTAAATAACACAAGATGAAGGTATTTTAAACTGGGATTCATGTTTTCCCCTGCACATGCCATTATCAGTTATACCACTTATTGTACTACTGTCTTCATGAAAATAACTGCAAAATTAAAATAATACTGAGATAAGGAGCTTAGTTATCAGTCTTAGTACAATGGGGACAAAGATAAAATTCATTAAACCTGCTTAAAGCCATGAATTTTCAACCTCCCAGTTTCATACTGACTGGGCATGCAACAGAAAAGCTAAAATTAAACTGTGTACTCAATTTTATAATTATTAAAGAACATGTAAAACATACTGGAAATATATTATCACCGATGCTGATTAAAACATGTGGTATAATTATCTTTTAAGGGAATGGGAATGAAAGCTCTCTTACAACACTCCAACTTTCTCATATGAATCCACTTGACTCTTTTGAAAAGGAATTACCTGCCCACAAAGAGTTCATAAGTGTCTACAGGTCCAATGCCACTGAGCACACTGAGAGTCTAAATGAAATTAAATCTGTCCCACCTCTTTTCCCTTGCTTCTGTGTATTATTTTGATGTACTAAAACTTTGAAAAAATATTAACACTCCTTGGATAAATCATAAAACAGGATAGACTGATTCTGAAAAGCACAATATCTGTTTTTCTTATACTCAGCAAAAAAGAACTGAATTAAACTAAAATGCAAATAAGCCAACTACTTTGGTGACTTAATACTGTTAATATTTAAAAGTAAGACATGAAAAACAATGGCTTTGCTCTGGGAACACCCTATACTTTCTAACTACCAAGTATACAACCAAGAGTAATAAATACAGAAATACGAAGTTGAAGAAGTAAACTAAGCCACCTACTACTTTTACATACGTTACCTCCCTTAGTATTATGCTATGTTTTTTAAAACCTTACTTTTCCATGTTATCTTGCATAGAGTTAGAAATACAGTAGCATTTAGTAAATATTACTTTTTTGAAGGACTGAAATTATACCTGCTTAAGTGTTCTGGTTGCTGGGGCGACTTTATACTTCACCCTACTGGTCACTAATTTTGCCTTTCAAATACAGACTTTTGGACTGTGTGTAACAAAATAAAAATTACAGTGCAAATTGAAGGTCAAACATTCCACCAGTTAAAATCTATCTTAACTGACTTTCCCTCTTGATAACTGGCTATGATGCTTGTAAATAAGACAATGAAGAATCCAACTATGTTCAATATACCTTATCATGAAATGTACTTTATCTGATATCTCTGAAAAATCACTATCATGTTTAACAGTTAAAATCTGCAGAGTACTATCCTTAACCATGACTACTTACCACAGCAACATTCTGACACTTTCATATCAAAATGCTATGACAAAGAATGAGTTACACTTATCAAAATGCAAGTTATTTAAAAATGGCAAAGAAAACGTTAAGTACCATCACCCTCCAACACTCCATATAAAATTATTAAATGAAAAAAAATTAGTAAATGTTTTCTAAGATTCAGTACCAAAAGAGCAAGTTATTCTAGTTAACTAGAAAAGATAGCATTAACTAACAAAAAATCCATTCTCTGAGTGTAATGAGTGATTTAAAAAATTTGGACCAGAGAAACTTATCTACAAAAGGAGGGGGGATAAGAACAAAGCTTTCAAGTAAAGCATTTCTTCTCGAGAAGTACTATAGAGGAGATTTTTATTAAGAAAGTGATTCTCCTGGAGATAAGGGGGTGATGACTTAAAACTGCAGCAGAAACCACACAATTTACTCTTCAACCCACTCAATTCTATATATATATACATATGCCTTCTGTTCCTTAACTTTAGGCAATTGCCAGCATCTCTCCATTCTAATTTAGTTAAAGCTGTTGTATTAGCATTAAAAATAAATTCAGTTAAATTCTATTAAGGTGACTCAAGATAATAAAAAAAAATTTACAGACTTAACAAATACAAAAGAATACATGTGTTGTAATCATTTGGGGAAACTCCTGAATTTCCCAAAAGACATTATCCTATCTTACCTTTTTCACTTACTACCATGGTTCTCTTAAGAGAAGAACACCCATGGCGGTTTCATGTCATTGTATGGCAAAACCAACAAAATAAAGAAAATTAAAAAAAAAAGAGAGAGAAGAACATCTTCTCAATCTGTGTCCAATTAACGATTATCTTCAATTGGATAATCTGTACTGAACTATTATGTTCATTATAGTTTTCTTTTCATTCCTATTATACATAAGCACTACCTGAAGTTCCATAACTAAGGTTTCTCTCTTTCTACAATTTTTCTCCAGACTGATTCTGGTGATATTCTGTATATCCAGATGACATCACATACTTCAACAATCAAAATAATCCCCAGATGCAGATATTTCTATATCTATTTTCTAATTTTTAAAATTTTTTCTTAGGCTGAGACCCACATTTTCAATAATATGCAAGATAATAATAATAAATATATGCTGTTGAATTCATTTAACTTAACAAGTATCTACTGAGGACCTTGTATGTGTTGGCACTATGTTAGGAGCTGAGTTGCAAGGCAGATGTGGACCTTACCTTCATAGGGTTTACAAAGTGGTCTAAGAGGAAAGACAAACCATAAACAAAAAAATACAATGCACTGGAGCAGGGGTTTTCAAACTTTTTGGTTTCAGAATCCCTTTCCACTCTTAAGAGTTACTAAAGATCTCAAAGAACTTTTGTTCATGCAGGTTATAGCAATTGATATTTACTGTATAAAAACAAGCTGAAAAAATTTTTTATTTAAAAAACAGCAAAAATAAAAATCATCATAGGTTAACATACATAGTATTTTTTTTTAAAAATCTACTTCCAAAATAAAATATTAATGAGAAGAGTGACACTGTTTAACATTTTTTGTTGTTGTTGCAAATCTGGCTAAATAGATAATAGCTAATCATGCCATGTTTTAGTTTGCCTTTTGTGTACTTCCCATTTCATCATATGACAAAACAGGAAGATAATTACTCAAGAGTTAAGTTGAATACAATTTATAATTTTTATCGCCTCATCACCAACAATCTTAAATTGAAACTGGCCTTTTTAAAAAAAAAAATATTGTGGGTCCATGATGAAGAATACAATGACTATTAATATAACTTGATTTCACTGCCTTGATAGTGCTTTGATGCCAGCAACTTTATCTACCACTGCTTCTGAACTATTAGTACAAATAGCAACATAGTAAAAAAGGCAAATAGTATTTTAATATTAACATGAAATACTTTGGACTCACAGACCTCCCGAAAAGGGTCTCAGAGACTCCTAAAGATCCATGGATCATACTTTGAGATCTGCTGTTGGTTAGAGAAGTATGTAGCTTTATTGATGATACCAAACCTAGGAGTAAAGAAAGTTCTTCCTCAGAGTGTTGAATGTTTAAGACTATGTAAGGATTAAGAGGAAATTATGCAGGTGAAGGGGTTAAATGCTGGCTTGTGAGAGGAATGTTCTAGGCAGAAGGAAAAACACCAGGCAGAAGCTAGAATTTTATATGAATAAAAGGGAGATCAGTATTATTGAGTCATATAGTTGAAAAGAAAAGGTACTAAGGAAATGAGGGATGCAAAAAGGTCAATAAAGAAGGACTTTTTATGTTATGCTAAGGAACCTGCATTTTATCTCAGAGCAAAAGAAAATCCCTGAATGGTTAGGAGAGTTTGCCAAGTGAGCATCAGGTTTATGTTTCAGATAAAATTCTCAAGTTGAACTGTGGAGAATGAATTGCAGTAAAACTGGAAATAGTAGTCTATTGTAATTGCCCTGGTGGGAGAAAGGACACAGAGGGGTAGACAGACTGAAATGATATTGATAACCTGGAAACGATAATAGGACTTGGTAATAAACTAGATGTGGGAAGTGAGATAGGGAAGGAGTCAAGAATAGATCTTTAAGATCTAAGCATAAGACCAGAAACTATAAAACTCCTAGAGGATAACATAGGCAAAACACTCTCTGCTATAATCCAAAGCGGGATACTCCATGACCCACCTCCCAGAATATTGGAAATAAAAACACGAATAAACAAATGGGACCTAATTAAAATTAAAAGCTTTTGCACAACAAAGGAAACTATAAGCAAGGTGAAAAGACAGCCTTCAGAATGGGAGAAAATAATAGCCAATGAAGCAACAGACAAACAATTAATCTCAAAAATTTACAAACAACTCCTGCAGCTCCATTCTAGAAAAATAAACAACCCAATTAAAAAGTGGGCCAAAGAACTTAACAGACATTTCTCCAAGGAAGATATAAAAATGGCTAACAAACACATGAAAAGATGCTCAACATCACTCATTATCAGAGAAATGCAAATCAAAACCACAATGAGGTACCACTTTACACCAGTCAGAATGGCTGCCATCCAAAAGTCTACAAGCAATAAATGCTGGAGAGGATGTGGAGAAAAGGGAACCCTCTTACACTGTTGGTGGGAATGCAAACTAGTACAGCCACTATGGAAAACAGTGTGGAGGTTCCTTAAAAAGCTGCAAATAGACCTGCCATATGACCCGGCAATCCCACTGCTGGGCATATACACCGAGGAAACCAGAATTGAAAGAGCCACGTGCACCCCAATGTTCATCGCTGCATTGTTTACAATAGCCAGGACATGGAAGCAACCTAGATGCCCATCAACTGACGAATGGATAAGAAAACTGTGGTATATATACACAATGGAATATTACTCAGCATTAAAAAAAAATTCATTTGAAGCAATTCTACTCAGATGGACGAAACTGGAGCCCATTATCCAGAGTGAAGTAAGCCAGAAGCAAAAACAACAATACAGTATATTAACACATATATATGGAATTTAGAAAGACAGTAATGAGAACCCAACATGGGAGACAACAAAAGGAACGCAGATGTATAGAATAGACTTGTGGACTTTGTGGATGAGGGTAAGGGTGGGATGAGATGGGAGAAGGGCATTGAAGCATGTTAATTGTCATGTGTCTAATCAATCGCCAGCCCAGGATTGATGCTCGGGACTGGTGCAGCGAGATTTCCCGGGGGGGAAGGAGGAGGGAGCGGGGACCCGGAGGGGAAGCATATGTAAACCCATGGTGATATCATAACAATGTATGGCTAAAACAATAATTAAAAAAATAAAAAAATTTATAAAAAAAAAAAAAAAAAAAAAAAAAAAAAAAAAAAACTTTAAAATTTTAACTTTTGCAAAAAAAAGCATTTAAGGAAAAAGGGAACACTGGAGAAGGAACAAATTTGGGTGACTCAGTAGAAAAGGGGAGAATATTAGCTTGCTCATGATACAAAGGTATCTCACAGGCTTTGTCACACCAATAGGTAAATAACTCCACTGAAGTAACTCATTGACACAGAACTATTGTTAAACTTACACTGTGCTGCACTTAGTTGCTCAGTCGTGTACAACTCTTTTTGACCCCATGGACTGCAGCCCGCCAGGCTCCTCTGTCCATGCAGATTCTCCAGACAAGAATACCAGAGTGGTTTGCCCTGCCCTCCTCCAGGGGATTCTCCCCACCCAGGAATTGAACCAGCGTCTCCTGCATTGCAGGCAGAATCTTTACCAGCTGGCCACCAGGGAAGCCTTGAGACAGCGAAGGAGTCAAGAAAAAAATCTTTAAGTTTCTAGATTAGGCATACAAACACATTTAATGAACCAGGAAATACTGGAAGAGGAACAAATTTGGGTGATTCAGTAGAAAAGGGGAGAATATTAGCTTGCTCATGATATAAAGGTATCTCTTAGCAGGCACCCAGATATGTGAATATCAGATCAGAGCTCTGAACTGGAAATACAGATTTGGCATCATCAGCATATACAGGGTAACCAAAGTCATGGAAGTAAATTGGGGATGATATGAAAATGAAGGATAGAGAACACAGGAACCACATTTAAGAGGAAAAAAAGGGGATGCACTGCTATTAGGTTGGTGAAAAAGTAATTGTGCTTTTGGACTGTGAATTTTAGATCATTATAACTAGGCTCAAACACATCTTTATTAACCAAAATAGGAACAATTACAGTGAACTACTTTTTGCCAATGAGAAATAAGTTTATTCCTACAGCATAAAAATATGTCCTCTGGGATTCAATGAACTCTTGGAAAGCATTTTCTGCCTCCTGCTGGTTCTGGAAGCATGTTCCCTGCAAAAAGTTGTCGAGATGACTGAAGAAGTGGTAGTCAGCTGATGAGGGGTCAGGTAAATATGGAGGATGAGGCAAAACTTCATAGCCCAATTTGTTCAACTTTTGAAGCACTGTTTTTTTGTCAGGCGGTTGGGCATGGTCATGCAGAAGAATGGGGCCCTTTTTGTTGACCAAAGCTAGCTGCAAGCTTTGCAGTTTTCAGTGCATCTCATTGCTTTGCTGAACACACTTCTCAGATGTAATGGTTTCGCCGGGATTCAGAAAGCTGTAGTGAGTCATATGGGCAGGAGACCACTACACAGTGACCATGATCTTTTTTGGTGCAAGTTTAGCTTTGGGAAGGGATTTGGAGCTCCTTCTTGGTCTGACGACTGAGCTGGTTGTTGCCAGTTGTTGTATAAAATCCACTTTTCATTGCATGTCACAATCCGATCATTGTTGCTGCACAGAATAAGAGAAGATGACACTTCAAAATGACAACTTTTTTGATTTGCAGTCAGCTCATGAGGCACCCACTTATCAAGCTTTTTCATATTTCCAATTTGCTTCAAATGAGAAATGACTGTAGAAAGGTTGATGGTGAGTTCTTCAGCAACTTCTCACGTAGTTGTAAGATCAGCTTCGATGATCCTCTCAGTTGGTTGCTGTCAGTTTCCAGTGGATGACCATTACGCTTCTCATCTTCAACGCTGTCATCTCCTTTGCAAAACTTCTTGAACCACCACTGCACTGTACGTTTGTTCATTAGCAGTTCCTGGGCCAAATGTGTTATTGATGTTGCAAGTTGTCTCCACTGCTTTACAACCCATTTTGAATTCTAATAACAAAATCACTGGAATTTGCTTTTTGTCTAACATCATTTCCCTAGTCTAAAATAAATACAAAATAAACAGCAAGTAATAAGTCATTAGCAAAAAAACATAAAGTGAGAAATGTGAATAAAAATGACATTAACATAACCACGTTTATTTAAGAATGTATTCCAATGTCACACGGCAAAGTTCAACAATGCAAAACCACAATTACTTTTGCACCAATCTAATATTAAGAATGGACAAGAAATGTACTGATAAAAGGACATGTCCTTATACAGTACATGTATTAAGATGAAGACTATTTTTTAAAAGATAACTTTTTTTTAAAAGATAAAGAGAAGAAATAGAAGAAGTTGATTGTTAATAACCACTAAATTATCATTAAGAATTATAAAACAGGTAATAGGACATGCCTCTGCCACCCTCATAAAATGAATAACATTCACTGATATTTTAGGATGAGTTTTACTAGGCTTTAAGTAACCCACTAGAAAATGGTAAATTGTTAGTTAAAACACCAAAGACCCTATTTTCTAAATTACTTTTCTGTATTTCTATATAAGTCTAACTAGCTTTATATTTTTATTGGATCAAATTAGATTCGATTCTAATTACTAAGATAATAAAGAAATTGTTTTAGATAGTAAATCTTAAATTTACTATTTACTGGGGCATAATATACAGAACTATAATAAAAATCTTATAAACTGAGTTTAACAGAATTTGGGGGGAATGTTTTGTATCTTACCAAGGAAGCACATTTAATCTAAGAAGCCCTCCAAAAAGAATTTTTGGTCATCATTTTTATATATACACACAGTCATATCCATTTCATTTAAATTATCAAATTTGTGGGCATAGTTATTTATAATATTCTTATATTATCCTTTTACTGTCCATGGTATCAGTAGTGATAGCTTTCTTTCATTTCTAATATTAGTAATTTGTCTTTTTTTTTCTTGGTTAGTTTGACCAGAGGTTTATCAGTTTTTGCTTTTCAAAGAACCAGCTTTCAGTTCCACTGATTTTCTCTGTGGTCTCCCTGTTTTCAGGTTTCATTAATTTCTGTTCTAATTTTCATTATTTCTTTTCCTCTTACTTTAGATCTAATTTGGTCTTGTTTTCCTAGTTTCCTAAGGTAGAAGCTTGTATTACTGATTTTCCATCTTTCTTCTTTTCTAATATATGCATTCAATGTTAAAAATTCCCCTCTAAGCCTGCTTTCACTACAGCTCTCCAATTGTGATAAGATGCATTTTCATTTAGTCCAAAGTATCAATATTTAAAAACTTATACTGTGACTTTTTATTTGACACATATGCTAATTAGATAGTCTATAAACATTTTGGGCCCTTCTAGCTCTCATTGTTATTGATTTATAGTTTAATTCTACTGTGGTCTGAGAGAATACCTTCTATAACTCAAATCTTTCTGAATTTGTTAAGGTGTGCTTTACAGCCCAGAATATGGTTTATTTGATAAATGTTTTGAAAAAAAAAATCAAACTTTTTAAAAGGCAGCAAAGTACTTATTTTATATCATTTACAAGTATATATGTACAAGATGAAGGTTGGGACACAGCTATCTTACTATTAGAAGGAATAGCAGTAATTGGGGCTTGGGATAAAATTCAAAAAGTAACATCTCAATTCTGAGCTATAGATGTTATTTTAAAAGTGACTCTAGCAATAATAAATTTTTGGTCTTCATAAAATGTAAGTGAAAAAAGACCAAAGGTATTTTTGCTATGTGAGAACTTATCTGAACCCAGAAATCAGAATGACTTCATTTGGGGATAAGAGCCGGTGGGGGGGGGGAGGGCAGATAATCTTTGCTATCTACATTTGCAAGTAGCACAGTGATAAAGAATGCACCTACTAATGCAGGAGACACAAGGGATGCAGGTTCAAGCCTTGGGTGGGGAAAGTCCCTTGGAGGAAGAAATCCCAACCCATTCCAGTATTCTTGCCTGGAAAATTCCATGGAGAGAGGAGCCTGGCTATAATCCACTGGGTCACAAACAGACACCACTGAGCACATCTACGCTTGCTATGCAAAATCAGAAGTCAAACAGATTCAGATAGCAATAAATACATATCATCCTATAATAATGTCTATAGAGTAAACATCTGACCTTTGACTATTTCATCTGCCTCTCCAAATGTGTTATGTACAAGAGAGTGGAGATTCTCTTTGGGAAAACTGAGTATTATTTTGTACTGAGGATCACTTTATATTTAGATGCATACAGTGGTAGATTATTTATAATAAAATATAATGCAGAATGATTGTTTCAATAACATAGGAAGTGCAGTTTACATAAAAAATTTTATACTATATGGTCTCTATTATGTAAGAAATGAGGCCTATTAAAAGGACTGGAAAGAAATATACCTAAATGTAACCAGAATTGAGTAATAATTTTCCCACATTTTCATACTGTGATCTTATTTAATTTGTAGTCAGAAAAATATACAATAATTACTTTAATATAACCTGATAAGTACTGTAATAGAGCTATAAAAAGGTTTGCTATTGGTACCAGAGTATCAATTCTTTTGAGAAGTTCAAGTTAAATTCTGAAAGGGAAGATATTTCAAATATATCCTAATGTGATATAGCAATAGTTGATCAGAAAAAGGATATACTGCACTTGCAACTGCCAGTGAGAACAAGCATATACCATTAGGGAAATTTAAAGAGTTCCATAATACTAGAATACAGGCTGCAATAAGAGTAAGAGGAATAGGAAGAATAAGCATACTTGAACATACTGGGGCCAGATGCTGTATGAAATAGTTTCTAGAATGAAGAAAATCTAAACCTAGCCATCTTAGGCTAAGATGTTTCAATGCTTAACTTCAATAGTTAAACAATGATGTTAATAGTTTAACAATGATGTATAAACAATCATATTTCTTTTAAAAACTTAAAACTATTCTTTTTCCTTTAAAATTAAACCAGAGACTGAAATTTGACTATAGCAAGGGAGAGGCTGGCAAATACACTCTTCAAGAAACAACTATAACAGAGAACACAATCATGAAAAACAACCATTTGAGGGCTCAAACATACACAAACATGTTGCTAAGTGTTAACTGATGAAAATGAGCTGAATCTTGGTTAACAACAGTGGGGATCCGTGGTGCCTTTGCCTGAAGCCACTCTCATTACATTCACCCTTTGCTCAGATGGTATGGAAATTCTTTGAGGATAGGGCTGGCTGTGAAAAAGAGCAACTTCACTTCTGGAAGAGGTCAAAGGGATTTTGAGTAAAGAGTGAAAAACACACACAGAATTAAGTAACAAACTTGGTAAGGAACAAACAGGGAATGTAAGCAGCTATGCTAGCTTCAGGTTGCAGTTTTGGTTGGCTTGAACTGTGGACTGAAAGGCTGGTCAGAAATTTAGAAAATCCACAAAGATTCCGGAAATGAGAGAGATACAGAAGGGCTACAGAAACTCTTCACATAGCCTTGGCTGGTTGGAGGCTAAATGAACATGTACGGGAGACCCATGAGGGCCTGATGGAAAGCAAAAGGTGAGGAAGACTTGAAAACTGCCTTAATTTTAAATGTGCTCCCAAATCAACACACATCCACTGGCAAAGGCTGGAGACCTCACAGGTTTAGAGAGGTCTTTGAGCACAACTTCTGACTTATCATCGACTCCTAATCTGTCTAGATACAGTTGCAACCCTAGCAAACCAGCCTCAAAAATTAAAAATAGTAATGTACAAGCTACCAGGGAAACAGATCCCACAAGCTAAGGGCAGCAGACTACTAAAAAGCATCACTACCCACCTTCCTTGAGGGAAAAATCGAAAACAAGAGTTCTTACAACAAATTATCAAAAATATATTGGACAGCTTTCAACAAAAAATGATGAGACATGCAGGAAAACAGTGTAATCCAAATTCTAGAATAATAGCAGTAAATAGATTGAGTGAGCCCAAATGCTGTATTTAGCCAAGACCTAAAATCAGCTATTACAGAAATGCTCAAATAATTCAAAGAAACCATGTTTAAAGAATTAAAGGAAAATATGACAATGATGTAATAAACAAGGTTATCTCAACAATGAAACAGAGCCTATAATAAAGAACCTATAAAAATCCTAAGATTCATATTTTCCATATGTACTTATTTTTTGGTAGCTGTGTAACTGTATAATTTCTTTCTCTCTTTTTTTTGCCACATCATATGGAATATGGGATCTTAGTTTCCCAACCAGGGATTGAACCCATGTCCCTTGTGTTAGAAGCACAAAGACTTAACCACTGGATCACGAGGGAAGTCCCTATAATTTCTTACACTGGTCAATATTTTTAAAATACTTAAGAATGAATACCTGAGGTATAAGCTGTTTAGCGACCCATTATGCTTTGTAAGCTTTGTAGTAACTTTGGAATAAAGGTAAAGATCTTCTCCTACAGAATTAATCAAACGTTAATTTTTTAGTGAAATTGTTTAAATCTAACTGGGCTTTCCTGGTGGCTCAGATGGCAATGTGGGAGACCTGGGTCCAATCCCTGATTTGAGAAGATCCCCTGGAGGAGGGCACGGCAACCCACTCCAGTATTCTTGTCTGGAGAATCCCCATGGACAGAGGAGCCTGGTGGGCTACAGTCCATGGGATCGCAAAGAATCAGACACAATTGAGCGACTAAGCAAAAAAAAAAAAAACCCAACTAGATAATATTTCAACATGGTATAAAATCAAAATAACCAAAGGAAATGTTATGCTGATAATCACAGGTGTGTAACTGTTTTAAGAGGCCAATTTAATTTTATTTGCATGGTTAGCCTTCAGTGTCTGTCAGGAATGTTTCTAGAATTATTTTAAGGGAGTAATAAAATATTACTTGATTCCACAAATTTATTCTGATACTACAATATATAAATAATGTTAATACTACTAGTAATTAATTGCATTGAATATACAGTGAAATACTATTTAGCCATAAAAAGGGGGAGATCTTGCCATTTTCAAGACTACAGATGGACCTTGGTCATTACACTAAGTGAAGTTAGACATGAAAAGACAAATACTATATGATCTTCTATGTAGAATCAAAGAAAATAAAACTTATAGGAAGAGAAATCAGATTTGTGATTGTCAGAGCTAAGGATTTAAAGGTAGGAGACTGGGTGAAAGCTATTTCCAATTAAGTTCTGGAGATATAATGTCCAGCATGGTGACTAGAGTTAACAATACTATATTGAATATTTGATAACTGCTATTAATAAAAGTTCTTATAAGGAAAAAAGGGTAATTAGGTGAGGTGAGGTATGGTTAACTAAACCCACTGTGGTTTGCTGTATGTCTTAAACAATGTTACATGTCAACTGGTGGTGGTGGTTTAGTCGCTAAGTCATGTCTGACTCTTGTGACATCATGGACTATAGCCTGGCCAGGCTCCTCTGTCTGTGGGATTTCCCAGGCAAGAATACTGGAGTTGGTTGCTCTTTCCTTCTCCAGGGGATCTCCCAGACCCAGGGGTTGAACCCACATTTCTCCTGCATTGTAGGTGGATTCTTTATCATTGAGCCACCACGGAAGCCCCTATATGTCGATTTTATCTCAGTAAAACTGGGAAAATACTCATGTATTTATTAAATAAAATTTGTGCCTATATGCATATATATTACCAGCAGGCAGGTTTTTATATTGACAATAAAATAATGGCAATTAATTCTATTAATAATCTATGTGTTAGTCACTCACTCAATCATGTCCAGCTCTTTGCAACTCCATGGACTGTGGCTTGCCAGGCTCTCCTGTCCATGGACTTCTCCAGGCAAAAATACTAGAGTGGGTAGACATTTCTTTCTCCAGGGCATCTTCCCAGCCCAGGAATCAAACCTGGGTCTCCTGCATTGCAGGCAGATTCTTTACCAGCTGAACCACCACAAAAGCCCGATCATCGTTGTCATCATCATCATCATCTTCTATCAATTCTTTATTTGTGATTTCTTTGTTAGTGGACAGCCACTTTAAATTTAATTGGATTTTGCTGTTTTGATACTTTGTATTACCATAAAAATAATTATTATAACATTTAATGAATGATTCTTTTTCATTTTTAGTAAGAACAATCTATGCTATGGAACTATTAGTTTCCCAGATGTCCCTTAAAAGTTTATGCTACTTTCCTATGTAATAGTATTACAAATTTACTTTTCTCAAACTAACACTACCAGAGAAGCAAACTGCTCACTACCTGTTTTAAGCCATTATTTTACATTATTAACACAGATATACTTACTCAGTTATAAATTCAGGGTTTGTAAAGCTGAGGTTGGTTAAATGACCTTCAAGTTTAGAAGATTCATGCGTATTTAAGGCTGGAGTGGTCTTAGTGCCGAGTACAGCTCTTTTCTCATCTTTTTCAAGTGCTTTTCTCTTCCCACCATTTTGGAAATATTCTCTGCACACACTACAATGCAAAATAAAGTTATATTTTAAACAACAGGTATGGATATAAAATAAAAATGGACATATATTACCCTTTATTAATAAAAATGGGAAATCTTCAAATTATAGTTTCATATTTTTAAAATGTCACAGAGGTTAAGTTTGAGTACCTCTAGCACTTTCAAATTTTTAAAATTTCCATACAACAAAGCATGATCATAGATTATGTTTGATAAATTAGAAGTGTTTTTTCAGAAGCACAATACCTAAATGTTTTGCTGAACTTTATTCTTAGCTAAAACATAACTTCCTCCAGAAAAGCTTACGTAACTCTGCTATTCAGTGACACATTCAAAAAGAACAGTAGTCACAGTTAATTCTGAGCCAGCTCTGCTGGTAGCACAGCTGGTTTTCAGATCCCTCCTAGTTTATAAAAACAAAATCACAAAATCAGGTTGCCAACATAGAAAGAAGAGCATAAAAATCTAGTTAAGGTAAAAACAGTACCATATTACAAAGGTATACATTCAGAAAGAACAAAGGTTTGAATATAATAGTGATTTTTATAATACCTGGAAATTATTCCTACTCATCAAGAGACCATTACTCTTTGTCCCAATTTTTATAATATAAATGAATATTAAAATGCAGATTTTTCAATATAATTGGAAAATATAAGCCCATATCAGGTTGTTATCTAGAATCAGACACTAAAAACTGGTATTAACATTAAATATTAAACCACTTTCTTCCTACCTAGTACAATTCTGGAGAAGGAAATGGCAACCCACTCCAGAGTATTCTTGCTTGGAGAATCCCATGGACAGAGGAGCGTGGCAGGCTACTGTCCAAGGGGTCGTAAAGAGTTGGACACAACTGAGCGACTAATACACAATAAAATTTTAGGATGAATACAGCAGGGTACCATGCCTGGGTATGTAACAGGACGATAAATATGAACCACAGAAATCAACTCAAGATATTCACTAGCTATTAAAGACAAGAAACTTAAACGAAAAAAGACTGCTGTGATCTGCCTCTGGCGCTTGAGCTTATTGTAAGACAGGAGACACACAATTAAACAATTAACTGATATACTTATCAAAGTTTAAAGTGACTGTGAATGGAAGCTAAACAAATCTTTCTTTACAGAGTCTTAAAGGTGGCTCAGACAGTAAAGCCTCTGCCCACGATGCCAGAGACCCAGGTTCAATCCCTGGGTCGGGAAGATCTCCTGGAGAAGGAAATGGCAACCCACTTCAGTATCCTTGCCTGGAAAATCCCATGGACAGAGGAGCCTGACTAGGCTACAGTCTATGGGGTTGCAAAGAGACATGAATGAGCGACTTCATTTCACTTCACTTCAAACCATTATTATTCCATATAGCTCATTCTCTGAATAAAGATGGACTATTTTTCTCCACAGACACTGCCTGGTACAGTTCCATAAACACATGGCAGGAGAAGAACTGAAAAAGTACTTTAAAACTAATTTTTGCAAGTACAACTATGGTGTCTAATGAAACAATGCCCATTTCTCCTCACACTTAAAAAATACTATTAGCTCAATTTCAGTTTCCCTAAATATCTATTAAAGATGTCTTTAACTGATCCTATGGAAATTTAATTTTAACTCAAATTATATACAAGAGTTAAAACTCATTTATCATTAATTAAACATTTATTAACTACCTATCATATGCCAGGCACACAGGTAATGGGAAAGCAAACTGAAGAAGACATTGCTGCTTTCAAGGAGCTCAAACTAGTGAAGGAGACAGTTATATAATAAAGAAAACACAATTTATGAATACCTATCATCCAGTCTAAAATCAGTAGTATAAAAGCTAATTTTAGAAAGATAAGTAGGAATAAATCAGGCTAGGAAGAACGTTAGTTAAGGAGGAAAATCCTTTCCTGGTAGAGAACAACATGAGCAAAGTCAAGGAAGAGAAAAGCATCATGGATCTGGCAGAGACAGACATCACTTCAAGGCATGTGAAATTTACAGTGCCAGGCAGAAAATGCACTGATAGACTCATAAATGAAAAGGTCTAGAGGCCAAAGAGAGGAATGATAGCCAGGTGACACATGGAGAGATAAGCAAACTTCAGATCATTAAAGACTGACAGGCCAATGTAGGAATGTGGCCTTTAGAAATCTAACCTAGTGACAAAAGTGGTTTACTGGTTTCTTGGAGTTGGGGGTGAGGGTGACTACAAAGGTATACATCAGAACTTTTTAGAGTGATGGAAAAGTTTTATATCTTGACATGGTGGTGGTACATAAGTGTAAACAACCATCAGTACTCACTGAACTGTACACTAAATTAAACCTCTGTAGAGTTAATTAAATACAGCCTTAAAACCTTGGAATTAATACTAAAAATAATATCTTTATCATATACACAGGGGTAAAAAGATTGTTTACCTTTCTATTAGGTGGAACCATACAAAATTGCTAATATTCAATAGTTCTTGATCCATAAACACTGCAAAACTGAACCAAATTTATATGGCTCAATCTCATAATTACCTAGAAGCTGGACTGCAAAATACTTAAAGGGCTAGGATTATAGATATTCACAGGATAATAACCACTATCTAAATACCAATCTCCATACAAATCTCCAATATACAAATCATTAAGATAAGAGCACACACAGCTCACACCTATGGCATAACTAGTTAATAGGAATAGTACCTAATGATACATGTAATTTGGAGATAAAAATCTGAGGCCAACTGTGTTGGCTTTGGAATTATACAAGTGCAGAGTCAGATGAGGACTATTTAAAAGAGGAAGGTATGGCGGGGTCTCTGAGGTGGCAAAAAAAAAAAAAAAACCACAGATAATACCAACTAAGGTTTACTACCAATGCAGTCCAACTCTGAGTGGAGAAACCTTAAGAATGTAGAATGCAGTAAAATAAAGCATTAGCCACAGGAAGGCCAAAAAGAAAAAATTTGAAAGGTGTATGAGAAGGGCTATTGCCAAAGGTGACATAATAATATTATTTCACCAAAGGTGAAATAATACCTTGAGAAGGTATTATTTCTGAGGGAGAAAGGAAGCACCATGAAAAAAGGGGGTATCTTTGGAGGTGTGCTGATAAAGGGAAGGAATGAAGCAATGAAGAATAAAGAGCATACTGACATAAGTTATACCTATTAAAAATTCATACATCAGCCAAATGAGGACTCTATTTATTAAAGGAACTCCACTTATATATTTGTAGCAATCAAACAAGGCTCTATGGAATTAAGAAACCAAGTAAGTCACCTAAACCCGTACAGGTGTTTCTATAGAGACACTCCAACATAACAGCCAAAACACATTTAAAAAATGTTCAATAAACCCAGCAACCACACAAGTTTATATTAGAAGGAAAGACAAATCAAAACTTTTCAGTAGATGAAAATTCTTAAAAACATAAAAAGTAAAAACAGCTATAAAAGAGAAAATTATAACATACTTCAATATTAATTATATATAATTGAACAATTGCAGATATGAAAAAACATTTCAAATTGGAGATTAAATACAAAGCTGAGGATACAGAAGAACTAAATAAATAGCCAGATATTCCATGAATATGAATAGGAAGACTCAATACTATCACTATGTTAATTCTTCTCAAATTTATACATTCAACACAATCCCAATCAGAAGCAGAGCAAAATACCGTATTGACAAAATAAGAGGTTTCCAAAGTTTACGTGGATTGGCAGAAGATCCAGGATAGCCAACACAGTATTGAGGGAGAAGAACAAAGTTGGAGGACTGACACATTCTGATTTCAAGACATAATATAAAGCTATTACTGTACTATTATTAGTAGTAATCAAGACAGTATATTGTTGGCAAAACAACAGACAAATAGATCAACGGGAACAGAATAGAGAGCCCAGACATAGGTACACGTAAATACATTTAACTAATCTCTGACAAAGGAGCAAAGGCAATACAGTGAAGTACAGATAGTCTTTTAAACAAATAATGCTGAAACTGGATATTGAATACCAAAAACGATCCTAGACACAGACAATACAACCTTCAGAAAATTAACTCCAAATGGATTACAGACCTAAATGTAAAACACAAAACTATAAAACTCTTCAAAGAGTTTTATAAATTTCCAGGAGAAAATCTAGATGACTATGGATGTTGTATCTAAAAAGCCATGGTCAAATGCAAGTCACAATCTATAAAAGAAAAAACTGAGAAGCTAGACTTAACTAAAATTAAAAAACTTCTGCTCTGCAAAAGACAATGTCAAGAGAATGAGAAGACAAGTCATAGACTATAAGAAAATACCTGCAAAAGACATATCTAATAAAGGACTGTTATCCAAAATATACAAAGAATTCTTGAAACTCAACGTTAAGAACATAAACAACCTGATTGAAAAATGGGCAAAAGACCTAAACAGACATCACAGTAAACAAGGTATATAAATTTCAAATAACCTTAAGAAAAGATTCTCCATGTCATACATCATTGGAGAAATAAATGTAAATTAAAATAGCAATGAGATACTATAATACATTATTAGAATGACCAAAATCCAGAACACTAACACTACCAAATGCTGGTGAAGATGTGGAACAAAACTCAGTCACTGCTAGTGGGAATGCAAAATGGTACAGTCACTCTGGAAGATAGTTGGTAGCTTCTTACAAAACTAAATATACTCTTCCCATATAATCCAGCAATCAAGTTTTGTGGTATTTACCAAAAAGGAACACTTATTTCCACACAACACCCTGCACATGGCTGTTTATAGCATTTATTCATAAATGCCAAAATATGCAAGCAAACCAGATATCCTTCGGTTGTTGAGGTTCAGTTCCTAAGTCATGTTATGACAGCAATCCAATGGACTATATAACATGCCAGACTCCTCTGCCCTCCACCATCTCGCAGAGTTTGTTCAAATTCATGTCCACTGAGTCAGTGATGCTATCTAACCATCTCATCTTCTATCACCCCCTTCTCCCTTTGCCTTCAATCTTTCCCAGCATCAGGGTCTTTTCCAATGAGGTGGCTCTTTGCATCAGGTGGTCAAAGTATTGGAGCTTCAGCATCAGTCCTTCCAATGAATATTCAGGGGTTAATTTTCTTTAGGATTCCCTGGTTTGATTGCCCTGCAATATAAGGGACTCAAGAATCTTCTCCAACACCATAATTTGAAAGCAACAATTCTTTAGTGCTCAGCCTTCCTTATGGACCAACTCTTGTATCTGTGTATGACTACCGGAAAAACCATAGCTTTCTCTATCCAACCTTTGTCAGCCAAGTGATGTCTCTGCTTTTTAATACACTGTCTAGGTTTGTCATAGCTTTTCTTCCAAGGAATAAGCATCTTTTAATTTCATGGCTGCAGTCACTGTCTGTAGTGACCTTAGTTTTTTGAATGCTGAGTTTTAAGCCAGCTTTTTCACTCTCCTTCTTTACCCTCATTAAGAGACTCTTTAGTTCCTCTTCACTTTCTGCCATTAGAGTGGTACCATTTGTATATCTGAGGTTGCTGATACTTCTCCTAGCAATCTTAATTCCAGCTTGTTGATTCTTTAAGCCCATACATTAGTACATCACATAATGTACTCTGCAGAGGAGTTAAATAAACAGAATGACAACTACGGCCTTCTGGTACTCCTTTTCCAATTTTAAACCAGTCTGTTGTTTCATGTCCAGTTCTAACCTTGCTTCTTGACCTGCATACAGGTTTCTCAGGAGATAGGTAAGGTGGTCTGGTATTCTATTTAAGAATTTTCCATAGTTTGCTGTGATCCACTCAAGGGCTTTAGTGTAGTCAATGAAGTAGAAGTAGATATTTTTCTGGAACTCCCTTGTTTTCTTCATGATCACCAAATGTTGGCAAATGATTTCTGGTTCCTCTGTCTCTTCAATATCATTCAGTAGCTGAATGGATAACAAACTGTAGTTCACCTAGACAGTGGAAATACTATTCACTACTAAAAAGAAATAAGCTATCAAGCCAACAAAGACATGGTGGAACTGTAAATGCATATTATTAAATGAAAGATGTCAATATGAAAAGGTTAAATACTGTAATTCCAAATATATACATTGTAGAGATAGTAAAAAAAAACTAAGTGGTTGTTCGGGGAGTGGGAGAATAGGAGTAGAGTGAATTAAGAGCTGGAACACAGAGAATTTATAGGGCAATGAAATTATTCTGTATGATACTATAATGGTAGATACTTATCACATTTTTGTCAAAACCCATAAAATATATAACACCAAAAGTGAACCCTAATATAAACTATGAACTTTGGATTGTAATGATGTGTCAGTGTGGGTTCATCGACTGTACCAAAAGTAGTATTATATGTGGATTGTTGATAGCGGTGTGACTGCCCTTATTTGGGGGCAGGGTGTATATGGGAACTACCTGAATTTTCTGTTCAATTTTGCTGTGAACCTAAAACTCCTCGAAAACAAAATCAATTTGTTTTCAAAACAAAACCAATTTGTTTTCAAAACAAAACTCCTCGAAAACAAAATGAATTTGATTTTTGTTCAAAAATCAAATCCCTATTTGAAAGGGAAAAAAAATGAACGCAGAATAGATATCATCTGCCTCCTGATAGATACAATGTCACCTATGTGATACTCTTTTAATAATAAGCTTAATTTGAACCTAATTACAACAACCATACGAATCCAAACTGAGGGACAGTCTATAATTTGACTTTACAAAATGTCCATGTCATAAAACACCAAAAAAGAAAAAAATCCCAAATAACCCAAAACCCTAGAGAATTTTTCCTAGATTAAAGAAGACCACATGGGTAACAACTACCTGCAATAATACACACTGAAGTGTTCAGGAACAAAAGTATTGTGATTTCTGCAACTGACTTGCAAATGGTTTAATACAGTGAAGGGGAAAGGAGAGGGAATAGTGGAGGTGGGGAGAAAAAGAGAAAAAAGATACAAAATGAGGCTAAAATAGCGCAACGTTTTTTTCAAAACAGAAGGAAACAAAGTGAGTCAAAGGTTTTATATCTGGCCAAGCTATGCATCTTGTAACAAAACTATAAAAAAATAGCTTTTGGTATGTAATAACTCATAACTATAAGATGTTTTGAAAGCATGAGCTTCATCTATGACTTGAGATGTTGGTGAAGGCTGGAGGCAAATAAAAAGCATTAAATAATTTAAAAAGATAGTTCATAATGCTGCAGACCAGAATTCCCAATGAAGTGATGCGCTATGTATCATAGCAGCCATCTTTACAAAGCAGAAACTCCATGAAATGCATGGAGAAACAGACACAGCTAAAACAGGGAACTTTAACACACCACTGAGGTATTCTCATTTTTTCTGGTGGAATTAAACGATATGACTTCTATGGAGGGTGATGTGTCAATATCCAACAAAACCACATATGTATTTATTCTTTTATTCTGCAATTCCACATCTACAAAGATACAGTGTCAAAAATACAAAATGAATATGTACCGGGTTATTCATTACAGCACTATTTGTAACTCAAAAGCTTGTAAGTAACATAAGATGAGGAAGATATCTATATACTGGTGATAGTCAATTTAGGTGTCAACTTGACTGGACTAGAGGTGCCTAAATATCTGTCAAACATTCTGGGTGTTTCTGAAAGGATGTTTCTAGATAAGACTAGCATTCAGTAGACTGAATAAAGCAGATTTGTCCTTCTTAATGAGGTTAGCTGTATGCAATCACTTAAAGGTCTGCATAAAGAAAAAACACTGACCCTCCCCAGAGTATGACATTCTTCTTGCCAAACTGCCTTTGAGCTGGAACACTGAATTTTTTCCAGCCTTCAGACTCAAACTGAAACAGCAGCTCTTCCGGGGTCTCGAGCCTTCTGGCCTTAATTGGAATTATATCATTGGTTTGGTTCTCCTGGGTCTCTGGTATGTCATCTCATCCTGCAGATCTTGGGACTTGTCCACCTTCACAAACACGAACCTATACTCTGGAGAATCCTGAATACAGTATCAAATAGAGTGATCTCCGTGACATACTACTAAGTAAAAATGAAAGGTACAAAAGAGAGTATATGACATGTACCATTTGCAGAGATAAGACAGGGTGGATCCATGTATACACATTGTATGAATTTGCTAATTTCTGCAAAAAGGAGAAAAAAGAAACAAACGAAGAAAATGGAAGGGAGCCTCTTCTGAGTAAACCTTTTTTGTAAAGTTTTGACTTTTGAACCATGTAAATGCCTTACATTCTCTTGCCTGGAGAATCCCATAGACAGAGGAGCCTAGTGGGTTGCTGTCCATAGGGTCGCACAGAGTTGGACACGAATGAAGTGACTTAGCATGCAAATGCCTTATATTTACCCAAGTTAAAAGAAAATAAGGGAAAAAACCCATAAAACAAAGTGAAACTAACTGCATAGTAAATTGGTAACATAACCATAAACGAACTGTTTAAAGTAGCTTTCAAACACAGTATTCTGACTTTTAATGAGCTATGTTCTAAAGACAAAAGAACTAACTGAAAAGAAATCTTAAACTTTACTCAGCTTATTGTTAGAAGTAAAATTGAAAAAAAAAGAAGTAAAATTGGTACTGTAATTTTGATACCATTTTATGGTATATAGAACAAATATGGTATATAGAAGTATAGAACAAAGCAAACATGTTAATGTTATTCAGAACTAAGTCCTTCAGTGTAACAGAAGAGATAAGATAAAACATAAAGAATTTAGCAAAAAACCTATAATGTTACATTTGAATGGAAAATATCAGTTATGAATTTAAGACTATATATATATTTTAACTATGTTCACTGAAAAATTCTAGAAGAAAGGACACTCTAGTAGTACCTCTCATGCCCAGATCTTAATTTCTAATTACTATTTTCAACTACAAGTAATTAAGGCTCCTTGATTCTAGGTCTTGACTGGGAAGTAAAGATTTATCTTGTCATAGCTACCAAGATAGTGCTCAAAGGTGATGTCAGAACTCAGAAGCCAGCTTTAAAGGGGCTCCCACTGGCTCAGTATGGAATAATTTAAACATACACATTCACAGACAAATCAAAGACTGATGGAAAAAGCAAATAAATAACAATCCAGGAGGCTACAGTAATATTCCAAAAACAAACAAAATCCACCAAAAACCAAACCAAACAAAAAAAGTCACAAAAAACTCGCTTGTTACAACTGCAATAGACTACTATTGAAAACTGGTAATTAAACAGAAAAATTTACAAGTATATGTTTATTTTTACCTAGCCTTTCTGTAATCATTCCCTGTTCATAAAGGAAGGTTTATTTGTAGAATGACCGCTAATAAATGCAAGGAATGATATGATTAAAATAAAATCATTTTGCAACCCCAAATGGAGTAATTTATTTAATAAACAAAATCCCAATCTATACATTACTTGCTAATTACAAAAGGAAAACATACATTTACAATGGAAGGATCTAGTAGTTACCACCTTAACCAAATGGCAAAATTTAGCATCTCTAACAGTGGAATAATCTGAATAAGAACTTGCTATCGTGATGCAATATTAAGTATGCAGTCCACCTAATAAATATTTTGGCAAAAATCTGAGACCTGAATCAACATTTTAGACTCAACTTTCACTTTAAAAGAAATAAAGGAGATTGAGGAAATAGTTAACTGGCACCATGAGAAAATAAATAATTTCATAACAAAGTCACAAAGCTAGTTTTGGATTAGGATACAGACAATCACAAGAGGCCCCTGGTTGTACTATAACTAGGGGGAAGAAAAACCTATATAACCTAAAACATGATGTGTTAAAAAGAAACCAGGAGAACTGAGGATGCAAAGAGATCTAATGGAACTAAATTTCAAAAGGTGACAAGCCCTGCTAGGTGAAGGGATCAGAGGCAGTTTGTGCATTTGCAGAAAGGGTGGGCGAGTGGTAGAGGATCAAGCCTTCCAAAGGAGAGGAATTTTGTTTGCTTAAAGGAAAAGCAGCAGAGCTTTCAATGGCAGCTTAGAATGATGTGACAGACTGGAAACTTTAAGAAACTCAAATGCAGAGATTGTTCTCCCCATTCTCCTGCTTTCCCCCTTAAGTCTTTTTGCAAGTAAGAAAAAGGTGGGCGAGAGAGGGGACTCACTGGAGACTTGGAGTGGGACTAAAAAGGCAAAATTCTCTGCACTCTTCCATGGGCGTCTTCCTTAATAGCTCAGTTGGTAAAGAATCTGCCTGCAATACAAGAGACCCAGGTTCAATTCCTGGGTCAGGAAGATCCCCTGGAGAAGAGATAGGCTATCCACTCCAGTATTCCTGGGCTTCCCTTGTGGCTCAGCTGGTAAAGAATCCACCTGTAATGAGGGAGACCTGGGTTCAATCCCTGGGTTGGGAAGATACCCTGGAGAAGGGAAAGGCTACCCACTCCAGTATTCTGGCCTGGAGAATTCCATGGACTGTATAGTTTATGGGGTCGCAAAGAGTCAGACATGACTGAGCAATTTTCACTTCACTTCACTTCCATGGGTGTATGTCCCAGAGTCCTGCTAGAGGATGGCACCTGGAATCTATACACAATAGGACTCACTCACTCTCATGGCATTTAAAGCCAGAAGTCAACTGGCTTTAATCCAGTTTCAACTCAGCTTAACTCCTGGTGAGTTCAAAGTATTCAATCTCTCATCTCAGCTGCCTTTCAGAAAAAAGCATGCCTTCTCTGGGTAAATAATATTTAAATATTTACCCCAGTCTCTCCTAAATAGTAGGCTAGTATATATATTTTTATGATTACCAGACATAGAATGAAGCAGGAAAAAATGATCCCTGACCAAAAGAAAAAAAGGGCTAAAAGAAACAGACCCACACACAGATTAACTTTATGTTGGAATAAGCAGACAAGGACTTAAAATAACTGTTATAAATTAAATTATATGGAGGAAAATATTAACTGATGAGATGAAAACATGGAGAACTTTAATAGAAAAATGAAATCTTTGAAGAATAGCCAAATTATTATGGAAGAATCAAGAGAAGTCTTGAAAACATCTCTCTTGGTAATAGTAAGATAGAATAAAGAGCCAAAAAGAAAAATTGGTAAGGATATATAGAATATTTGGAAAATGCTAGTACACTTTGAACCAACAATAAAAAAATACAGAATGTAGTATATTTTACAAATCAACTGACATTACTTTAAAAATTCAATGTTAGGGAAAACAAAAACAAGAACCTAAAAAATGTAAACACTAATGCATGAGCCTTGAGTTAGGGAAAATATTATAAAGAATGTTTTGGGGACAATACCAAAAGTCTGAATTTATGAACTAGATATTTTAGGAAATTAGGAAATCACTGTTGATGGTCTTAATGTATTTACAGTATTGTGGTTATGTAGCAAATGGAGATGAAACAGCATGTCATCTGCAATTTACGTTCAAATGGTTCAGGAAATGGTGTGTTTATAGTTTCTTCTGTGTGGAGAGTTAGAAAAGGGAAATTCTTTTACTAAACATACAATTATGGCTTTATATCATGCTTTGTTTCCAACTTAAATACTTCATATTACAAATAAAATTTTACTCATTTTTAGAAGGAAATCTTATGTATAAATTTCTTCAAGATAAACAGTTAACAAAAATCTCAGCAGGGTAATGTCAGTAAGTCTTATTTCACATATCAAATTCCTCTTAAGTTTTAAGTATAAATGGAAACAAATTTTTATCGAACCCCTCTTAAAGCTCATCTTAGCTTTTAGACTGACACTGCCCTCTTAGAATCGTCAATAGGGAAAGGAAATACATATAACCCCAGTTAGAATTACAGATAACTCATTTCAAAATTCAAGATTGTTTGAAGCCTTTTTTCACTCCCAAGTTTTTAAGTTTAAGGTAAAGGCACTAAAACCTCTCTGGTGTTTACTTCCCATAGTAAAATCTTTTTAGTATATTTTGCCACTGTTCTTTTTTGGCAGTTTGATCTAAATTCTTATTAATGTTTGTTTTTAGCAGTTTGGCCTAAAAATGACCTCTTTCAGAAAACATGGAGATAGAGTAACTACTGATAAAAACACAAATCTGAGGAAAAATAAGGAAGAGTGAAGTGTGAGGCAGATTCATTATTCAAGTGGAAGGTACAAGGAAATGCTCCTGTGAGAATACCACATATCAAAGTGGTGTTTGAAATAAAGTCTAAGAGCTTGCCTGAAGTACTAGAATACTAATTTAAAAACTGCTGCTAAGAGCAAAGAATGATGGTCTTCAGTAGTGACAGTACTGATTTCTTGATTGGATTACATTATTACTTTGTGTCACAAGCAAAATGACATGTCTCAAATTGCGTTTCTTAGCTTGAAGGAGAAAATGTATAGTCTGTAGAACAGTCAGATTAATAACCAATTTCTGCTCTAGAAGAGGCAAAAAAAAAAATACCCCAAACATTTTAATTCCAAGCATCTCATTTCTTATGATTCTGGCTCCTTCCTTTAGTTCCCCAACTCCGTAATTCTTTGGCTCCACAATCCATTGACAATACCAATCTTTTCACTGTTCCTCACCTACCTCATATTTTCAGCTCCTTTTTTACACATCGTCATGATCACCACAATGTATACATCAGCATCGCCCCTGCTCCTCTCTTAAGTCATTACACTCGTGTGAACATTAATCCTACTACACCATCTGTCCTCACTCTTTCCCTCTCTAAGAAAACTGTTTCACTATAACTCTGTGCCTTGATTATTGCAGTAGCTTCCTAACTGGTTTCCTTACTAACATCCTTGCCTTTTCTATAGTCTATCTTACTAGTATATTAATTCTTAAAAAATTCTTGACACATTTCTAAATGTTAATAAGAGCCTGTAACTTTTTCTTAAAACATTTAATGAGTTTTGATCTCATGCAGCATAAAGGTCACTGACTTTACAATGGTCCACAAGATCCTACAAAATCTAGCTATTTGTTATCTTATGTTCTACCACTCTCCCCTTTTCATTCTGTGGTAGCCACCCTGGTCTCTGAAACATGCCAGCGCGCTCCTGTCTCAAGGCCTCTGGACTTGTTCAGGCTTGCTCTCTCACTTCCTTCGTGTCTTTTACACATCACTTCAGTGAAGCCTTCTTTTTTCTATTTACTTTATTTATTTATTTTTTTGCTTTACTTTTCTCATAGCACTTACCACTATCTGACCTGTACATATTTAGTTTATGAATTGTTTCTTGCTTCTAACTCCCACTAGCATTTAAGTTTCATGAGAGCAAGCATTTTATCTGTTTGGTTGATTGTTGTACTTACAGTGCCTCTGATGTGACTGATACATAGTGGACAAACATTTAAATTATTTATTAAATGAATAAACAAAAGAACTAAGTAAAATACATATTTTTATCTGGGCTAACTGTTGAATGGATGACATAGGAATTATTATATAATTTTTAAATGAGATTAAAACAAAAACTTTGAATAAAAAATAATTGGATTGAAATATAAACCTAAAGTTACCATAAACTTATTATCCAAGCAGAAAGATAATATTTTGCTTTCAAGAATTCATAATTCAGTCAGCATACAAATCTGTTCTCATAATTTTACCCCTTGAGAGGAAATGATCAGCAGTGTTCCATTTTCTGATGTTTTTAACATTAGAAGCTTTGCTATGAGAAAATAAACATTATCCAAAGTCAATAT
The DNA here is from genome assembly GCA_007570785.1 of Antilocapra americana. Lineage (NCBI taxonomy): Eukaryota > Metazoa > Chordata > Mammalia > Artiodactyla > Antilocapridae > Antilocapra > Antilocapra americana. The sequence goes on from ML660772.1 coordinate 31,556,889, forward strand.
AAAAGTTAGAATACCCTGAATCACATATAAAAATTCAGAAATTGGAAACTTTTACAAATGTTTTCAGCTTTAAAGAATGGAAAATATTTTTACTTGAATTCAAATATAATTATCTAAAGAAATTTCTATGCTATAACTTATGAATGATGACTCAGTGCTAATTAACTCTCATATTTTAAATGTATCAATGCTTAAATATATTAAATGTACTTAAAGGTATACTTCTAAAAAGTTGAAACAAAAAAATTTAAGTTATACCAAAGAAAAACAATTTGATTAAAAAAGATGAATGAAATAAACCTAGAGAAAGTAAGGCAAGGGGGAGAAACTATTTAAAAGACATCATCTGTTCTAAAAATTTCTATTTTGGTACAATGAATCATATACAGCATTACTTAGACTTAAGAATCTAAATAAGACATCAGAAACCAAAAATGTTAGTTCATAAAAACACTCACCTACAACACCATTCAATACGACCTTCGCCCTCACAAGTTTTTGCCCAATGATTATCTGCCAAATTTTTCATTGCAACAGCATATTCACAAAGAGTTTCCTCATCCTCACAATGTTCTCTCCAGATCTTATCAAAATCTCCCACTAAAAACAAGGAAAAAAAAAAAGTTTACTTAAAATATGTCAAGCTCTTAAGTTTCAGCATAATCTAAAATTATTAAAGATGAATGTAAGCAAGGTTATGAGCAAAATTTCATGAAGTTTAAGCTTTATAAATTTTAAAGCTCTTTTATGCAAATAGATTCACCATTTTAATCATGATGATTTGATAAGCAAATAAAATTTACCATTTTAAACAGATTTGTGACGCTAGATCTCTACATATTTATCACGGTCCTATATTAAAAAGGGTTGATAGGTGAGATGGCAACATATATTAGCATGCAAGTTAAATGTTTGCATTGATATACTTGGATTTGCTCTAGGAATACTACACTTTAAAAAATTATAATCTTAGGGGAAAATGTTGCTAGAGAAATTACCCTGGAAACCTCTCCAAAATTTTGAGTCTATATAAGATGAATAAAAATTGTAAGGTGACTACATTATCTGGCCACAGCATTACTTCCATTTACTACCTTTTTTCTTTTTAATTAAATCAGCGATCACATTTAACATGAAATTTGAAAAATCAATGTGAGTTCTAACAAAGGTATGAAAATACTACAGTCAAATAAATAACATTAAAACAATTACAAAGGTAAAAAAGTAAACAAAAATTATCAATGTGGTTTCAATCAATGCTCTTAGACATAATTTAGGTTCTCTTGCCACGTGTTCAAGTACAGGCAATTGGTTAATGACATGATAAACTTAGAAACATAAATATGAAAACCAAATTTGAGGGGTGATAATTATATTAAGTTCTTTCTCCAGGTGAGACAATTAGTTTCAGTAAGACTTGGGTTTTGTTTTTTTTTTTAATAGAAAAGGAATTATAACAGCTCAAATTTAACAGTACTTATCTATTCAAAATTTGCAAACCTTTATTGGTTACTTTAAGCACCCAGTTCAGCAGGTACAGAGTTGAAAACCAAACTATTAGCCTTCTAGTTTGACCAATACAAGAAAAAGCAATTAAGGGTACAAACATGCCCTCACACACACACTGCTCAGTTAAGATGAATGTGTGTTAGTTTCAGTTAAGATGAATGTGTATTAGTCTCAGTTAAGATGAATGTGTATTTAAATCTGAATACTGATTTTAAACCCATGAAAGATGAAAAGCTGTCTCTTTTCTGTGTGTGATTATGTTCTTATACAATAATATTTTCATTAATCACTAATACTGTGTAGTAATAGGGTTCTCATTTGTTATATAGCAGACTGGCAGTAACGGGCCATTAGAAACAAGCAGGCAAACAAATTTTTCTAAATTCTCAAAGAAAAACTCTCCAGTTTTATTAACATCTTTCGGATGTACTTATTTATTAAGTCTCTAAGTAGGACTACAGAAAATTAAGTCTTTGAAACAAATACACTGATTAGTGATTCTTCAATTTATCTATTATGATCATAAAACTATTCCTGACTTCACTCATCAGATTTAATGTCAAATGGTTCATTAAGGTACAGAATCATTTTAAAGATGCTTTATCTTTATTTGAAATGGATATTGTCAATTCTTTTTCAATTACACAAGAGATGACTCTACATGTGAACATCACCAAATGGCCAATACCGAAACCAGACTGATTACATTCTTTGCAGCTGAAGATGGAGAAGCTCTGTACAGCCAGTAAAAAAAAAAAAAAAAAAAGACCTGGAGCTGACTGTGGCTCAGATAATTAGTTCCTTATAGCAGAATTCAGGCTTAAACTGAAGAAAGTGGGGAAAACCATTAAACCATTCAGATATGACCTAAATAAAATCCCTTATGATTATACAGTGGAGGTGACAAATAGATTCAAGGGATTAGATCTGCTAGACAGAGTGCCTGAAGAACTATGGACAGAGGTTCATAACACTGTACAGGAGACAGTGACCAAAACCATACCAAAGAAAAAGAACTGCTGGAGGGCAAAGAGGTTGTCTGAAGCAGTCTTAGAAATAGCTGAAGATAAAGAGAAGCAAAAAGCAAGGGAGAAAGGGAAAGATATATCCAACTGAATGCAGAGTTCCACAGGATAGCAAGAAGAGATAATAAAGCCTTCTTCAATGAAAAATGCAAAGAAACAGAGGAAAACAACAGAATGGGAAAGACTACGAGATCTTTTCAAGAAAACTGGAGGTATCAAAGGAACAGTTCATGCAAGGATGGGCACGATAAAGGACAGAAACAGAAGGACTTAACAGATGCAGGAGAGATTAAGAAGAGGTGGCAAGAATACACAGAAGAAGTGTATAAAAAAAGGTTTTAGTGATCAGGATAACTGTGATGGTGTGGTCAACTCATGAGTGTAGAGTCAAATAGGCCTTAGGAAACATTACTATGAACAAAGCTAGTGGAGGTGACGAAATTCCAGCTGAGCTGTTTCAAATTCTAAAAGATGATGTGTTAGAGTATTGCACTTAATATGGCAGCAAATCCGGAAAACCCAGCAGTGGCCACAAGCCTGGAAAAGATCAGTTTTCACCCCAATCCCAAAGAAGGGTAGTGCTAAAGAATGTACAAACCACTGGACAATTGTGTTCACCTTCCATGCTAGTAAGGTTATGTTCAAAATCCTTCAAGTTAGGCTTCAGCAGTACTCGAACTGAGAACTTTCAGATGTAAAAGCTGGATTTAAAAAAGGCAGAGGTACCAGAAGTCAAATTGCCAGCATTCACTGGATCACAGAGAAAGCAAGGAAATTCCAGAAAAACATCTACTTCTGCTTCATGGACTAAGCAAAAGCCTTTGACTGTGTGGATCACAATAAACTGTGGAAAATTCTTCAAGAGATTGGAATGCCAGACCATTTTACCTGTCTCCTGAGAAATCTGTATGTGTGTCAAGAAGCAACACTTAACTGGACATGGAACAACTGACTGGTTCAAAACTGGGAAAGGAGTACAGCAAGGCTGTATACTCTCACTCTGTTTATTTAACTTACATGCAGAGTACATCACGTGAAATGCTGGGCTGGAGAAGTTACAAGCTGGAATCAAGACTCTCGGGAGAAATGTTACCACCTCAGATATGCAGATGATACCACTCTAATGGCAGAAAATGAAGAACTAAAGAGCCTCTTGATGAGGGTAAAAGAGGAGAGTGAAACGGCTGACTTAAAACTCAACATTCAAAAAACTAAGATCATGGCATCTGGTCCCATCACATCATGGCACATAGAAAAGGAAAAAGTGGAAGCAGTGACAGATTTTCTCTTCTTGGGCTCCAAAATCACTGCAGATAGTGACTATAGCCATGAAATTAGAAGATGCTTGCTTCTTGGAAGGAAAGCTATGACAACGCCAGAGAGCATTTAAAAGTAAAGATACCGCTTTGCTGACAAAGGTCCATATAGTCAAAGCTATGGTTTTTCTTATGGATGTGAGAGCTGGACCATAAAGAAGGCTGAGCACTGAAGAATTGATGCTTTTCAACCTTGGTGCTGGAGAAGACTCTTGAGAGTTCCTTGGACAGCAAGGAGATCAAACCAGTCAATCCTAAAGGAAATCAACCCTGAATACTCATTGAAAAGACTGATGGTGAAGCTCCAATACTTGGGCCAACTGATGTGATGAGCCAATTCATTGGAAAAGCCTCTGATGCTGGGAAAGACTGAAGGCAAAAGGAGAAGGAAGCAGCAGAGGATGAGATGGTTAGATAGCATCATTGACTCAATGTACATAAGTTTCAGCAAACTCGGGAGATGGTGAAGAAGAGGGAAGCCTGGCATGCTGCCATGGGTTCCAAAGAGTCAGACTTGACTTATCAACTAAACAACAATTATCAATTCTAAAAGACCCTTTGTCTGAAATGGTAAGTTTCACTGTCCTATGTAATGTACATATTACAAGTAAATACATGAAGTTACTACATTTTCTGGTCATAGAAGTCATTCAAACAAAGGTTCTATGATCATATATGTTTAGGAAAACCTATGTTTAACTTAAACAGGTAATCTTTTTTCAAGACTCAGTTTAGATTTTACAAAAGGTACAACTAAGGGAGCCCTAGGAAACAGGAGTGAGGGAGTTGGGGAGAACAAGTTAAGGGAGGAGAAAATGCTAACACAAGGGTGCATTGTTGAGGCTGCTGCAGTGGACAACACAGAAACATAGAGTGCGCCTCAGGAATTGTGCACCCAAAGGATGGGGGGCTAGGGCATTTATTTTAGTTACTATCCCCCACTAATTAAGAGTTGCTAACAATCTGTACTTCTACTCAACTCTACACTAAGGTACTGAAGAAGGGGATGCCCTCAGTGCGCTCCAGCAGTTTTGGATAAAGCTGAAAAGAAGAAAAGAAAGCAGCATTTAAATGGGGATTCTGTCAGGGCTAGTCCCTCTGAGCTCACAGTATCTGACCGTCACACCCGAGGACCAATGTTATGTCACACACATGAGCCACGAAGGCATCTACTATAAATTCTCTGAGTTCTTACTATGTCATTGCATACTGTGAAACTATATTCTAAATTCTCTTTAAATACTGCCAACTTTTTATGAAGTTTTAAGGCTTACAAGTAATATTTGCTCTACTAAAAGTTTGAGAAAGGATTCAAATTTGTTTGTAAGCCTATAAACTCAAACTGTTTGCAAACCTCAATTTAATGTTTTCACTAACATTTAAGAGTCTCCAGATTCTCCAAGTAGGCTGATACTGAGACTAATATGATTAATAGCTAGTACATTTAATATATAACCGAGACTAAATGCAATTGTACATACTTTTCATTTTCTTTAACAGATTTGCTGAAAAAATACTCTGTGTTAAATACTACAGAGAATAATAAAGTTAATGAGCAAGCACTGGCATCAAACAAAAGGGAGAAGACATGTAATAAAATGTGGTATCTGTTCTCATAGAGCTATAAAACTGACATATTCCCTATGGTTCACGTAAGCCATTCCAGACCCTGAAGTTTGAACTCATGTATTTATTCAAGTTACCAAACCCCAACCAGTAGGTATAAAACTATGTTGCAGGTCTGGTGGTTACAAAGTTGAACAAAAAACATAGTTAACCTTCAGTTACAAGAAAATTCCACTTTCCAGAATACCCATGAAAACTTATTTTTAAAGTAAATTAATTTATTAAAAATAATATGGGACAATCCGATGTTTTTCATAACAGCCCACTGTTTGTTTTTACACAATTTAAAATTATGTTATTTACCTTTTAAACAGTATATTTTCAAAGTAATTTATGATTTGTGTTCTAAAAGTCAAAAAAAGTTAAGGTTGACCAGTGAGCTGCATATGCAGAAAAGTATGCTGAAACTCAGTTCCCAGGATTTTTTGTTGTTATTGCTACCTTTTACTTAATATGTCAACCAGTACTTAAAAGATGATCTTATTTAAAAGGATAATACTTTAGTAAGTGTTAGTCACTCAGTCGTGCCCAACTCTTTGACACCCCATGGATTGCAGCCCACCAGGCTCCTCTGTCCATGAGATTTTCCAAGCAAGGATACTGGAGTGACTTGCCATTTCCTTCTCCAGGGGATCTTCCCAACCCAGGGATTGAACCCAGGTCTCCTGCACTGCAGGCAGTTTCTTTACTGACTGAGCTACAACACTTCTTTATCCATGTTCATGGACTGGAAGAATCAATATAGTGAAAATGAGTATACTACCCAGAGCAATCTATAGATTCAGTGCAATTCCTATCAAGCTACCAGAGGTCTTTTTCAGAGAATTAGAACAAATAATTTCACAATTTGTATGGAAATACAAAAAACCTCAAATAGCCAAAGTAATCTTGAGAAAGAAGAATGGAACTGGAGGAATCAACCTGCCTGACTTTAGGCTATACTACAAAGCCACAGTCATCAAGACAGTATGGTACTGGCACAAAGACAGAAATATAGATCAACGGAACAAAACAGAAAGCCCAGAGATAAATCCACGCGTCTATGGACACCTTATCTTTCACAAAGGAGGCAAGAATATACAATGGAGAAAAGACAATCTCTTTAAGAAGTGGTGCTGGGAAAACTGGTCAACCACTTGTAAAAGAATGAAACTAGAACACTTTCTAACACCATACACAAAAATAAACTCAACATGGATTAAAGATGTAAATATAAGACCAGAAACTATAAAACTCCTAGAGGAAAACATAGGCAAAACACTCTCCGACATAAACCAAAGCAGGATCCTCTATGACCCACCTCACAGAATATTGGATATAAAAGCAAAAATAAACAAATGGAACCTAATTAAACTTAAAAGCTTCTGCACAACAAAGGAAACTAAAAGCAAGGTGAAAAGGCAGCCCTCAGAATGGGAGAAAAATAATAGCAAATGAAGCAATGGACAAACAATTAACCTCAAAAATATACAAGCAACTCCTGCAGCTCCATTCCAGAAAAATAAACGACCCAATCAAAAAGTGGGCCAAAGAACTAAACAGACATTTCTCCAAAGAAGACATACAAATGGCTAACAAACACATGAAAAGATGCTCAACATCACTCATTATCAGAGAAATGCAAATCAAAACCACAATGAGGTACCACTTTACACCAGTCAGAATGGCTGCCATCCAAAAGCCTACAAGCAATAAATGCTGGAGAGGATGTGGAGAAAAGGGAACCCTCTTACACTGTTGGTGGGAATGCAAACTAGTACAGCCACTATGGAGAACAGTATGGAGATTCCTTAAAAAACTGGAAATAGAACTTCCATATGACCCAGCAATACCACTGCTGCGCATACACACCAAGGAAATCAGAATTGAAAGGGACACGTGTATCCCAATATTCATGACCGCATTGTTTACAATAGCCAGGATATGGAAGCAACCTAGATGTTCATCAGCAGACGAATGGATAAGGAAGCTGTGATACATATACACAATAGAATATTACTCAGCCATTAAAAAGAATACATTCGAATCAGTTCTAATGAGGTGGGTAAAAATGGAGCCTATTATACAGAGTGAAGTAAGCCAGAAGGAAAGACAACAATACAGTATACTAGCACATATATATGGAATTTAGAAAGATAGTAATGATAACCCCATATGTGAGACAGCAAAAGAGACGCAGATGTATAGAACAGTGTTTTTGACTCTATGGGAGAGGGTGAGGGTGGAATGGTATGGGAGAACGGCATTGAAACATGTAAATTATCATATGTGAAATCAATCGCCAGCCCAGGTTTGATGCATGATACTGGGTGCTCAGGGCTGGTGCACCGGGAAGACCCAGAGAGATGGAATCAGAAAGGAGGTGGGAGGGGGGTTCTGGAAGGGGAACACAGGTATACCTACCCATGGCGGATTCATGTCAGTGTATGGCAAAACCAACACAATAATGTAAAGTAAAAAGTCTTTCTTGAATTTGTTACAATAAAAAAAAAAAATCAAGAATGAAGAACTTCTTGAGATCTGCCTCAAAGACCTACTCAACAAGAAATGCTTAAGTATTTAAGTTCAATCATTCAGTGCTTTCAATTAATTAATAATTAGCCTCATAATGATTTTTATATACTGGCACTTGTGACAACTCTAAATCATTGTGATTAATAACACATTTTCTTACTTATTTCTTACAGGCATCTATAAAAATATGAATGTATCTTAGTTAAAGAGAGAGAGAACAGGGGAGGGAAGGGAAGAGAAGGGAAGAATTGCACAGAGAAATTGGGTCAGTTCAAAAATTATATTTAGATGTTCTGCAGTCTAACCTGACATTAATCATTAATAAACATTTTCTAGTTAGACTACAATAATAAATGTAGAGAAGACATCAGTATTCATTTGTTCAAATACATCATTTTAAGATCAAGTTAAAACTCTGCCAAATCTTTAAAGTCCCTTGATTATCTCATAAAATTCTAAAATAAAGTTTGCATTAACAGGACTATTTATTATATCTCTCTTTACATTTAAACTTTTAAAAACACTAATTAAAAAACTAATAATTCAAAACACAAGTGATGCCAACTTAAAATTGTGAAACCAAATTCAGCATGAAAATCAATGAATCAAATTATTCTGAAACTTGGTCCTACTCTCAGGATTCAACTGTAATTATTGACTAAAATCACTTTCATAAACCTATGCCACAACTAAAGAATATTCAATATAAGTTACTTCCAATGAAAAGACAGTAACTAGGAAAAAATAGTACATTCATTAATTGATTAAAAGACAGAGGTCCATGGAATATAAGAAGGAAAAAAAAAAATCAAGCTCATAGATGCAGAGAACTGATTGGTAGTTCCCAAGGGCAGGGAGTTGGGGAGTGGGCAAAATAGGTAAAGAAGGTCAAAAGGTGCAAACTTTCAGTTATTAAATAAATACGTCATAGGGATATTAAAAAAAATAATTTCATTTTTAATAATTTTGAGATTAAGATATTATTACTTTGATCACAACGATCTTTGTAAGAACCAAGTATAAGAAGATAAGAAGTTATTTCTTTTTGCTCTTACTCAATAACCTCAGGAACAGCTAGATTATAGGTCCAAACTTGAGTGAATCAATGGAATTTCTACACTGTCTCTTTAGAATGGATACTATTCCTTCTTTCTGAATTAACTTTTCTCATGCCACCTATGATGGAGAAGGCAATGGCACCCCACTCCAGTACTCTTGCCTAGAAAATCCCACGGATGTAGGAGCCTGGTAGGCTACAGTCCATGGGGTGGCTAAAACTCGGACACGACTGAGCGACTTCATTTTCACTTTTCACTTTCATGCATTAGAGAAGGAAATGGAAACCCACTCCAGTGTTCTTGCCTGGAGAACCCCAGGGACGGGGGAGCCTGGTAGGCTGCCATCTATGGGGTCACACAGAGTAGGACACAACTGAAGCAACTTAGCAGCAGCAGCAGCATGCCATCTAGAATAGAAAATTTCTTTCTTTCAAAACATAAGAGAATTCCCATACTCTTCAAGAGGGTTTACCTCCCTCCCACTGGATCTTCCCTGGTGGCTCAGATAGTAAAGAATCTGCTTGCAATGCGGGAGACCTGGGTACAATCACCAGGTTGGGAAGATCTCCTGGAGAAGGGAATGGCTACCCACTCCAGTCTTCTTGCCTGGAGAATTCCATGGACAGAGAAGCCAGGCTACAGTCCATGGCGTGGCAAAGAGTAGGACACGACTGACCACTACAGAATAAATGAAGTAAGCAGAAAAACTCATGACCAGGTGGAAACAAGTTCAACAGCCATTCCGAGACATTAAAACAAAGTGATCAGGAACAGATTATCTATAAACATAGTTAAACCACACACAGACCAGCTTTCTCAATATTCTTGTGTATTTGATATAGTAACAAACCTAAAGATGGCACAAAAACATCCAGGATGTTTGATGCTGAAGCATTCCTGAGAATCAAACAAAGGAACCACCTTAAAAACTTGCATATTACACCTAACGTGCCACTACTAGTCATTTCCCTGATAAGGGGAAAAATCCAATATTCTAATGTGCTAAAAAGGTTGGATCTTTCACATACAATGTTATTAACAGAAATATAAGAAGCAAAGGGGGGGGGAGATAAAGAACAAAAGCTTCAGCAATCCTAATACTGAACAAGAAAGACACTATAGAAGAGTCCAGATAGAAATTCCAGGAACCATTCAATCTTCAATATCCTTAAATGCATCCAGGTGGTAGTTACAATTACACCTTTTATTTTTAAAAGTATGTATTCAACACAAATAATGCTTTCTATATGCCAGATACTGTTTAAGTACCAGACAAATATTAATTCATTTAATTCTAATACCAACCCATTTTGACAGATACTTTACAGATAAGGAAACTGAAGTTCAGAAAGATTAAGTAACCCTCTCAAAGGTACACATCAAACCTGGCAGTCAAGTGCCAAAGTCCATGCTCCTCACCACTGTACCACCTTGCTTCTCATAATGAGTTTCTAATTTATGAACTTTCATGGACATGAATAAAGCTTTGCACTAAAGCAAAGTACACTGACTCTACTAGCCACCAACAAATGGTCTTTTGTCAGTCAAATGCAGTTATTTAGTCTCTGGGTGGTGGTGATTTAACCTCTGCAACTGCATTATTTGTTAGATTCCTGGCAGCGATTTCAACTCTGGCTGCACAATGGTTTCACCTAGAAGTTTCATTTAATTGGTCTGAAGTGGGAACTGGTCATTTATTTTACTGCTCCCCAGGTGAATACACTGTGCAGTCATGGCTTTAAACCATGGGTTTATGGCAAGACTGTAAACTCAAAAGCCTGGTGAAATAATATATAGAGCAACTGAGGCTTGGGGCAAACTGAAGAGCCAAATTAACTCAAAAACAAAACACTGCATGGATAAAAGTTCATATTTATAAATATAACTTGACCCATGGTGCATTTTCTGTTTGTGGCGCACTCTTTTATTACAAACATATTTATGATGAAAAGTTAATTCAAACTGTAAAACTCTGAATACAGTTTATACAAGAGATGGAAAGAATCAAGAAAAGTTAGAATCAGTATCTGTTATTCCCCTGTGAAACAACTTTACCTAAATGCATATCACCACACAGATCTCTTGTTTAGCATAAACAAAGGACGTATGGAGAATCTTCTAGGACTTAATTTTTATTTAACTGGGAATAGGAATTTCCATATAAATAGAGGAATTTCTGTATAAATGAGAGTAAGTAATACTCAGATGTTCCTCTAAAGGCATGGGGGTCTAAAATAACCTGGGCAATGAGCATCAGTGATTCTACACGTAAAGCACAATAAATTAGTAGAGTTTACATCAGTGGTTCTCAGATGTTTAGATTTTAAAACCAGCACAAACTTTACCTCAAGTGAAGTGAATATTGGGGTTGAAAAATTTTGTGTGTGAAGTTAAGAGTATATAAATAAATACAAAGACATATACAAAATTATTATCATACCAACACACACAGAGACACATTACACCACACACAACATCCTTATTAGTTCACATTTTTTGAAAAAAAAAATTTTTTTCTCTATACTCACTACTGACAGTTTTAATTTAAAAAGTGGACGATGTTAATAATGATAATATGGACCATTTCAAAAGGCTAAATTAATCTACTATACTCACTTAGGATATGACCATAAATTCATTACAAAAAATTTGTATTGAAAATTAAAATTTAAAAACTATGAATATAAAAAGATTAGATTCAAACCACATGGATATATTCTATATCAGCTTCCTTCTTTTGTATGTGTGTCTTATATCTACAAGGCAAGGTGCTAGATACTAGGGACACAAAGATAAAAAGGCAGAGTCCTACTCAAGGAACTAAATTTAGTGGGAAAGACAGATAACTGAACTGGTAAGTGCTAACTATTGGCTTCCCAAGTGGTTCAGTGGTAAAGAATCCACCTGCCAATGCTAGGAGATGCAGGAGATGTGGGTTTGATCCCTGGGTTGGAAAGATTCCCCTGAAGGAGGAAATGGCAACCTGCTCCAGTATTCTTAGCCAGGAAATCCCATGGACAGAGGAGCCTGGTAGACTATACAGTCCATGGGTCGCAAAAGAATTTGAAACAACTGAACACGCACACAAGTGATAACTACAGTAAAGGAAAGGTAATGGTATCTTGGGAGCATAAAGGAGCATACTTAATTATGTAAAACCAGTAAGATACTACTGGTGTCTTCCAAGAGTCTATCCTTCGTTATACATTATCATCACTCCACTGGGCTGTCCATCTGCCCTCAAAACTTTAACAGAGGGCTTCCAATCTTTTACTTCCAAGGGATACATCCGAATTAAATCATTACCATTACCCTATGATAAGCCAAAGTGCCTGTCTACTCTTTTCTCCATGCCCCCACCTCAACACACACATTTCTAAACTGGCTGGAAATGGCTGTTTATATTTTTCCACGCAAGAAACCTTGGCATCATCATTGACTGTTCCCTTTACTTTCACTAAAACTGTTCACTCTGACTTTCTGAAAGTATTTGACTTATCTTTCTCTGTTTTCATGAACACTACTTTTACTTATACTATTAATCTTTAAAAAATAGATTGGTGTTAAGAGTCTCCTTCCTACTTCAATATATTGTACTTTAGCTAGGTGTTCTTCAACTCCTTTGCTCATTGTATAATCTACAGTTTTAAAATACAGATGCCTGTGCTTCATAAAGTCCCACAGACGATACTAATGTGGAATCAAGGTTGATATCCACTGCATTTGTTGTTACACTTTTTTCCCCAAAAAAATCAAAGGATCTATACCAATACTGTTAATTTTTACTGTATCTTTTAAAATGTAAAAATTTCCTAAAAAGATACCTTACTACAGGTGACTAAAAATAACAAAGTCAAATAGTTACTACGTGTCCCTCACTGAGTTTATCCATGTTCCCTTTATCTTCCAGTGTTACTGATTATTACATTTATTTCATTTATCTTTCCCTGCTAGAAATGCAGTTCAAACTCTCCTAGCGCAACTAGGAGATTCTCCTTTCTGTGGAGAGTTTTCACGTTACTCATTTGGTGACTGAACAAAGAGTCCATCACTAAAAAACAGTGCTTTCAGATTCTTTATCAGAATCAGAAAGGAACATGTAAAGAATCACTTGATTAAAAAAAGAAAGTAAAACAAAGGGAAATCTGTTGAAGTGTCTTGTGGTCAAAGAGTTGGTCAGTAACTTAAAGCAGTAGTGAAAGCCACCAAAGGAGAAAAAAATTAGGAAACTTCAACTAACAATACACAGTCTGTTATTCTAATTTTAAAAGTAAATTCAAAACATTGTTTCATGAAAAAACGCTAACAATACATTTATTCTTTCACTTTTAGATCTTTTGATTTTAGTTTAAAATTATCTCTAATTCAAAGGTTTTTCCCTTTCCCCTACAATTCTCTTGTTTTAGCTGTATGCTAAGGAAAAATCAATCACAAATAGCAGCTTATCCTAAACTACTGTTGCAGCACCCTTTGTCTTAAACAAGGAGAATAATTTGAATCAATAAGAATTAAACATCTAAACTAGGCTATTTAGTAGCTGACTCTTAAAATGCTGCTCACAGCTGTTAACCTTTGTAACACAATTTTTTTTCCTGACTTAGTCAACAAAATCAACCTATTCTGTGTTCTTTTCTGTTTCAGTAATCTATCCTATTTATTCTAACTACTTTTAAAATATTATCACTGCTACTAGTAACACTGATTTTTTTTAATGTAGAAAAGTATAATAAAGATCACCCGTTAACCTATGCTTTGAGAATATCACTGTTAACAGATTAACATGCATTTTAATTCTTTTCTGATTGATAACCTGCATGGGTCTGTGACAAACTGTTTTAATCTGTTTTGGCATACAGAAAAAGTAAATTCAGAGACAATTAAATTGATGAAAACTGCTAAAGACATTCACAAAATAGGTTAAAAAAATAAAGGTTTCCATCTATATAAACTCAATCCTTTATCTATGAATGACTGACACTAGAAACACTTCTTCTCATCTCCATTGCTAAACATTTCCTGACCATTTCCTTCTGGTAACTGCTTCAGATATCAGCACTGCCTGGAACACTGACCTTTATCTCCAATTCTCACTTTACTCTTATACAAATAGGCAAAGGATCTCTAAGTGCTGACAGGACAGGCAGTAAAATGGAGTAGAGAGGGGAAAAGTGTTAAAAAAAAAAAAAAAAAAAGGGTGCATGAAACTTAACTGCTAGTCTGCACAATCTTATCCACTACCCTCTGCCCCAAGCCTCTCATTGCCTCAACAAGCATCAGTTTGGACAAATGCACTGGGAAAGGTGGAGAGAAACTTTTTTCTACCAACCTTATTTTCAACCTTATTCCTGCTTCATTTTCAATTTCACTAGGAAAGATAAGGAAAGGGAAAACTGTATTATCCAACACTACATTCATTATCCAGGTCTCACTACTGTCTTTTACTATCTAGTGAATGTTTTGCCTCTTCCTTCATTCTACCCCAATTTATTTTCTTCTGTGTGGCCACCCCAGAAGAAACCCATGCTTCACATAGCTCTAACTCAGCAAATCATACCTATTATTCCATGGACTGCCCCATTCTCATCAATTTACATCCTTTTACCCAACACAAATTCTAGGGCTACTTCCTGCTTCTCATTTTCCCTCCCACTCCAAGAACATTTGGAGACACCATTAGGCTTTGAACTGGTGTTCAAAAAAACACAAAACATTAATCTCATAAAATCTGTTAAAATCTTATAAAATATGTTCAGTGCTAATGATGAACTATCCAAACTTCAAGCAAGTTATTTTACTATTTTTAGGGCTCACTCATGTGTAAAAACGAAGGAAGTCATTTAGATTATCACTTGAAAATCTGGCTGACAGATTTCCAAGCACCATTGACAGGGGTTCTAAATCTGTACATTTGAGGTGGAATGGAGTACCCATATGAGTCTACTGTTTATTCATGTTTGGGAATCACTGAAATACTAAAGTTCCTTCTAGTTTAACATTCAAAGATTCTAAGCTGTAATTTTCACTGTATTTTCTGATAGGGATATTGTCATAAAATGAGTACAGTTTCCATAATTATTGGTATTACAGTACAGGCATGTTACTGATTAAACAGGCCTTTGTAACCTGACCCAGTACCATTTCTATTATTATTTTATAACCAGAGATGACCTGCAAATGACACTATAATGACAGTAAGACCTCAAAGTAAAGCACTAAATTAGTAAAGCAGTAAATTAGTAGAGCACTAATTCTTTGGTATTATGTGAAAAATCAGACTTTTTCAGGTGGCTTTTTCACAGATTTTTATCAAATCATAAGTCTTGACCTATATGTAAGAAATAAAGAAAGAAAGGGCATGCTTTTTAGGATCTTTTACTTTGCTAGTTCACTGATGGGGCTTTGTATATCATTAAACCCAGAGAAGTCTAGATCATCGGTGGAATTCAGGGCATTAAAACACCTAAAGAACAGTCTAACTCATATGCTTACAGACTGCCAGGGCCTTACCTGCCCTAAAGCAAACTGTATCATTTGCTTATGAGCTACATGTATCTATCCTAGCTCTGGTAACTTCCAAATACTAATTCTCGTTATAAACAAGCATTCCCTCAGTTAATACTCAAGCTTAAACACATGCTTCAACATGTGGGAACTAAGAAAGAATAAACAGCACTTGAAGACACGATGACACAATAGTAGTATATTAAGTAGAACCTAATTTTTGAATGAATTAATACTGGATAATCAAATTATTATAAAAAGGTAAAAATGGAAATTGAATTATATGCTATCCATTTTTTTCTTTAAAAAGAGGTACTTGCTTAAGTTTGCACAAAATACACAATAAAGTGTGCCCATTTATTTCATTTTTCCAAACAACACAAGAACCTACTGAATGCCATTATGTAAGTGCATTCTCTGAATATCAAGAATGATGCAATCGTTGCTATGGTAACTACTCATTTTATTGAATTGTGCGTTGGGGTTAAAGCATTCTTTTAAAAAATAAATTTCAATGTCTCAATATGACTGATAAGTCTCTATTGCTAACTATTAAACAATAACTATAGGCCATTTTTTTAGGATTTCTATTTAAGCAGCTATTAAGAAATCGAGCCTTGAGGAGTCAAGGGGGAAAAAACTTTCAAGTTTGAAAAATGAAACACATCACCTACATTCAAAAGAACAAAAGATGCTTAGTTTTACTCTTCCAGAGTAATTGAAAACTGTTTGTAACTCAAAAGTAACATTATCTTAGCTATCTCTTTCTTCCCACTGTCATAATTTTGCTTCTAATCCAAGCTTAACCTAGTGTAAGAAAACCACTAGAAGACTGCCGACTTCTCAATGTGCAATTGAGCTAAAGCCGGAAGAAAGCAAGAAGAAAATTATCCTTCGTTTTGATCTTTAGAAGAAATGTCTCCTGAGCACATGAAAAAACTGGTAATTTTCATTGTCAGCTTCTTATAAAATAGCCCTGTAAAAAAGCCTGTATTTTAAAACATCAAGGACAACTGTAGATCCCAACTATATACACTTCTCAGGCCCAGGCAAAAGCTACTATGGCTTCTCCTTTGCTCAAGATCTTCCATAAGAGGGTTCCCAGCGATGGCCTGTTTCACGGGGTACTCTTAGGAGGCTTGGTAGTTATATACTATTCATATCTAAAGAATATTTTGAGAATCTGCCCCAGATCTCTTTCTCTCCCGCCTAAATAAACGCTAAGATCCAGCATTTAAAGAACGGATGGGGGGCGGGGGGTGGTAAGGATGGAGCCCCTCCCCCTTTTAGCAAGGTGAAGTCCAGTCAGCTAAAAGGCCTGCTGACTTTGCAGCCCTGGAAGCCAATGCGAGGAAGCTCCGGCCCGGGTTAAACCCGCAGGAATGAGGTAGTAAGAAGGGGGTCAAACGCGGCAACAAACCAAACAGGCCGATCAAAGCGCAGGGTGGTCAACTCGCGCTTCTTACATTCCATCTTTCTCCAATGGATTTCTACCTGACTTCGTGTTTGAGCTTCTAGTCTCGTAACGATTGTCCTCCACCTCCTGTGTGAGGGTCTGGGTGCTTGTGTGTGTGGTGACAACAATCTCAGCACCCTGGCTGGGGACAGGGGGTGGGGGAGGTGGGGACTCGGCTCCTCCACAGGCCTGGAACTCTCCTGAAGGGCCCTCGAAGAAAAGGGGGCGGGAGGAGGGCGCCTGGAGCCGCACCGAGGACTCCACCGAGAAGGGGGCGTCCTGGCCTGGGAGAGCGGCCCTGGCAGGGGCTGACGTGCAGCTCCTTCAGGTTGTAATGGTGGCCCCTTGGGGGAGGGGAGAGGTTGACACGGGGCCGGGGGCGACTAGGCCTCCCTTCACCCCGCTCCGTTCGCTGTTTACCTTCCCGGTACTTCTTGCGGAGCCGCCGGTGGACGCTCTTTACCACCCCGGACAGCTTCTCCTGCTCCAGCTTCCGCTCCTGCTCCCTAGGCGGCGGAGTGCTCGCGGGTCCGGCCCCGTGCCCGCGAGCAGCGCTTCGGCCGCCGGCCCCCGGCTCCATATCGCTGCTGCCGCTGCCGCCGCCGCCGCCGCCGCCGCCCCTCGGGCCCCCGCAGACGCCCGCCTGACGGAGGAGGTGGGGAAGGAGGAGGCAGCAGCGGAGGCAGCAGCGGGAGGAGGCAGAGGAGGCAGAGCAGCTGCCTAGGAGGTGGCCACTTACTCAAACGCACAAGCTGATTGGTGGACTCTGGAGGGCTGGGCGGAAACGGAAAAGGCCAAAGGCCAATAGACGGAGAGCGCCAGGCCGCACCCGCTTGTTTGCGAAGGCGAGCATCTGAAGGAGGCGGGGCTTCCAGGCTGAGGTTGCTGAGGCAGTGGGAGCTCTAGGCCCTGCAGCTCCTCTCCCTGCCCCGCCGCTCCAGGGATCCTGTGCGCAGGCGCTGTGATGAGGCCACGGGAGACGCGCTGCAAGCCGTGCGCTTGCGCAACTGAGTTTGCTTGGGTTGGGCATCTTTCTACCGCCCAGCTTTCTCACGTCTTGTAGCCATTTCTCCTCCTGAGAGTTACATTCTGGTGTGATGCAGTCAGGGTCCTCTATCTGAGCCTCAGCTTCACCTTGTCAGTTGTAGGTTCCATTTAGCTGCGTGGCCCTGAGAAGCGCTTAGGAGATGACTTGGGAGCACGAGAATTTTACATTTTAAGGAACCCAGGCATGGATGCTTTGGTGGGCACAAGAAGAGGTCTGGCTACCAAGTGCGTGGGTCCTGAGTTGTGCCCGGCTCCTTGCAACCCTATGGACTGTAGCCCGTCAGGCTCCTCTGTCCATGGAATTTTCCAAGCAAGAATGCTGGAGTGGGTTGCCATTTCCTACCTCAGGGGATTTTCCCGACCCAGGGATCGAACCTAAGTCTTTGGTATTGTCAGGCGTATTCTTTACCACTGTGCCACCTGGGAAGCCCAAGCACAGTTTAAATCAAGAGTCAACAGTGAATGATGCCTCTAGTGCTAAGGTTGGGCAGAAAAACACGGGAACTGGGGAACGGAGAGGGGCAATAAAAAAGCGATGTAAGATGGAAGAGGAGAAAGGAAAGCTAGAGAATCCACAACAGATGCCCTTGAGAACGTCTGTGGTGGCCCAAGCGTCAGAGAAAGCCTGCCTTGGTCTAATTCGCATCAGAACTCTGAGCACTTTTAATGTTGGCATAGGTAACTTGCTGCCTTTTAAATGGTTAGGTTAATCTAGGCAGAGTGCCTAAGTGGATTTGCCAACCTGTTCTACCTCCTTCCTCTTCTCTCTTCTCATAGGAAGCTTATGGGGAATATGGTTACTGACTTCTATCCCAGAAAGGTGGAACACCGCTTGAGAGAGACAGACAAGACAGAGAGACAGAGCATTAGCTTTCAAGTACTGAGGCTGCTGAAGTTTCAGAGATTCAACCAGCTGAGAGCCTTTAATGAATTGTGTTAGGCTGTAGTGTTCCCACCCCACCCACCACACTGCAGTTTTTGGTTACACGATGTTTGGAAATTGTTGCAATAACAATCTGGTCAGGAATTTTATAAATATAAATGAGGCCTGCATTGTGTAACCATTTTGTATGCCACCTTCTGAATAATGAAAATCTTGAAAAAGGTAGCATTATACAGTCTCCAGAACATAGGAGGAGCAAGAGTGTGGAAGTGAAGGGAGGAGACTGGTGAAATTTAAGATGGAAAATATGTCCCTACCCTCCGTGAAGAAGCAGATCAAACACAGATAAACTTCATAAGAACTAATTGTAGTTATGAGGAGAAATTACACAGACATGCCTAATAAAATGAGAATACCTGCGTGCTAAGTTGATTCAGTCATGTCAGAGTCTTTGATTTGAGAACCTGTGGACCATAGCCCACCAGGCTTCTCTGTCCATGGGATTCTCCAGGCAAGAACAGTGAAGTGGTTTGTCATGCCCTTCTCCAAATAAAATGAGAATATGGGATCTCATTTGGGGTGGGGGGAGATTTCATTTGGGAAAAAGAGGAACTTGAAAAGACAACCTCATTTCTCTCTTTCCGTATTTTAATATTTATTGAAGGCTGAAAGAGGTGCAAATATTTGAAAGTTATAATCCTAGTAAAGAGAGCATTAAGTTTCATTTGTACTGAATTGGCATCCCTGGTGGCTCAGACCACAAAGAATCTTCCTGCAATGCAGGAAACCCAGGTTCTATCCCTGGGTTGGGAAGATCCCCTGGAGAAGGGAATAGCAACTCACTCCAGTATTCTTGCTTGGAAAATTCCATGGACAGAGGATCTTGGAGGGCTACAGTTCATGAGGTCACCAAGAGTCGGACACGACTGAGTGACTAACACACACACAATCATAAAGAGAGTATTAAATTTCATTTGTACAGAATTGTAGTTAAAAGAATTTTTCCCTCCATGCTACCACTAGCGCATGAATTTTTGTATGTGTATGTGCTCTCAGTTGAGGCTGATTCTTTGTGACCTCATGGACTGTAGAGAGTCGGGCATGACTGAGCAACTGAACTGAACTGAGTATAGGAAAATATCCTTGGCAAGAAAAATAACTTGTCTTCTTTGTTCAGTTCAGTTCAGTTCAGTCACTCAGTTGTGTCTGACTCTTTGTGACCCCATGGACTGCAGCACTCCAGGCCTCCCTGTCTATCACCAACTCCTGGAGTTTACTCAAACTCATGTCCATTGAGTCGGTGATGCCATCCAACCATCTCATCCTTCGTAGTCCCCTTCTCTTCCTGCCCTCAATCTTTCCCAGCATCAGGGTTTTTTCCAGTGAGTCAGTTCTTTGCATGAGGTGGCCAAAGTATTGGAGTTTCAGCTTCAACATCAGTCCTTCCAATGAACACATCTCCTTTAGGATGAACTGGTTGGATCTCCGTGCAGTCCAAGGGACTCTCAAGAGTCTTCTCCAACACCACAGTTCAAAAGCATCAATTCTTCAGTGCTCAGCTTTCTTTACAATCCAACTCTCACATCCACACATGACTACTGGAAAAACCATAGCTTTGACTAGATGGACCTTTGTTGGCTAAGTCATGTCTCTGCTTTTTAATATGCTCTCTAGGTTGGTCATAACTTTCCTTCCAAGGAGCAAGCATCTTTTAATTTCATGGCTGCAGTCACCATCTGCAGTGATTTTGGAGCCCCTCCAAATAAAAGGGGTTATCTTGCCATGAGAACCCCATGAACAGTATGTCTTCTTTGTAAGGAAACTAAATTCCCATAGACAATGAGAAGAGTCAACATGTAAAAATAAAGTGCATTCTATTTGCAGTATGAATTCAAAACATATTAATTGATGATGAAAACTAAACTTGTAAAATCCACATCAAAATCTGGGTGGTGGCACTGAGCTAGCAAAAGAAAGATTCTGGGCACACTTTGCAAAAGTGCTGTACTTTTCATTGATACATTTATTGAGTTTTCCTGTAGGAGGGAGAAGGTTACACAAGGGAAATTAGGGTTCTTTATCGAAAGCATTAATCCTCAGTATTTTTTTACTCCTCTTTGACCCTCTTTATCATTAAAATCTTACAAGCAATTAGGTTTTAATGTTGTATAATAGAAGTATTAGTATTAAATTTATATTTATAAAATACATAATGGTGTACAGTAGTGTTAAAGACTTGTTATTATTGAAGAAAGAGATATTCCAAGCTGGGCAAATATTCAGCTCATGGCTATTTAGAAAGAATTTTTAGCAATTCAGTTAAAATAAGGACAAGAAAATTTAAAAGTTGTATTATTAAAAATATTTATATATTATTTTTATAGCTTTTACCTATTAATATAAAAATATCCATGAAGTTTAAGTACTTTTCTTCTAGTAATTCAAGCTTTCAAAATGTAGATGTATCATTAATTTGGCACATTTAAAGAAACTGTTGAAAAGCTTTTGGTTTTCATATTTCATTTCAAATCATAGAAATTTTTTTTTGGAAAATGTATTTAATGTTTTGATGGAAACAAACACAGCCAAGAACTGGCAAGAAAAAAAAAATCAGTGGTGTATTTTCCTTCAGCATGACAGATCATAACTTTAGATTTTTTCTATTTATTGAAAATAAAATTATTTTCTTTAAATATTTGGTTATAGTTATTGGTACAATATCTTCCCTGCAATTAACATATCTGCCAGCATAAAAATCTTTAAAATAACACAGATTAACTGTCTTTCCAGAGTTAATATGTAGAATGTGTTGACTAGTATTAATTACAGCAAGTGGTAACCATTAACTGCTGCCTCACAAATGAAACTATAAAGTTTACAATATTTTTGTGAGATACTAATTATAAAGTTCATTCAATTACCACAACAAGGCTAATGTAGGAGGAGATTTACCTAGGAAATGGGAAGTATTCTTCCAGGTGATGGATGTTGTCCTTATAATGAGAGTAGGATTGAGAGATTTTCTGAATCTTGATTCCATCTTTACATTAACTACAAGAGCAAGTGCTTGATTTTCTGAGCATTATTTTTTCTTCTTTTAATGTAAATGAAGAGGTTGGATTAGACTAGTGTTTTTCAAGTTTTTATGTTCACCATGACTCACAGTAAAAAACGCATCTTACATCAGGGCTTGGGATATATGTATATACATATATCCCATATATATATACACATACACACATCCCAAGTCCTGATGTAAAATGTGTGTACATAAATATACATTATATATACAAATATAAATATATATTATACATATGTATAAATATATATATATTGTACATATACATATATAGAGACACACACATATAATTAGGACAAATGTTTTATCACCAGACAATATTTACCTTCTCTAAATGCAATCCATGGTCATATTTACAATTCTATTTTAATTTTTTAAACTTTGGAGCACACTCCATTGATTTTTATGGTGTTTTAATGAGTCATGGCTTAAAATTTGGAAAACACTGGCAATTTAAAAGATTCCTTTCAACCCCAAACCACTGTAATTCTATGACTCACATTGATTTTCAGAATGCTTTGTGAGATGTACCTTGCCATGTTGAGGCTACTCAGTGTCTGAAACATCATTTTTATGTTTGGGGAATTTCCACTATTGTGAATGCAGGCCCAAATAAATGACTAGACTCTGCTAATCATATTCTCTGGAATGAACTGTCTGTTCAGAAAGGAGCAAAACAATGTAGCAGAAGCTAAAGGGAAACTTTTGGTTTCTTGAGGGAGACTGTGCTGGTGTGGGTCTTTTAGAATAATAGCAACCAAAGTCCTATCCTCTACTGTCCAAGATTTGCCCTTTTAAGCCAAAAAACAGTGAGGTGAGAGCTAACGCATTAGTAGCTGACAGCGAGATCTGACCTAGCACATTAGTTGCTGGGTCTGACTTAAGTGTAGATCCAGACTGGGTGGTCTGTAAGTCTTTCTCATCACTCCTTCTGGAGATTGAGGGGACAACTGACATCCTTTAAGAAGTGCCTTGTCTATTTGAACAGCTGGAGTGAGGCCTGTTTTTTGTATAGAAATGTCTAGTGAAGAAACATCTCAAAAGAGAATTAGCTGACCTGAAGGCAGTTATCACTAGCCTTCACTGTGACTTTTGGTGATCTGTTCTCTACTTGGTTCCTCACCTTCCTCTGCTGCCAATGATGGTGACTTGTCCTTACTTCACAGTTGTCTGAATAAAAGAAAATCATAAACTGAAAATGTTTTGATTAGTTAAAAAATTACAAAAGCAAATAAATGTGATAGGTGTCATTTGTTTTTAAGGGACTTGAAAAGATAAAATTTTCTTGGATGCTGGAAGCTAGATTTAGACTTTCTTTTATAGAATGTGCATCAGTCTCCCTTTAGATTTTAATAGCTTATCACTGAATCAGCTTTAGAAAACACAGATCTCATCCATAGATCTCATACACAGATCTCATACTAGATCTGAAATTACTAGATGTTGTATGTGAAAGAAGGAAGCAACCACAATACATTTCCCAAAGTCAACTGTATTTCCCCGTAATTTAAAAAATACGATTAGAATTTTTTTTGGAAAGCCAAATCAAAAGTTCCAGCCATAATATTTTAATAAAAATGACATTTCTAATTTACCTAGAGTTCTGAAAACTCTTTATTCTAAAACTGAACTTCAACAATTCTTCTTTTATTCAGTAAAGATGTATTCAGCCATAGGTCAAAAGTCTCAGTATTGTTAGGGTGTCAATTTTCCCTAAACTGATGTAGATTCAGGGTAACCCCAATCAAAATCAAAGCCATTCTTTTGGTAGAAACTGAAAAGTGATTCTAAAGTTCATATGGGGGAAAAAAACCCAGCAAAAACCAGAAGATTCAAAACAATTTTGAAAATGGAGAACAAAGTTGGAGATCTTAAGACTTAGTATATGGCCAAAATAATCAAAAGGGTGTATTGGCTTAAAGAGAAACAAACAGATCAATGAAACAGGAAAGAACATTCAGAAACAGATGCATACATGTACAAACAACTCATTTTTCCACAAAGCTGCCAAGCTCACTTGGTGGTGAATGTATAGTGTTTCTGACAAATGTTGCTGGAAAAATTGGACATCCATGTGCAAAACAATGTCCTTCAGTCCCTACCTCATACCCTTTATAAAAACTAACTCAAAATAGAACACAGACCTAAATATAAAACCTAACACCAAAACTTTTTGATAAAAATCTTTATGACCTTGAATTGGGTCTTTATGACTTTTTGAATTGGCAAAAAGTGCATGGAAAAGTGCTCAATATCATTGGTCATTCAGTTCAGTTTAGTCGCTCAGTCGTGTCCTACTCTTTGCTACCCCATGAACTGCAGCATGCCAGGCCTCCCTGTCCATCACCAGCTCCCAGAGTCTACCCAAACTCATGTCCATTGAGTTGGTGATACCATCCAACCATCTCATCCTCTGTAGTGCCCTTCTTCTCCTGCCCTCAATCTATCTCAGCATCAGCGTCTTTTCAAATGAGTCAGCTCTTCGCATCAGGTGGCCAAAGTACTGGAGTTTCAGCTTCAACATCAGTCCCTCCAATGAACACCCAGGACTGATCTCCTTTAGAATGGACTGGTTGGATCTCATTGCAGTCCAAGGGACTCTCAAGAGTCTTCTCCAACACCACAGTTCAAAAGCATCAATTCAGCATTGAAACATGTAAATTATCATATGTGAAATCAATCGCAAGCCCAGGTTTGATGCTTGATACAGGGTGCTCAGGGCTGGTGCACCAGGATGACCTAGAGGGATGGAATCGGGAGGGAGAAGGGAGGAGGGTTCTGGAAGGGGAACACATGTATACCCATGGCGGATTCATGTCAATGTATGGCAAAACCAACATGATAATGTAAAGAAAATAAATAAAATAACAACAACAACAACAACAAAACAAAAGCATCAATTCTTCAGTGCTCAGCTTTCTTTACAATCCAACTCTCACATCCATACATGACTACTGGAAAAACCATGGCCTTGCCTAGACGGCCTTTGTTGGCAAAGTAATGTCTCTGCTTTTTAATATTCTGTCTAGGTTGGTCATAACTTTCCTTCCAAGGAGCAAGCGTCTTTTAATTTCATGGCTGCAGTCACCATCTGCAGTGATTTTGGAGTCCCCCAAAATAAAGTCAGCCACTGTTTCCACTGTTTCCCCATCTATCTGCCATGAAGTGATGGGACTGGATGCCACGATCTTAGTTTTCTGAATGTTGAGATTTAAGCCAACTTTTTCACTCTCCTCTTTCACTTTCATCAAGAGGCTCTTTGATTCTTCTTCACTTTCTGCCATAAGAGTGGTGTCATCTGCATATCTGAGTTTATTGATATTTCTCCCAGCAATCTTGATTGGTCATTAGGGGAAAGCGAATTAAAATCACAGAGCTACCACTACACATCAATGCTAATGACTAAAGTTTAAAAGTTTGCCCATACCAAGTTTTGGCTTGAACATAGAGGAAGGAGAATTCTCCCACAATGCAGGTGCAAATGTTAAATGATGTGATTACTTGGGAAATGGTTTGACACTCTCTTAAAATACTATACCTACACCTACCATATGATCCAGCCATACTACTCCTAATTATTTACCCAAGAGAAATGAAAGCATTTATCTTTATAAAGTTATACATGAATGTTCACAGAAGCTTTATGTGCAAGAGTCCCAAATGAAACAAATTAAATGTCTCTCAACAGATGAATGGATAAACAAGCTGTGATTTAGCCATACAACAGAATACTAGTCAGCAGTAAAAAGAAATAACTATTGATTCACACAGCACAAATTCATCTCAAAATAATTAAGCTGAGTGAAAGAAGCTAGAGAGAAAACAAAATATACTTTATGGTTTCACTTACATAGGAATCTAGAAAATGCAAACTAATCCATAGTGACAGAAAGAGGATCAGTAGTCATGATAGGAGGGATTAAATGGGAGCAAGAAGAAACTTTTGAGGGCAATGAATATGTTTATTATCTTGATTTGGGGGATAGTTTTATGGGTCTATACAGACATAAACATTTATCACACTATATACTTTAAATGCATATTCTCTATTGTATATTCTGTTAAAAATAATATATTCGGCACCTATTATATGCCAGACATTCTGCAAGGTATTGTGTCTTCAGCTGCAAAAGAAGAGAGAGATTGTATTTTCATAAAGTTTGCAGTTACTAGTAAGAGGATGCAAATCAGTAGAATTCTTATTTATGTACTATTTATAAAATAAAGCAAGTGGAAATTTGATACAAACTAGCTATTTATGTTGTTACCTAGATAAATTTAGTGTAAAAATAGAAGGACTTAGCATATCCATTAAATGAGAAGATATATAAAAGTGAAAGAGATATCAAATAATTCTTAAATATGTCTCTTAACAGTACCCATGACTTTAAGATAGAAAATGACAGACAGCATTTTAAATTCATAATTTGGATTAATTCCCAGAAGTCAATAGTGATAAAGACTGGACTTTTGCATTGAATTAAAATATGTACTAGTTAATTTTAGAAGAATATGTTTTCCTAAATGGAAAAAGAAAATTCCCATTAAAGTATCAGTCTAGTTAAAGGTAACTAGTGGCAGACTAGTTGAAGAGAAGTATGATACATTTTTGTTTTACCCTTTCGTTCACTTTACATGTTTTAGGAAAAGCATTAGATCGGAAAAATCTTTTGTTTGTTAATTATTTTAAAATATTTATCTAAGTTGATTTTAGCCTATAAAAATTGGCATTTGAGGTTTATAAAACAGTAACAGTTAGTAATTAACTTTGCTCAATTGAAAAAAAACCTACAGTCAGTGATATAGCACTTTGAAGTAGAGAAATTAAGCAAAGAAAAATTTTGAACTGGATAATCTAAAGCAATATAGCTTAAATCGGACATTTGGGGCTTTTATATGGTGATTTTATACTTTTCCTTTTCTTTCTTTTTTATTACATTCCTACTCTACATCCTCCAACCTTTGAATCTTAAAGATATTCCTATCTTCCTTTATTAAAAGATAAATACCATTAGAAGGAACATTTTGACCTTTTTTAAAAATAAATTAGCCAGTCATCATATGATATAGATTTTGAGGATAAAGACTAAATGCTATGTGATGGAGAAGACAAAGGTGGGAAAGTGAATAATAGTGAAGCCATTTTGCTTATTATAATTTTAACCCATAACAAGAAAAGAGGCAGTGACTCATTCCAAAATTTAATGATTTAAAATAGTATTAATAAATTTTTGCTCAAAATTCCAAAATTTAGGCAGGGCTGAGGGATGGTATCAAGCAAGTAGCTCAACTACTGGGAGAAAACCGACTTCCAAAATGACCTCACACATGTTCCTGGAAAATTGGTGCTGTTTCACCTGGGGCTTCTCACAGCATCATAGGTTCAGGATGCAAACGTGTGTGCTAAGTCGCTCCAGTAATGTTTGTGACCCTATGAACTATAGCTTGCCAGGCTCCTCTGTCTATGGGATTTTCCAGGCAAGAATACTGGAGTGGGTTGCCATGCCCTCCTCCACGGGATCTTTCTGACCTAGGGATAGACCTGTGTCTCTTATGTCTCCTGCATAGGCAGACAGGTTCTTTACCACTAACCCCGCTGGGAAGCCCCAGGCTCAGGGTAGTTAGACTTTATTCTTGGTAGCTATTTACTCTAGAGCACAAAAGACACTTCTTCAGGGTTGATTGGTCTAAACTTGAGTAGTTCTACATCTCCTCTGGACCATTGTTTAAGCTGTCTTCTCTGCTTATAAGGCCTTCCCCATGCCTTTTCACTAACCTATTTCTTATATTTCCTCCCATATCTTACACAAGAAGCACTCTCCTTTGTGAAACCTTCTCTAATCATTTCATATTGTTATGGTAAACCTTTCCTTTTGAAACCTGATGGCTCTTATAATCTATAATATTCCTTCGTCATTGAAAATATATTGTCTCATATTATTATTTACTTTCCTATGGATAACATATTCTTTCTCCTCAACACACTGGATGGTTCTCAAAAACACAAACCAAGGTCTGTATCTCTATATCACAGGGCCCATCATATGATATATATTAAATAAAGATTTGATAGCAAGGGCAGCTGAATACTGGGGCATCTTAGTTCTTAGTTCTTTCTAGGAGATATTATTCTGCTCAAAGTGATGTAGTTTTGAACTTACATAGATGCTGTGTAAAAAGTTCTATTTGATGTTTATTTGTACTACTAAAGAATATTTTTAACTACTTATTAGATATAATGAGTTTGTATCATTTCTTTTATTACATTTTTTTTTTCAATCTTTCTTTTTTCACTTCATGTCTCTTGGTCTTTCTCACTGATCCAAAGAAGCAATGGTTATTAGGATGTTCAGCATCAGTGAGGTAAGCCTAGAAAATGCAAATATAAAACTAGTTAGCCTGCAAATAATGAGGAGAAATGTTTATTAACCCAATCGTCTTCAATTGGACAGAGGAATTTTAACAGGATAACTTTTGTGACCCACAGGCAAAGGGACAATCAGGCAGAGCTGTACTGAGTTTGTTTTCTAGTAGTAGTAGTGAAGTCGCTCAGTTGTGTCCGACTCTGTGAGACCCCATGGACTGTAGCCTGTAGACTGTAATCAGGCTCCTCCATCCATGGGATTTTCCAGGCAAGAATACTGGAATGGGTTACCATTTTCTTCTCCAGGAGATCTTCCTGACCCAGGGATTGAACCTGGGTCTCAACATTGTAGGCTTTACCGTCTGCCCTCTACTACTCCATATGTTTGTAACTGTTATGATTTGGAGAGTAAAAAATGTACCATTGCAATGAAGAAGAAAAACCAGTGAATATAAGAACTTGACAAAGAATAAGTTGGATCTATAAAACAATGAATTCAATCCAAAAAATGTCTTGGCTTATAGATGTGTCAGCATCTTCAAAAGTAGTTTCTTTTCAGAACACTGCAGTGATTTCAGTTTGAAGAAGTTTTTGAACCTTTAACTCAAGGTAATGAGCCAGTTAATAGGAGACTGGGTTTTGTGTAGGAAGCAATTACCCCGATTGATAGGAAACTTGAGAAAATGAGCACAAGCTTTAATGAGATCGACAAAAAGGTCGTGTGTCTGAGGGCTGAGATAGAGTAAAAAGGAATGATGATGGGAAAAATCATTAAAGAGGATGGCATGAAAACCAGTAAAAATAAAGATGAGATATAATATCATTGGATATACCTCTCTAAAAGGCCACAGAATTAATTTATTTAAAGATAAAGTGACCTCTAGATATTTGGGAGAAAGGAGTTCATGGTTCAATTGTACCTTTGTCAATAATTTAGTTTTAATTCAACCCAGTATAGTGATAAAATAAGTGTTACTAGAATAAATCATTCTATATTGATATATATTCTAGTCTATAGATGACTTTTGGAAAGAGCAGGTCATAAGCACTGCTTCCACTTCCTCTTCTCTCAGTCACTTCTCAAGCCACTGCAATCTGGATTCCACCCACACCAGTCTACTGAAATTTCTCTGAGAAAGGTTAGCAATCATGTGATCACCAAATACATTAGCCTCTTTTCAGCTCTCAGCCTATTTCTCTTTCCAGCAGAATTTGACGTTGTTGATCATTTTTCTTTCCTGTAAAGCTCTTTCTTCACTTCTTAGACACAGTTATGTCTTATTTTTTTATTATGTTTCTGCCTCCTCTTTATTTTTCTCCTAGTTTCATCTCTTCTGCTCGAGTTTTCCAAAGGAACTGCTATCTTTTCTCACTTTACATGATCTTCCTGAGTGATATCATGCAGTTCTGATGTTTCAAATATTTTCTTTGTGTCTCTCAAATACTGATTTTTCAACCCTTTCCTGAATTTTGGATGTATCATTGGATTAACTATAACTCTTCAGGTTTCATATTGCCCTTTCAAAACCTGTTTTTTGTTGTTATTGTTTGAATTTTTTTTTGGTCTCAATTATCAGCAATCATATTTACCCTATTGCCCAAGCTAGAAATCTTGGAGTAATCTTTTCTTTTTCACCTTTCCTCACTACTTATATTAAAGTTTTGTCCATTCCACCTCGTAAGGTTCCATACATGCCTTTCCATTGCTACTATCGCTATCCCAAGTTAGATTCATTTTATTTTTTTGCTTGGCATTTTTCTTGGTGTTTTTCTAACTGAACTTTGAATCTAACTTGTCTCTGTTTCTATATATTCTTTATATTGCTGCCAGAGTTATCTTTTTAAATGATGGGTTTGATCATATTATTTCCATATTAAAAAAAAGTTCCCATATCTTGATGACTTGAGGGCTGCCTACTTAACTTCTAAAAACATTATCTTCTATGAGCTTGGCTATTGATCCACAAGAATGGGCTGCAAGAACCTATGTTTATTCAATGACACCCCACTCTCTAGCCATAGTTGACTGAAACAGGAGGAGTAGATACCTGAACTGGCTCAATCTCTCTCCCTCCTGTAAAAAGGTTACACTTATGAGCAATGGAGTCACCATGTTCTAATATGTGAAATGGAGAAGAAATAAGCTAGGAAAGAAAAGGATAAGAGTGATGATATACATGCTAAATTCCAGCCCTTCCCGGGCTGTTACTGCCTTTCCATTCTTGAATTCTGTTAAGATAGTTATATCCTTATTTTTATATCCCCTTTCATTATAGATATCACCCAAGTAGATATCTGTTATTTGCAACTCAAAGAGTCTTAATAATTACAGTTGTCAACAAATAAAGTTCTAATTCTTTGGCAGGCACGCAGTACCCTCCAAAAACTAGCTTTCAAGTTTAATCTCTTTTCGCTGCCTCCGCTCTCCATTATAGCCTCAGCAGACAATACAACATTGGCTCAATCTTATGTTTCCCTGGGATGGTCCTCTTCCTTTTCCAAGTATTCTTCCTTCTCAGAAGGACAGATACTCATTGCTCTTTATAGTTTTCTTTTTTTGTTGGTTTGTTTAGCTTTATCATACCTCAATCTCCTACTCTCTTCTCTCCCTTTCTTGTCCAACTTAGTCTCCACAGGCCATCATTCTCACAAAGACTTCCTCAATTACCATGTCCCCTTCTCAGACTTCCCTTTAATACTCCCTCTTTCCCTGAATCATCAATCTCTTTGTCTGAACTAGGACATCCCCATCACTGTACAAATATGCTCTCATAGCTCCTCTTGATTCAACATTTTCCTCCAACTTTCATTCCATTTTTCTGCTTCCCTTCAAAACTAAACTTCTTGAAAATGTTGTCCACTCCTGCTTCTTTTATTGCCTTAGCTAGTTAGTGTTAGTCACTCAGTCATGTCTAAATTCTTGGGACCCTGTGGACTCTAGCCCACTGGGCTTCTCTCTCCATGGGATTTCCCAGGCAAGAATACCAGAGTGGGCAGCCATTCCCTTCTCCAGGGGATATTCCCAACCCAGGTATTGAACCCGGGTCTCCTGCATTGCAGGCAGATTCTTTACCGTCTGAGCCAGGGGAAGCCCCTTGGGTGACCAGGGAAGCCCAATGTAGCCAGGCTACCAGGGAAGCCAGGCTACCCCTGGGTACCAGGAAAGCCCCTTCATTGCCTTACTTCCTATTTACTCTTCAGGGCTTCCCTGGTGGCACAGCGATAAGGAATCCACCTGCCAAGGCATGAGACACAGAGATGCAGATTTGAACCCTGGGTTGGGAAGATACCCTGGAGTAGGAAATGGCAACCCACTCCAGTATTCTTGCCTGGAAAATTCAATGGACAGAGAGGAGACTAGTGGGCAACAGTCCATGTGGTCGCAAAGAGTCAGAGACGACTGAGCACAACACCTCTTTCATTTGAATTTTGTTCCAATAATTCTACTGAAATTGCTAAAGCAATTTGACTAAATTCAAGATCACTAACAACTTTTGTTGTATAATATCCGTGGATACTTCTCTGCCTTAGCCCCATTGAACATATTTAGTCGCTTCTTCCTTCTTGAAATACTCTCCTCTTTTAGGGAGATTTTTAGGTTCTGAAATGCTTCATGCTGTAGAACTCTTAGTTCCCTCTCTAGTTATTCCTTATTCCCTCTTAGTTCCTTTTCTACCTAAGCTTTAAATGTTGGAGTTGATCAGTTCTTCCCCATCTATATAGTTATTTCCTCAATCCTCCCATTCTTGTAAATCTGAAAACTTTGGTCATTATTGATTCTTCCCTTTTGCTTGCTCACATTTTAATTTCTCACCAATTCCTGTCAAACCTCTCTTCAGATATATTCAGAGCAGCTCACTTTTATCCATCTCTCCTGGAACATGTCTAATTCACTGCGTTTATAATTTCTCACCTGGACTTCTGTAAAAAACTTCCTAACTAATCTTCAAGAAGCCTCTATTTTTGTCCACCTTCCAATCTATTTTATGTTTGGAAAAAGAAATTCTTTTAATCTTTTAAACATATAAGTTGTATCATGCCATTTATTGTTTAAAACCATTTTATAGATTCATATTGCCCTTAGAATAAAATTCAAACTTTCTACCATGACCTACCAGGCTGTGAATTTAATAACAACATCTATTATTTCACTTTTAACTTGTTCTACTTTCCATTTATGCTCTAGCAATTGGATTCTTTCAGGCCCTTGAACATGTCAAACTCTTTCCAACCTCAAGTATTTTGAACATATTTCCTCTGCTAGAAATTCTCTATGCATTTTGAATTTTTGGTTTCTTCTCATCATTAAAGCTTCTCCCTAGAAAAGTATTTCCTGACCATCAAGTACAAAACAGGGCCTTTTACCTGACCAAATTCCCTATCGCAGCATTATTATCATTTTCTTCATGATATTTGTCACAAAGTATTTATTTCCCCCTGTTTATTCTCTTTCTCTTTCACTAAATGGGAAGAGAATTATCATATTTGCCTTGTTTGCCACAGCATATCCTGGCACATATGTGCATGGCACATAGTAAATGCTTAACCAGTATATTGAATTAATGAATAAATGGATGAACATCATTGTGCTAGACTTTCTAGTTACCACTAATCCCAAAAGACTGGGAGTTTCTCAAATGCAGGACTATGCCTTATTCACATTTGTATACCTTACTCTGAGCATAATTCCTGACACATAGGAAATGCTCAGTAAGTGCTTAGTAATTTTTAGCTAAAATGAGTACAAATCACCAGATATTTTTTTAAAAATAACTGCTTTACATTTCTGTGCTCTATATCATCTAGAAGAATTCTGCCATTATGAACAATGCAAAGATTGTCCTTTGTTTATAATAAAACAGTGTATCCTTCATCTGTACATCAAATATTGAGAGCATAATAGTGCCAGGCACTGTTCTAAGCTCTGGGGGTATAAGAATGAAAAAAAAAAAAAAAAGAAAACAACAACAACCTTTCCCTCATAAAGTTTTTATTTCAGTGAGAATAGTAACTCAAGGATTCTGCTCAAGGATTCACTTAATTAGTGAGTCTTAAGCCTTGGTATTTAGTATTTTAAATTAGTATTCTAACGTACAGTAGGAGTTAAGAACCAGTGCTTTAGGATGAATACTCCTCATTGCTTTTATTTTTTTTTCTCTGACCATATACCTCTAGTGGCATTTTTTTCTATCAGAGTGTGAGTTTACTTTCAATGTGTCAATATTTGCTTTTTTTTTTCTCCTTGCTTTTTAACTTAAAACACTTTAGGATAAAACAAATATACAAGATAAAGCACCATGTTTTAATGAATTATTCTTAGCTAGACACAGAATCCACTCAAGAGGAGTGGACTATTTGAATCTCTCCCACTTAAAATGTAAATTTGAATCATGAAGGCAAAAAGAATCTGAACAAGGAACAGAAAACATCTGGAGTTTCCCTTTCCCAAGTAAGCATTGTTTTGTAAGACTGGAAAATTTCTTGTTCCTTTTTTTCCCCTCATTGCTTTTTATATTTACTATTTCTATTTATTGCATGGAAAACTATATTCAGTGATAATTATTCATAGAAGATAATTAGATGCAACAGGTCCAGTTCTCTAATGGTGTTGCTGCTGCTGCTGCTAAGTCGCTTCAGTTGTGTCCGACTCTGTGCGACCCCATAGACGGCAGCCCACCAGGCTCCCCTGTCCCTGGGATTCTCCAGGCAAGAACACTGGAGTGGGTTGCCATTTCCTTCTCCGATGCATGAAAGTAAAAAGTGAAAGTGAAGTCGCTCAGTTGTGTCCGCCTCTTTGCATCCCCATGGACTGCAGCCTACCAGGCTCTACCATCCATGGGATTTTCCAGGCAAGAGTACTGGAGTGGGGTGCCATTGCCTTCTCCACTAACGATGTTGAGGACTTTCAATTTTGCAAGTGAGTCAGTCTTCACTTCCCATATACAAATGGTGTCTAAATGTGCCCACATTCCTTTGATGTGTCATCTTAGGAATATCTTTCCTGTCCTTCAGCTGCTTATAAAAGGAATCATGCTGTAAATGTACCTTTGTGTCTGTCTTCTTTCATATCAAGCCCTACAAATTCATGGATATAAGCCAGTTACTTAATTTTCTGAAAAGTAAAGTGAAAGTGAAATCCCTCAGTCATGTCTGACTCTTTGCAATTCCATGGACTGTAGCCCACCAGGCTCCTCCATCCATGGAATTTTCCGGCAACAGTACTGGAGTGGGTTGCCATTTCCTTCTCCAGGGGATCTTCCTGACCCAGCGAGAGAACCTGGGTCTCCTACATTGCAGGCAGATGCTTTACTGTCTGAGCCACCAGGGAAGCCCCTAGTCACACAAAAATTAACAGTTTTCAGAGAAATATAGTGAAATCTAGAGTCTTTACAATGTATCATCCACAATATCCAGTGTGCAATCAAAAGGGAATAGACACACCAAGAAACAAAGAGTATAATCCCTAGTCAAATGAAAAAGGAATAAATAGAAAGAGATCTCAAGTTGATCTGGATGTTAAAATTAGCAGCCAAGTACTTTAAAGAAATAATTATGAAGATGTTCGTGGTCTAGGAAACAGATGATCAAAATGAGTGAATAGATAAGCAAATCTCAGAAGAGAAGTGAAATGATGTAAAAGAACCAAATGGAAATTTGATGACTAAAAAGTACAAGAAGCATATGAAAAGTGATCAATTTCATTAGTCATCAGGAAAATGTAAATTAAAAACACAATGAAATAACATTCATATCCCCAAATTGCTAAAATTTAAGAGATGACAACCAAATGTTAACAAGGATATAGACCATCCTTTTGGAATATTGCTGGTGGGAGTGTTAAATGATAGAGCCACTTTGAAAAAAGTTTCGGCAGCTTCTTATAAAGTAAAATATACACATCCTGTGACTTAGTATTTCTATTTCTAAGTAATTAATCAAGAGAATGGAAACATAATTAACCAAGTGAATGGAAACATGTCCATACAAATACTTACAAACACATATATTAATAGCAGAAACAATTCAAATGGCCAACAACAGTTTAGTAAACTAATTATGATCTGTTTATACAATGGAATACTATTAAGCAATAGGAAAAAATGTATTAAAATGTATTTCCTCTAGATTGTGTTATAATGCCTCTGTATTATTCTTCTGGGGGTAAAGGATAAAAGTCATTATATGAGCATACTGAGATGTTTCTTCTAACTAAGAATAAACTTCCTGTGATTGTCACAATTAATAGATGTCTCATGCCAATTATTGCTAGCTTGACCTTAAGTAGAGAGATCAATATTTTGAGGGATTTCCAATGGACACCAAATGTTAAAAACTAAATCATGTTCCTACAGAATTCTTAGGCCTCAGGGCCTTTCCTGGTGGTCCAGTGGTTAAGACTCCACTGCAGAGGGCGCAGGTTCAGGGACATAAGATCCCACAAACCACACTGTGTGGCCCAAAAGAAAAAAAAAAGCCTAACCCTCAACGTGACTGTATTTGGAGATACAGCCTTTAAAGAGTAACTATGGGTAACTGAGGTCACAAGGGTGAGACTCTAGTCCAGCAGGACTGTGTCTTTACAGGGAGAGACGCCACAGCCCGTTCTCGCTCCCTGCAGACACGTGCCCAGAGGAAAGGTCACGTGGGGATACGTCGCGGTGACTCTCAGCAAGTCAAACAAAGAGGTCGCACCAGAAATCAAAAGTTGCCACTGCCTTGCTCCTGGACTTCTGTGAGAAAATGAATTGTTTAAGCCACCAGTGTGTGGTACTTTGTTATGGCAGCCCAAGAGGTCTGATACATCAAGACTGAAACCTTCTTGACTATTCATTATTAAACTTATGATGTTAATTACTAGGGTTTCTAACTAAAAGCTATTTAGATTTCTTTGACCAGGTAATGCTATCATTTTTCTTAAGTTTTCTTGTCCTCTCCCCGCTCTTTTTATTTTTAAGTAATTCATACTCACAAATAATAAGATAGGATCTGATTCTTTAGAACTCTTGAATGATTCTGAAATTCTCTAGAAACACGGACTGACAGTGAAATGCAGTATCTCACTGTATTTCAAAATGCGGCATCAAATTTACTTTAGATTCATACAGTGTCATGTGTGCCACTCAAGCTTGTCTTTGGAGGTAGGCATCACTGAAATCCAAACATTAAATGAACAGAATAAAGAATCTTTTACCATCATTCCTGTATGTACTCTTGACAAAGGGAGGGGGGATTTTTAGTCTTTCCTGTTTAGTTCACTTTCCTATATTGCTAGTATTACTTAGCAAAATAAATATTTTATCATAAAAATCTATAACCCAATACTATAATTGATTTTATATAATTTTATAATAGTAATATATGATGTTTTGCTTACTAAGTGTTTGTGTCTGCTCTGTGCTCAGTTGTTCAGTTGTGTCCAACTCTTTGCAAACCCACTGACCATAGCCTGCCAGGTTCCTCTGTCTGTGGGATTATCCAGGCAAAAATACTGGAGTGAGTTGCCATTTCCTCCTCCAGGGGATCTTCTTGACCCAGGGATCAAACCCACATCCCTGCAGTTTCCATGTTGACAGGTGGATTCTTTACTGCTGAGCCACCTGGGAAGCCCTGAGTGTTCCAGTATATGGCATAATGCTGATTTATTGTCAGTTTCTTTTTTTCCAGTTCTAACTACACAAAGGAAATAGTTAAAAAATCCAAAGGAAATAAGAGCAATTATGTATATTAGTTGCAGCTTCATAGAATGTTCACCTTATTTCATTTTTAAAATTCTGAATACTTAATACCAACCTGTTAGGCTTACCATGTCTCTCACCTCACATATGTTATAATCTCATAATTAGAGAATATCATTTCATTCCTCTGTAGACCTGCCACCATAATGGAGAAATCTCATAATTACATCTTTATGGAACTCTTGCAAATGAATGTTTATTAAAAACTTGAATTTAGTAAAGCAGCATAT
This sequence comes from Antilocapra americana, assembly GCA_007570785.1. Lineage (NCBI taxonomy): Eukaryota > Metazoa > Chordata > Mammalia > Artiodactyla > Antilocapridae > Antilocapra > Antilocapra americana. Next base: position 31,594,232 of record ML660772.1, read on the forward strand.
AAGGAGAGATGCATTTGCTGCCTAACAAATTGTTGGACCATATTATTATCTGATTATATTAACATGATACATCATGGTATAGACATTGAAGTGGCTATTTTAATTTCCTAATTAGATCTTAGGTTATATAGTTTAGCATCCCTGTTATACAGATGAGGAAAATTCACAGAAGCTGTTCACAGAAAGTTCTTAAAGAAGTGAAAGAATTTATTTTAAAATTGACATCTTTCATTCCCCCATATATGAATTCAGTTGATAGTCATTTCTCCAAGTGTATCATGTTTCATGCATGTAGAAACACAGAGTTTTCTGTTTTGCAAATGTTTATTTCTGGTACTTGAAGATGATAAAGACTACTCTATGGAAATGGGAAATGGGATTGCATTGACAGTGCAGATTACATAGCAAAAATAGAGTGTTTTTTTTAGAGAGGGGTACTAAAAAGCTAAATGGAAAGCATGATCAAATAAAACAAGAAAATGCCAAGCTAAATCTTTAGAAATTAATCAGCAATATTTAACAATATTTAGACATTTCTAAGTTATTGTATATGTTAACACATTAAGTTATTTTGCACCTTGAAAGGCCCTAGCAGATGTTAGATTTCGTGCATAATTTGGTAGATGTAAAACCCTTGTTTTTTTAGTCCCTAAGTTTGTCAAACTCTTGTGATCCCATGGACTGTAGCCCATCAGGCTCCTCTGTCCATGGGATTCTTCTGGGTAGCCTAACCTATGTTGGGCTTCCTAGGTGGCGCTAGCAGTAAAAAAAACCCGCAGGCCAATGCAGGAGACAAGAGATGTGGGTTCGATCTCTGGGTGGGGAGGATCCCCTGGAGAAGAGTATGGCAATCCACTCCAGTATTCTTGCCTGAATAATCCTAGGAACAGACGAGCCTAGTGAGCCACAGTCCGTAGGGTCGCAGAGTTGGACGGACTGAAGTGATTTAGCACGCACCCATAACCTATATTATCACCACCATTTCTGATGCTATAGAGTCAGTTAGTCATACGGACAGTACCATTGAGGTTCTTTGCCAGTTATCAGAAGGCATGAATATAACTGAAAAATTACCTTCAGGATGGAAGAACCCATATTACAGCCTCATTTATTTATGAACCTATTTGTTCATCCTTTTTCAATTCATGTAAAGCTGAAAAAAAAAAAGGACAGGGAAAGAAATGGACAGTTTTAGGGTTAGAAGCAAAATTATTATATGATGAATGGAACATGAAAAGGATGCTTTGGCAGTGGCTCAATCAGAGCAAGATCTTTCGGATTCCTAACTTTATGTGATGACTCCAAAGAAAGCAAAGAGAATAAGACTATGGCTCTCTCCACCTCCCATAATCCCACATGCTTTAGCGCAATGAAGCCTGTGCACCAGAGCCATTGAGGCTCTTCTTTAGAACTGGGGAGCCGCCGCTAATGAGCCCACGTGCCGCATCTACTGGAAGCCAGCGTGGCACAGAGCCTGTGCTCTGCGACTGGAGAATCAGCAGTGAGAAGCTGGTGCACCACAACTAGAGAGTAGCCTCTGCTTGCTGCAACTAGAGAGAAGCCCAGGCAGCAACCAAGACCCAGCACAGCCAAAAATAACTAAATAAAATTATTTAAAAAAAACAAAAACAGAAGAGAGTATAAAAGTGATAGCATTTTTGTTGTTGTTGTTAAAAATGTCAGAAAATCCATGTTGCTTTTCCTTAGGGTATATTTCTAGATATGAACAATAAAGCTTGAAATTTTGATAGATTTTATTTCAATTTCACCATATTTCCATTGCTGAAATGTTGGCTCTTAGTGATTCAAACAATTGAAAAAGGAAGGGCTGTGTTATCCTTGTGGAGATGGCCTAAGGGAGTAAGGAAATTTGGGTTCTGAATAATTCAACTTTGATACTAAGTTGCTAAATAATTGAGAAACATGCTAAATCTCTCTGGAAACACAGTTTACCTATAAATAAAGATATTGAACTAGATATCTCTGCAGTCTTTTGCAGATTTTATTTCTAATGATTGGTAGACCTCTGTTTTCATGACAAGGTATGGAATCAATTATTTCTAGATGAAAACATTAAATTTATTTTGTGAAGAGACCTAGAGAAGGATGATATGAGGCTGAAGCAAGTCTGATTATAATTTTGAATTAGTGAGGCTAGAGTGATTCCAAGATTGAAACTTTCTATCAAGTACACAAAAGATTTAGATTTGCAAAGGCAGGGTATTCAAATTTTTGTGAGCTAGTCTAGAGACTACATTAGATTTAAAAAAATAATTTTTTAACAGACCTAAAAGAAATTCCAAGAGTTAACTAATAAATGTATAATGGATAAGATAATTTATTAATAGATGGTTGTATGGGGGATTAAGAAGTGACACATACCTATAAAGTCAGCAAGAAAATAAACTTTGCCCAAATGTTCAGCTATTATTTCAGACAGTTCGGGTTGCTTGGCAATGCTAAATGTGGATAATTGGAATAACAGAAATTTACATTGTGAAGCCTCTACTTTGACTGCTAACTCAGAATTTTTTCAAGTCAGCAGAGTTTTTCAGGGCTTTCAGCAGAATGATCAAAGGCCCTAAACAAGCCCTTGGATATTGCAAATTCAGGAATCAGCAGAATATTCAGCATTATCTCCAGAGATTGGTTGGTAATACACCTGACAAAGAGGCTTGTTGGGATGGAGAATTGGGAATGTAATAGTGATCTCAGATGACATAGAAAAGGGAGGATAGATATCGCTGAAGCTTAGTAAATAGCTACAAAGATCCTCATCAATGTCACGATTAACTTAGATTTCTTATGTCTATATTTCTGGAATCTAATTATAATAATTGGGTTGGAGGATACCATGCTGAGATTATTTCCAAGCTTTCTCCTTCTCAGAACTTTGACCCCTATTATAAATTTGTTGTAAACTGACCTAAGGAAATTTGGCCATACGTAATAATTAAGTTTTGGTATAGATAAGTTAGGTGAGACTATAGGTCTCTTCCCCCATAGCTTCACTGTGTAATGAAGTGTCACAGTGAAGGCAAGTCCAAATTTGTTACAAATACAAACATTACATAGCAATGTTTATTGGACAAAGTTATGATGCTTTATAAATTGCATCATTTTAGGCACTCTGACAGAATCTTGCATATAAACTTCAACATAGATGCATATGGCTATATTGTAATGCCAAATATAGCTAAAATTTTACTTAGAGTCAGGTGAGAAAATCTGCCATTAGGCAGCCAAACAATGTACTCATAAATCCTAAATCAGGGCTTTCTTCTAATAGGCATAGGATATTGGGTTGCTTAGATATTAGGTTATTCATCTGAAGGTATGAACATCTGTACATTTGTAGCCAATCCACATATCTTGAACACCATTCATTTCACAGTGAAAAACTACTTCTAACAAAGCCTCATGTGCTGATTGGAGATAAAGGTATTTGAAAGGCTAGTGTAGATGCTATTGGATTGTTTCGGTTAGGGCCATTAAAATCCAGCTGACCACCCATGAAGTGTATGTTCCTTATTAGGACACTTCAATGATAATTACCTGTTTGGTGGCTCAGACAGTAAACAATCTGCCTACAATGCAGAAGACTCAGGTTTGATTCCTGGGTCAGGATGATCCCCTAGAGTAGAAAATGGCAACCCACTCCAGTATTCTTGCCTGGAGAATCCCATGGACAGAGGAGCCTGGTGAGCTAGGGTCCATGGTGTCATAAAGAACTGGACACGACTGAGTGACTAACGCTTCTAGTTCCTTCTAGGATAAAATTAAATTGACATTCATATATCTCTCTGTCCACATTGGGGTATTTTAAAGTAAATTACAGACAATATAGATCAGCTTCCTTAAAATGTTAAAAATAACAGTAATATGTGTGTTTAGCTGCTCAGTAGTGTCCGACTCTGCGACCTCATTGACTCTAGCCCTCCAGGCTCCTCTGTCCATGGGGATTCTCCAGGCACGATTACTGGTGTGGGTTGCCTAGCCCTCCTCCAGACACAATAATATGGGTTTAGCTTTGAAAGGGGTGCCCCTCGTCAGCACTCACCTTTCTCTTCCTTTCCCACAGCTTCTTTTGCACCCCCATTGAACCTTTAAATTTTGAATTTGTAATCCTTCTGTCCTGTGTCCTTCAAATCCAGTTGAGAAGAAATAAAAATAAAGGCACAAACTCCCTTTCCCGATAAGTCTCTCTAGCTGTGTGGCTGTCCTTTGGTAATCAGTGTTTCTCTGACAACATGAGCACCTTAACAAATGGAGAGAAGAGGTAACTAATAAAAAAATATATGTATTTATTTATGAATAAATAATGGAAATAAAGACTGACCTAAAATTCCATTACCCAGGTAATATGCTGACACGTTAACTGAATAAATACTTGACTATTATTGGAAAAATACATACCGTAGAAGTGTGTGCTAGTGACTCAGTCATGTCCGACTCTTTGTGACCTCAAGGACTTTAGCCCTCCAGGCTCCTCTGTTGGTAGGATTCTCCAGGCAAGAATACTGGAGTCAGTTGCCGTTTCCTTCTTCAGGGGACCAGGGGAGAGACTCCCCTCCCCATCTCTCTCCAAGCATCTTCACTCATAGCCACAGTCTTTTTTGTGTAAAATAATGATAGGCACCATTTTGCTGCTTTTTTCTAGAGGAAAAATCAAATCATTCCTCTTATTCTCTCTCACAAAATGATCATTTTTCCTTATTAATTTATGAGTTCTTTGTAAATTAATCCTTTTAAAATATGTTACAAATATGTTTTCTTACATATTCTTTGATACATAGTTATATATATAGTTTATAGTTATAATTTATAACTATAGTTTATAGTTATAAACTAATTTTATAACTATAAACTATAGTTAATAGTTGTAATTTTAGTTTTCACCATTCAGAAGTTACTCTACATTGATTGGAAACACAGCTTTAACATGGTAGAACTCTCTATGCATGCTGTGCACTACTTGACTTTTGCTGTTGCTTTGATCTATTTCTTCTCATGTTCCAATCTGTTTAATTATGGAAGCTACATGACATCTTAAGAGCTAATACGGCTAGCTTCACTCACTCTTAGAATTTTCTTCATCATCTTTGTGTGTTTATTTTTCCAAACGATCTTTAGTATAATTTTGTCTAGGTTAAAAAAGAATCCTTTTGGTGTTTTGTGATAGCATGTAACCTACAGAGTAATTTAGAGAGGAAATGACAATATCATCTCCTTTTTATACAAGTGAAGAGTGTGTATAACAATTTATTTAAACTCTTTCATATACTCTCCTGTGTAGTTTTAAATTCAGGCATATAGATTCTGTAAATTTCATGCAAGTTTATAGTTAAATATTTAAACTTGTTACTGTTCTTGTAAATGGAAATTTCTTCCAGTACAGTTTCTATCTGGTAGTTGCTGAAATAGTACAAAGCTAACATTGTTCTTAATATTTACTCTGTAACCCATGGACTTACAAATTTTCATGTTAAGAGTAACACTTTTCAATTACTCTTAAATATATATGCATGCCCTGTCAGTAGATATATGGACATATGTACCACATTTTGAATCTCCACAAAATCAGGGCTAAAAGGATAAGGTAGCCTGTAAAGGTCTTTTCTCCACCTTAAGCAGAACGGACAGACTAGATATGCATATTTTATTTAAGTAATGGCTATAGGGCTTCCCTTGTAGGTCAGTTGGTAGAGAATCTGCCTACAATGCAGGAGGCCTGGGTTTGATTCCTGGGTCGGAAAGATCCCCTGGAGAAGGAAATGGCAACCCACTCTAGTACTCTTGCCTGGAGAGCCTCATCGACAGAGGAGCCTGGCAGGCTACAGTCCATGGGGTCGCAAGAGTCGGACACAACTTAGCGACCAAAGCGCTACCACCATATTGGACAGAAGAGAAAGGGAATTGTGACAGTTTACAGCATTTTACTGTGGTTGAGCTCTTTGTCTTGAAACACTGAAATTTTGTGAACAGTTTGAGGAAGAAGTAATAAGTTAACCAATTCTTCAGACTTTCTGACATATTATTTGAAGACTTAAGTCTGAGAACATAACCTAATTGGTCCATTAGCCTTACTCTAGGTTTTTAATTGAACCTTTTGGAGACAAAATTTCTTTGCTTTTACCATGGGCAAAGGGAAAAACATGAGCACAAAATGCAAGCACCCAGGTTACAACTGAACAGAGGAAGAGTCAGCTCCTTGCATCTCCCACCAGATAGATCTGTAATGTGCATGTGCCCAGTCATTTTAGACTCTTTACAACCCTATGGACTGTAGCCTGCCAGGCTCCTTTGACCATGGGATTTTCCCCAGCAGGAGTACTGGAGTGGGTTGCCATGTCCTCCTCCAGGGGATCTTCCAAGCCCAGGAATCGAACCCGCATCTCATGTGTCTCTTGCATTGCAGGCAGACTCTTTACTGCTGAGCCACCGGGAAAGCCCAGATCTATAGTAGGGAGCAGCAATTTTCAAGGTAGGGTCTGTTGTGTAAGGAGTGTCACCCAGGAAGCCTGGGTAGAAGTGGAGACCAAAAAGTGAATCCCAGTTCCCGAGAATCAGGCAATGGACCTTTGTAAGACCACTTCTCACCAGAACATAAGTATGTTATGTTTAAATTTTTTTTTAACTTTAATTTTTATACAGTTTTTAAAGGTTATACTTCATTTACAGTTATTATAGATTTTTGTCTGTATTCTCCATGTTGTACAATATATCTGGAGGATTGCTGGATCTTAGTTCCCCGTCTATGTGTTGAACCTGGGCCCTGTGCAGTGGAAATGTGGAGCCCTAACTGCTTGACTGCCAGGGAATTTCCTGACTCTATTTAACTGAGCTTTCTGCATATTAATTTTTTTATAGCACTGTCTGTGATCGCCTAGGTCTTTGTCCACACTTCTTTCCAAAAACCTGTTGACTTTTATTGTAGTTCATCTCACATTATGTCTCCTTCTAGATGCTAAGAGCCTTAAAAGCAAGTCTCATATCCTGTTTACCTTTATATTTTTAAAATTTTGCAAAGCAGCTGATATAAAATAATGTCACATAAACATTTAATGAAAAAATGTTATTCAGATTAGACAGAGGCAGACTGGTAAAACCTAGAAGGGAAGGAAGATTCATCTTCCTCTGAAATAAGAGAAAAGAAAGTTGTACATATGTAGTATTGGTCCTTCATGAATGTGCTCTCACCATTTCAAAGGTAAGGTAAAAAATCTTGGGAAAAAAATGGTTCAGCTAATTATGAATTTGTGTCCTAAGTATTCGCACTTTTATTTTGGCCAAACTACAAATATTGATGGTTGTAAATAAAATTTTACAAGATATTCTCCATGAACCAGGGATAAATGAAGAATGTGATTCCGGAAATTAGAGGATAGTTCAATGAGGTAATTATCATCCTATCCATCATCAGATCAGGCTATCCTAAGGATGAAAATACTCAGCTTAATCCTATTTTAGGACTAGAATCGAGAAACAAGAATCTATGAAGTCTCGAATCCTGTAATATGTAAATGTGCAGGTATCTTTTTCTTCTTCAAGGGGACTGAATATTTATTTTGGCTGAAACTTGTGAGTTGTGTGATATTGTGATTAATAATAAGAAATATACGCCTAGTATATTTCATTTGCATTAAAGGAATAGAGCTCCTAAAACCCTTTGAATTTCCTAAGTGATGAAAGCAGTAAAGATGTCTTTTGTTATGTTGTTGATGTGATTTTTGGAAAACTATTGGGTAACCTAGCTTCCCAGGTGGCACTAGTGTTAAAGAACCTGCCTGCCAATACAGGAGATGGAAGAGACTCAGATTCTATCCCTGAGTTGGGAAGATTCCCCTGGAGGAGAAAATGACAACCCACTCCAGTATTCTTGTCTGGAGAATCTCATGGACAGGGGAGCCTGGTGGGTTATAGTCCATGGGGTCACAAAGAGTTGGCCATGACTGAAGCAACTTAGCTGGGTAACCTAAGGTGGGGGCTTGTTGCTAAGCGAACCAACCAGATGATCAGAGGGATGAAACTTTCAGTTCCACCTCCTGACCTGCTGGGAGGGGAGAGGAACTGGAGTTCAATGGCCAATGATTTAATCAATCAGTCTATGTAATGTTGCTTTTAGTCGCTCATTGTGTCTGATTCTGGACTACAGTATGTCAGGCTTCTCCGTCCTTCACCATCTTCCAGTAATGAAACCTTCCTAAAACTCAAAAGGATGGGGTTTGGAGAGCTTCCGGGTTGGGAAACATGTGGGGATTCAGGGAAAGTGGCACTTCCAGAGAGCATGGAAGTTCTGAGCTCTGTTCCCATACCTTACCATGTGGCATCACTTTCATCAGATTGTTCCTGAATTGTATACTTTTTAGTAAACCAATGATCTAGTGAGTAAACAGGTTTTCTGAGTATTGTGAGCCACACTATTCAGAATTATTAAAACTCAAGGAGAGACTTGTTGGAGCCTCTGGTCTATAGCCCCTTGGTCAGACATACAGACAATAACCAGGGCTTGTGATTGGCATTCTTGAGTTGGAGGAGGTTGTTGGAATCTCCTGTTTGTAGCTAATTTGTCAAAAGCACAGGTAAAATCTTGAACTTGTGACCAGTAACTCAGATGAGGGGAGGGGCAGTCTTACAGGGCTGGGCCTTTAACTGTGGAATCTGAGCCTATCTCTCAATGGATAGAATCATAATTGTAGAATACCCAGCTGGTAACCTGCATCTTTAATTTTACTATTAAATGCTATATAAATAGGAATTTTGGGGCTTCCCAGGTAGTGCTACTGCTGCTAAGTCACTTCAGTCATGTCCGACTCTGTGTGACTCCAGAGACGGCAGCCCGCCAGGCTCCCCCGTCCCTGGGATTCTCCAGGCAAGAACACTGGAGTGGGTTGCCATTTCCTTCTCCAATGCATGAAAGTGAAAAGTGGAAGGAAGTTGCTCAGCTGTGCTCGATTCTTAGCGACCCCATGGACTGCAGCCCACCAGGCTCCTCCATCCATGGGATTTTCCAGGCAAGAGTACTGGAGTAGGGTGCCATTGCCATCTCCACCAGGTAGTGCTAGTGGTTAAGAATTTGCCTATCAATGAGGGAAATGTAAGACATGCAGTTTTATCCCTGGGTTGGGAAGATCCCCTGGAGGAGGAAATGGCAACTCACTCCAGTATTCTTGCCTGGAGAACCTCATGGACAGAGGAGTCTGGTGGGCTACAGTCTATAGGGTCACACAGAGTTTGACACAACTGAGGCGACTTAGCATCCATGCATGCAAATAAGGATTTAAAAAAATAACTTAGCTATTGAAAATACAGAGCTTATTTTCAATCACTGAAAATATCTGGTAAGCTAGTGTGGGTTCAAAAATATTTTATCTGTTTCCAAGTAAGAAACATTACTTTATCAATATCAAAAGTTAATATACCCATATCATTAAGAAATATGATGAAATTTCTGAATTTGTAATTTGTGTTCTAATAACACTGATTTAGGAAAATGTAGTAGATTGAATCTGTGCTTTTGAATAACTGTGAGGACAGTTTTTTAATTGCTATAGAGAAAGAAACCATGTTATATATATTTAAGTCTGTTTTGAAATGAGAAGGACATGCCCTTAAATAACAAAAACAAGTAAATTTATGAGTGATCTAAAGGCTGCTATACCTATTACCAAGAGAAAAAGCGATATGAGTCAAAGTATAGTGCAAATTTGAATTTAAACAAGCTCTGGCTTCAAAAAGGGAAAAGAATGGGCATGAAAAAGAAACATGGTCAGGAGAGGAAATTTTTCTGCTGATTTGAAAAATTCTGTCACATGGAAGTTATAATGGGAAATATAGGACATATTCAACTTTGGGCTCTTTCTGTCAAATCCTGTAAGGAAGGAAAAGTTAGAACTCTGAAGCAAAGAGAGTTAAGCCTTTGGGGAATTCACTAGCTAAATCAAAGGTAAGCTGAGATCATAGATAACTATTAAAATGAGAAAAGGTGCAGTAAAATTTTAACTCCAACAATTGAGGAAATTTGGACTTTCAAAACTTGAGAATATGAATACTCTGTTTAAATCTGTAGGGGTGGAGCAGGGGAGAGAGGTTCAAGAAAGAGGTGATATATGTGTAATTATGGCTGATTTATGCTATCGTACAGCAGAGACCGACACAATAGTGTCACCTTCCTCCAATTAAGAAATAAATTAAAAAAGAAAACAGATTTAAAAATCTGTAGGGAATATAATTGGATTAAGGTTTATAATTGCTATATTTAATGCAGAGGCTCTCAAATTTTACCGAAGTATTTGTACTTCTTCAGACCTTGATCTAAATTATCTAATCTTTAAAAACATTTTATCATAGGTTATAAATTTGTATGCTCTAGGATACACGATTTGGAAATCTGGAAAACTCAGCAGTGGCCACAGGACTGGAAAAGGTCAGTTTACATTCCACTCCCTAAGAAAGGCAATGCCAAAGAATGCTCAAACCACAGCACAATTGCACTCATCTCACACGCTAGTAAAGTAATGCTCAAAATTCTCCAAGCCAGGCTTCAGCAATATGTGAACTGTGAACTTCCAGATGGTCAACCTGGTCTAAAAAAACGGTAGAGGAACCAGAGATCAAATTGCCAACATCTGCTGAATCATCGAAAAAGCAAGAGAGTTCCAAAAAAATATCTATTTCTGCTCTCTTGACTATGCCAAAGCCTTTGACTGTGTGGATCACAATAAACTGTGGAAAATTCTGAAAGAGATGGGAATACCAGACCATCTGACCTGTCTCTTGAGAAACGGGTATGCAGGTCAGGATGCAACAGTTAGAACTGGACATGGAACAACAGACTGGTTCCAAATAGAAAAAGGAGTACATCAAGGCTGTATATTGTCACCCTGCTTATTTAACTTGTATGCAGAGTACATCATGAGAAACGCTGGGCTGGAAGAAGCACAAGCTGGAATCAAGATTGCAAGGAGAAATATCAATAGCCTCAGATATGCAGATGACACCACCCTTATGGCAGAAAGTGAAGAAGAACTAAAGGGCCTCTTGATGAAAGTGAAAGAGGAGAGTGAAAAAGATGGCTTAAAGCTGAACATTCAGAAAACTAAGATCATGGCATGCTGTCCCATCACTTCATGGCAAATAGATGGGGAAACAGTGGAAACAGTGACTGATTTTATTTTTCTGGGCTCCAAAATCACTGCAGATAGTGATTGCAGCCATGAAATCAAAAGATGCTTACTCCTTGGAAGGAAGGTTATGACCAACCTAGATAGCATATTGAAAAGCAGAGACATTACTTTGCCAACCAAGGTCCGTCTAGTCAAGGCTATGGTTTTTCCAGTAGTCATGTATGGATGTGAGAGTTGGACTATAAAGAAAGCTGAGTGCAGAAGAATTGATGCTTTTGAACTGTGGTATTGGAGAAGACTCTTGAGAGTCCCTTGGACTACAAGGAGATCCAACCAGCCCATCCTAAAGGAGATCAGTCCTGGGTGTTCATTGGAAGAACTGATGTTGAAGCTGAAACTCCAGTACTTTGGCCACCTGATGCAAAGAGCTGACTCATTGGAAAAGACCTTGATGCTGGGAAATATTGAGGGCAGGAGGAGAAGGGGATGACGAAGGATGAGATGGTTGGATGACATCACTGACTCAATGGACATGAGCTTGGGTGAACTCTGGGAGTTGGTGATGGACAGGGAGGCCTGGAGTGCTGTGGTTCATGGGGTTGCAAAGAGTTGGACATGACTGAGCAACTGAACTAAACTGAAGGCATACCATTATTTATTTTGGACAATTTAACTATAATATGCTAAAATATTATTTCATTTTGCCTATTTAAATTTTAGTGAGGTTGAATAGTTTTTTCAGTTATCTTGTTATGTGAACTATTGATTTGTTTGTATCTTTTCTTATCTGTTATTGTGATTTCTGTGTCTTTTCTTACTGCTTTGATGAAAATATTTGTAGGAATGTTGACACTTTGCTATATTTATACATGAAGGATAACATCATAACGTTGAGTAAATGTTTTATAGAAGTAACATAATTGTTATAAATAAGTGTTTTATTTTCATTATACAGTAATGGAAAGTCAGACTTTCTGGATCTGGAGGCCATAGCCTAGGTGCTCCCATTTATTGGCTGTTTAATTACAAGAATTTCAGGTATGTAATTTAGAAATAACTGCTAGAGGGTTTTTGTTTGTTTTTTCAACTGAAGATGTCTATAGTGGTAACTTAAGTTAGAGTATGAAAAGTCAATTAACTTAAAAAATATAAGTGATCTTTGTATAACATAACCTAAAATAAGAGTGTTAGACTCCCAACAGGAAAGTTAAACAATTCTCTAAAATTTTTTTACAGCTTTATGATAGCATGAAATAAGTTGTTATTATTGTTATTTATATAATAAGTCCTTGAAAATAAAGATTACTCTGCAAATGAAATTTCTAAGGCTAGTATGTAGAATAAAAGGAATGATATAATATGCTTCACAATCCATTCCTCAACTTGCTAAAAGTTTGGGTCAAATCCTAGTATATAAACAATGATACTTAATATTTACACTGAACCAGATATCCCCCTCTGATTAAAAATACCATACCAGACATGCTTAAAGGTTGAGTCAAATTTTTTAGACATCAAAGAAATAAAGTTAGGTACTGTGGAATATTTCAGAGCCCATGTAGGCACACTTCTCAGTCTTAATCCTCTTAATAGTTCTGGTGCTTCTTCATCAGTCCCACTGCTGTGTAGGCAGCTTGCAGCAGATGTATTCGACAAATGCTAAGGTACCCTGGGATCATGATTGCTTCTAACACCAAGTACATGAATAGAAGTTTATCATTTCCAAATACAGGCTGATCCCTAGTCAAGAAAATTTGTAATTTGGGGGGCATCCTGTTTACAGTGAGGACTCTGCTCCATTCTCATCAACTATCTCGTTTGGTTATGCCTTTGGATGACAGAAGCATTTGTTTCAAATGTTTGGTTGCATAGAGTTGGTGGACAAGTTTACCCTTATTTTTGCCTTATCTCTCTAGTGCTCTCTTTCTCAGGCAGAAGACATAACCCTTCCACCTAGCTAGAGGGGAGAGTCAGAACTTTCCCCAGTAATTTATACCTCTACTAATATTCTGACTTTTGCAATAGAAACACGTGCCTCCCTTGGTTGTAGAATTTCTATTTTAAAGTTGCCAGGAGTAAATTAGGGAGTTTTGCTACCTGTGACTCTCTTTTGCCTCTTTCTCAAGTTCCATTCCATGGTTAGAATAGTCCTTGTAAGGAGTAATAAACTTCACCCATGTGTCCTACCTCCAAGTCAGTTTAAATGTAGTTATTGTAACCCTGTTTCAGACTTCTAAAGAATTCAGCCCCTGGGGCAATTCTACCTAATATGAAATGTCAAGAAAATTCAAAGCCATGCACTTTCTTCAATTTATTACTTAACAGTGTTGTGTCACAAAGAGAAGGAAAAATCCTTTAATTATTTCACATAAGATATTCCACTTTTTAATTTGTTGAGTACTTTTCTTAGAAAATAAGTAGTGCTGATTAGGGCTTCCCTGGTAGCTCAGTGATAAAGAATCCGCCTGCAATGCAGGAGACCCCAATTCGATTCCTGGGTTTGGAAGACCTCCTGGAGGAGGGTATGGCAACCCACTCCAGTATTCTTGTCTCTGGAGAATCCCCATGGACAGAGGAGCTTGGTGGACTATAGTCCATGGGGTCACAAAGAGCTGGGCACGATTGATGACTGAGCACAGCACAGCACAATGGTGATTCATGTCCATATTTTCAAAAGGCATAATTTTTGTATTTTTCCCTGCAATATGTATTTTTCTTAGGCCAAGTTGTATGTGTCTATGTAATTTGAGGGACCAGGATAAACCTAAGCTTAGGCAGCTTAACATAACGAGATTAGAGCAAATGAAAAGTGGGAAAGAACTCAAGAGATGATGGCTATAGTGGTAATTGAGTAAGGGCAAACTACTATCATTCAAAAGAAAAGCAGAAGAGGATAATTTAGGAAACAATGATTTCCTTCATGCCTTTTGAGCAGCTGGTTAAAGCCCAACTGATTTTTTTTTTTTTAACATAACAGGATACCAAGTACCAAGGAGCCTTATTGCTAATGCATCACTGAAAAACATTTACCCAATGCATACAGAGCTGATAAAACTTGAAATATATCTACTGGCCAAACATCAAGGTTTCAAGGTCTCTAAGTACTTTCTGTGCAGCACACAGTTGTATTCATTACTTGAAAGAATGTCCTGTTAATGGGATTCAGTGGTATTGGTATTTGACATAGAAGCTAGAGATAAAATTGAGTGAAATGGGTAACTTTTCAAAATGAATGCCAGGGTAGGAAGGAAAGATTCTCTCCATCATTATTGAATAATGTCCATGTTTTCTGTCTATGGGATTTTCCTTGCTGTACATTAGTAATTGTTCCTGAAAACAGATTATGAAATCGACCTTAAATATATTTCATGATGATACTCACCTCTATGAGGGGTGTGTGTGTGTTTAAACCAGAATCAAATTTCCATTTCCTATGGGCTTTTAAAGCCTGTCTCCATAGTGATGGCCAATGAGCAGAGAGGATTTCACAGGTTTCTTTCCCAGTACATGTGGCACAGTCATCTCTTTTTATGTCCTTCTGTTTGTTCCCTGTACACCATTACTGGCTGCCTCCATGGCAACATCCAATGAGCTCTTGCACATACATCAGCACACCCTCTGTGTATGCTCCTGTGTGTGCCCTCATGCACTCAGTGTTACCATAAAGCATCTGAGTGCCATACATGTCCAGTCAGTTGGTTTTATGTCCCTAGCAACCGCCTTTTCCTTCCATATCCTCAGGATAGTACCAGTTCTAATTGTCTTAAGAATTGTACCTATTCAGTTGTCTACCTGCCCCTGATACACATTAATCTTCTGTGTCTTTGGTTTCATGGATATAAACTGTTAATATATTTAAAAGTGGAGATTAAAACAATTTGTATTGTTTCATTGTTTGAGTTACTTCTCTCTGTGTGGTATTTTTTTTATAAGGAAACATTAAATCTGCCCTCAAGACACTTAATTGTTTTGACAATCATCTGACATACCCACCTTGATGAGATATATGCCTAATGAGAAGAAATTGATGGTGATCTCAAGTAATATATGGATCAACTAATTAACTGACTTATTAACAAAATCTGGCCATGAATGCAGGAAACTGAAAGTGTATATTATTTTTTTTAACAGTAGAGGAAAAGAATAAAAATGAAAAACAATTTGATATAAACTTGATTTTTGTGAAAATGAAGTTACTGGTAGCATATTGTACAATTACTGCTATTCCTTACCATACATATTTGGGAAATGAATAGATGAAAGGTATGATTCTTTTGAACTGATCTAAATTATTCATTGATAAATGATTTGATAACTGCAATAAACTAAAGATTGATTACTAAATTTTCTTCTATTGATATAATTCAGAATGATAAATTGAAGTTAATCATAAAACCTTCCAAAGTAAAAGTTTTGGCTCAGAAAAAAGTTATGAACCATAGGATAAAATGAACCCATATAATTATTAATTATTCAATTTATTTAAATTATTTTCCTAGAGAAAATTTTTGTTTTCCCTAAGCTCTATGATGAATTGTAGAAAATACTTGTTTATTCATTTTGTACTCTGCGTTTTGGATTCTTATAAATATAATTCCGATATCAATTGTCTCAGAATAAAGACCCTTTGTAAATAAGAGGAATGCTACTCATTCAAGGTATGAAAACATTTTTGAAGGCTCCTTAACTTCAAGCACAAATTAAAAGAGTTGTAAAAATGTGAAAGTGGAAAATTTTTAAATCAAAATATTACATTTAAAATGTCTTTTAAGTCAAAGAGGCAAAAAATGAAACAAAACAGAAATATTGATTAATAGGTCAGAAGCATAAAGACGGTGCACTTAAGACATCAATATAAGATTAAACTAAAGAGAAGACTACTTTGGTTTTAGATGTTTTTGTTATTTTGTTTATTTTTAACTTTTAGATTTCTTATTGAGATATTTTAATTAAAATCTGTTCTATTGTAATACTACATTTCTAATTTCTACTTCAACCACTAAAATCATCATTTAATATAAATCAATTCAAAGTTTGGGAACATAGTTTAGACTATTTGAACTTGATTACATCACATTGTGTTTTTCAAAAAGTTAACACATATTGCAATCACAATAATGCCTTTCAAATGGGTGATTTTCCCATGTGTTTTGGTTTTGTTATCCCCTTAAGCCAGAAGTCCCATGTGATTGTCTTTGGGAACAGCAAGAAACCTTGAAGTTGCAGAGACAATTATAGTATTATTCCATCCAGAGTACTTATTAAGCAATACTTGGGAATCCATGTTATTTGGAAAATTTCTAATTTTTCTTTTTTAAAAGCAACCTCATATTTCTAACTCACAGCTCTGCTTCAGCATTTCCTTAAGAGCCTCCCAATTGCCTCTCTTATTTTATTCACTTATTGCAGGAGCATCAAATTACCAGCAATGGAACATTTGCAGTCATTCTTTGGCTTTTCTTTGTTTGCCAAGAGTCATTTTATGTAATTGTTCAATATCAGCTTTTCTCACCCAACCTGTCTTACTGGCATGTGTTAGGTTCTATCTCACTTTTATGTTTGATATTAAACTGTCAGGTAAAATGAACAATTCTTCTAGTGTTAAGAATTATTCTTTGCTTATTGCAAAGCTTTTAATATGTTTCCTTTTTGTTTCCTTCAACTATGGTGAAACCTAAAATTATACAAGACTAGAAATTGTTTAATACTAATGCCCTTGCTATTGTTACGCAAGCAAGTGGAAAGTCATTTCCAACACTACAATTCACTTCATTAACAGTGAATAAAATTGCTATTTCTTTTTTTCCTTCAGTTTTCACACTGATAATTTAATCTCAGTGACTCATAAGTAAATTATAAATTTTGTGCCTGGTTATTATTATAGGATCATTATATTATCAAGAAACCTTTATGTTTCTCCATTTACAAGCTGAACAACCCTCAAAATGATTGTGAAAGTAAAGATAGCCCTTTTCTGTAGTCTCATTTCCTACCTTCCTGTGACAACTCCAAGTAAATCACACTATGAGTTCCTAAAGTGCCACAAAAGTCAATCTGATGCTTAAAATATTAATGGTCATGTTCACTGAGGTCTTACTACATGATGGACTATGTCCTAAGCACTTGGTATGAATTTATTCAATTTGTTCAAACTTAGAAAGCAGGTATTTACTATCCCAAAAAACGAACTCACAATAAACTGTGGAAAATTCTTCAAGAAATGGGAATACCAAATCACCTTACCTGCCTCCTGAGAAATCTGTATGCAGGTCAAGAACAACAGTTAAGAACTGGACATGGAACAGCAGACTGGTTCCAAATTGGGAAAGGAGTATGTCAAGGCATATATTGTTACCCTGCTTATTTAACTTATATGCAGAGTACATCATGCTAAATGTCAGGTTAGATGATGCACAAGGGGAATCAAGATTGCTAGGAGAAATATCAATAGCCTCGGATAAGCAGATGACACCACCCTTATGGCAGAAAGTGAAGAGGAAGTAAAGAGCCTCTTGATGAAAGTGAAAGAAGAGAGTGAAAAATCTGGCTCAAAAATCAACATTCAGAAAACTAAGATCATGCATCCAGTCCCATCACTTCATGGCAAATAGATGGGGAAACGATGGAAACAGTGACAGACTTTATCTCTTGGGCTCCAAAATCACTGCAGATGGTGACTGTAGCCATGAAATTAAAAGACACTTGCTCCTTGGAAGAAAATCTATGGCTAACCTAGACAGCATTTTAAAAAGCAGAGACATTACTTTGGCAACAAAGGTCCATCTAGTCAAAGCCATGGTTTTTCCAGTAGTCATGAATGGATGTGAGAATTGGACTATAAAGAAAGCTGAGTGCAGAACTATTGATACTTTTGAACTGTGGTATTGGAGAAGACTCTTGAGAGTCCCTTGGACTGTGAGATCAAACCAGGCATTTCTAAGGGAAATCAATCCTGAATACTCATTGAAAGGACTGATGCTGAAGCTGAAACTCCAATACTTGGCCACTTGATGTGAAGAACGGACTCATTAGAAAAGACTCTGATGCTGGGAAAGATTGAAGGTGGGAGGAGAGGATGAGATGGTTGGATGGCATCACCCACTTGATGGACATGAGTTTGAGCAAGCTCCAGGAGTTGGTGATGGACTGGGAAGCCTGGCATGCTGCCATCCATGGGGTTACAAAGAGTCAGACATGGCTGAGTGACTGAACTGAACTCAATTGAACTTACTATCGCAACTTTATAAATGAAGAAACTGAGGCACAGAGAGGTTTAGTAACTTGCCCATGGCCATGCAGTTAGTGAGGGAAGAGTTGAGATTTTGAATCTAGACCATATGGCTCTATTATTCTACAATTCCATGATATTCACATATTTTTATGTTCCTTTTAGGGGATTCTTGATGGCACTAGTGGTAAAGAACCTACTGATGCAGGAGACATACAAGATGTGGGTTTGATGCCTGGGTCAGGAAGAACCCCTGAAGGAGGGCATGACAACCCACTCCAGTATTCTTGTCTGGAGAATCCCATGGACAGAGGAGCCTGGTGGGCTAAAGTTCATAGAATTGCAAGGAATTAGGCAAGACTGAGGTGACTTAGCATGCATGCATTAAAGAACTCTAGTTATAATCCTGCCATTACCTTAATCTGCTAAATGAATTACAAAAATTGAAGTTGAAATCACAAAGGCTACAAGGGAAACCAATGTGTCTCTGGAAGATACCTAAACCCCATTTTCCCCCAAGTCCTCCAGATTTTGTTTTCATAAACATCATTGCCTGTGAGACTGCTTTTAATACTACTTTTGCTTCAACAGAATGCTGGTATTCTTCTAGTGCACTTATACTAAGAGGAAGAAAGAAGAAATAGCTGGGAAAGCATAAGTTTGAGGGAAGTTAATATAAATTGATGGTCAAAAATTATTTAAAGATTTTTGAAATTTATTTTTAAAAACTGTATTTATATAAGCTCCATGGCCTATATATTATAGGTAAATATTTCCCAGCTACTTCTAAGATACCTGGATTTGAACTGAGTGCTCTAGTTTGTATGTCATCCCACTTTTCTTCCCAATCCTCCTTAAAAGTATTAGGCATCCTCAGTTGAGAAACAACTCAGGGAAACCAAGAAAACACCTCTAGTGAATGTCACTCTTTCATTCGGCTCACTTTATGAACCATTTTTGATGGTATGTGTAGTGAGTTCTCTATCCCTGGCTGTCCTGATTGAATTTCATGACCTCAGTTTTACAAGGCACAGCCATCTCTGCTTCTGGATGACTTAGTTTCTCTCTGGGATGCACAGACGGCTCATCTCAGTGTCTTGTTTCATGTTTCTGTTCTGAAGAGCTCTAAAACCTGCAGGCAAATATAATATGAAACTTTGGCAGAGGCGTTGTGACTCAGGCTAGGCTGGAGAGAAGACCTTGCTGGAAACTTCCCATGCCTTGGACAATATATATGTGAACTTGAATTCAAAGTTCTTTCCTATTTACAAAATATTTCTGTATTGTAAAACAGTGTAACAATAATACTAGAAAATAAAAAGTTACTTAGATTGTCAGTTTAGTCGCTCAGTTGTGTCCGACTCTTTGCGATCCCATGAACCACAGCACTCCAGGCCTCCCTGTCCATCACCAACTCCCAGAGTCCACCCAAACCCACATCCATTGAGTCAGTGATGCCATCCAGCCATCCCATTCTCCGTCATCCCCTTCTCCTCCTGCCCCCAATCCTACCCAGCATCAGGGTCTTTTCCAATGAGTCAACCCTTCACATGAGGTGACCAAAGTATTGGAGTTTAAGTTTCAACATCAGTCCCTCCAATGAACACCCAGGACTGATGTCCTTTAGGAAGGACTGGTTGGATCTCCTTGCAGTCCAAGGGACTCTCAAGAGTCTTCTCCAACACCACAGTTCAAAGCATCAATTCTTCGGCACTCAGCTTTCTTCACCATCCAACTCTCACATCCATACATGACTACTGGAAAAACCATAGCCTTGACTAGATGGACCTTTGTTGGCAAAGTAGTGTCTCTGTTTTTAATATACTATCTAGGTTGGTTATAGCCTTCCTTCCAAGGAGTAAGCGTCTTTTAATTTCATGGCTGTAATCACCATCTGCAGTGATTTTGCAGACCAAAAAATTAAAGTATGACACTGTTTCCCCGTCTATTTGCAATGAAGTGATGGGACCGGATGCCATGATCTTAGTTTTGTGAATGTTGAGCTTTAAGCCAACTTTTTCACTCTCCTCTTTCACTTTCATCAAGAGGCTTTTTAGTTTCTCTTCACTTTCTGCCATAAGGGTGGTGTCATCTGCATATCTGAGGTTATTGATATTTCTCCCAGAAATCTTGATTCCAGCTTGTGCTTCTATAAAAACAATTCTTTTTATCTTGTCACAAGCATAAATATTAATATTCCTATATCTTCAAGTGGAATATTGCAGGCCCCCAAGAGAAAGCTTTTATTTTACCTTATGCTACCTCCCTCAACTTTTTACTTGAAAAAAGTAGAGCTAATTTCAATAGTGAGAAGTGGATAGTTTCCTAAAGATGTAGTAGGGAATTGAGGAGGAGGACTCAGATTGCATAGCATCTTCAATATTCTTGTCTCTGCTCAGGGTTTCTTCTCTCTTCTCCCTTAATCTCATCCCTTTATAGTCCCCCCAACTAACCTTAGCTTTTCGGCTCTTTTCCTTGGTTTTCACTTCCACCATGGAAAAATGATCAGCCATCTACTATTTTTCAGATGTGTCCCTCTTGGGTGTAATTTTATCCTCTCAGTGAAAATTTCATGCCTATCTTACTGTATTCAGGCTACTATGAATAAACACCGTCAACTTGGTGACTTCGAACAACAGAAATTTATTTCTTAACAGTTCTGGAGGGCAGGAAGTCCAAGACCAAAGCATTGGCGTATTTGGTGTCTGGTGAAGCCCTGCTTCCTGGTTCGTAAATGGTGGCTTCTCTCTGTAACCTCACATTGGGGGAGGGAGCTAGGAAGCTGTCTGTGGTCCCTTTTATAAGGGTACTTATTCCTTTCATGAGGGCTCCATTCTCATGACCTAATCACTTCCCGAAAGCCCTGTCACCAAATACCATTACACTGGGGATTAGGGGTCAACATATGAATTTTGGGAGGGAGACATAAATATTCAGTCCAAAGAAATACCATTGACAAAATCTATTTCTGTCTGGCAGGCTTCAATGGGCTATTTCTCAAACTCTTTCCTGGGAAGTGGGCAAATGATTGTGTGTTTAGGCTGTGGGAGGTGATAGTGAGTATTTGAGATCTAGAGATGGAAAAGAGACCTTCAACTGAAGTTTATTTAGGCCATTGTATCTAACTCACAAATGGTAACAATGCTTACTTTAGTATTTGAAGTAAAAGAGAAGGAAGGAGAGGAAAGAAGGGAAGAAAGGGAAGGAAACAGAAAGAGCATTTTTTTTTTTCCACTGGGTGCTTTTTTCAGCAGTCCAAAGCTTTTTTGGTATCCACTACCTTCATTTATGACACATCTATTTTTAAAAGTAACTTTCTGAGGTCCTTTTTATAATTCCTAGGCATATATGCTTTCAGTTGTACCAAGTCCTCTTCAGTTCAACATCCAGGTCTCCCATTGTTAATCACCTTCTCTCATATGCTTTTTGTCTCATCAGGAAGTCTAGTTTCATTTGGATTTCATGAGGACACGTGTTTAAGCTAACATGTACTAATGTGTGGAAAGTGAAAAGATATTTACCCTTTCAAGAAGAATTTGTGTTTTAAGGAAAGATATAAACCAGAGGAAGATCTTTTGGGGAGGATTGTATAGTATAATTCTATGGTGTAATAACTGAAGTGTAAAAAACCCAAACAAACGAGGAAGTATTTTGGGCATGCAGGGCAATATTTAAGCAAGAAGTTCTGTTTGGGAATCTGGGTTCAGGGTCCATTCACTGTCTTCACAACTGCTTCTCTTACTCACTCTTCTGAATGTAAGGATTGTCTAAAAGAATTTATCCTACCTGTACTCCTCCTTTTTTACATCTTATGATAGCTCACCTGGCAATAGTTCTGGGACTTTTCTATGGGGGCACTGGTATGTCCAGCTAGAGGGAGAAAAGGTTGAGATAGGATTTAGGGAATGAAATTTATGGATCATCAGTTAGTACTATTTCTCTAAGTCAAAACTGCTTCAACTGAGAAGCAACATTGACACCTGGTCAGAAATTTCAGTAATGTACCCTTTAAATTATAAAAGTAATATATGACCATTATAATCAACTGAAACAAAAAATTTAAATGGAAAATACATGCATTTAAAAGTGATAATTCTCTTTCCTCAACTCTATTTCCATTGTGCAAGGTCAACTATTGTGAGTAATTTGGGGTATAACTTTCCATCCTTTTCTCCATGCTCAGCTAATTTTGGCTCTGCGTAATCCTGACATTTAGCTTTTCTAGCATTCTCATAGGCTATCTTGTATCAAACGTTAGGTCAGATTTACATCTGGGCTATGGCAGATAGTATTTAATAAAGGACACAGGGCTGTCAAAATGAGCATTTTTTGTAACATTATTTTAGAGAATCAGTATTGAACATTTAGTTCTTTATACCTATATGATAGCTCATTATCTTCCACAAAACTGTTACTTGCAAACATGACTATGCCTAAACTACTTATTTATATGTTCCTGTTTTGTTTTTATGTCATTTTAAGCTTGGGATCTTTCTTCATGTCCCTTTTCTTTGACTTCTGATTATTTGGCAATGCATTTTAAATGGAGAAGTGGAATACTGGCTGGAGTACAAAACAAACTAAAAAGACTCTTAAATTCAGAAACTTCTATTCTTCTACCTGTATTGATCAATGATTATTTTCCACTTCTGTTTCTTCATCTATAAATGAGCATATATTTTGGACAAGTTTGCTATTTGGTATACATTTAAAAATAATCCTTTAAGCCTTGAAACTGTGATTGTCTTTCTTGCATTTTCTTTTCTACAGGTGGAATAATTCAAGTAATTTTTAATGCCAGGTAACTCTCATCTTTGGGAGTTGTTAATTTGTTTCAAATGCATCAGGATAATTTTTTTTAAGTGGAATTTGCTTGAGAACAGAGCAAATTTGTTTTTTTACTTACATTTTTGAGGTGTCCTCTCTTTTTAAAAAACTGAATTTATTTGAATTGTATTGACTGTGCAACTGTTCTGCACTTCAGAGACTATTTTTAAAACCTAGGACTGGCAAAATCAGTGAAAATCAGTTACAGAAGAAGAATATTTAATGGCGATATTGGAAAGAAACTGAGCTCTGGGAGTATTAGCATACTTTAAACTGGATGTGAGTCAGCCATGAAATGCTGTTATCAAAAAAATGAATGCATAAATGAAGCAATTATCTATGCAAATTTGGCTTCAATATGTTGAATTTATTATCATTTTATTATACAGGATTAGGTAAGCAGTATAATATAAAAATCGAGAAAATAAAGCCTGTTCAATTGTATGTTTTAAACCCAGAGATAAATGAATTCTGTAGAAGAAGCAAGCCTATATGGAGATAATGGTAATATTGAACAGGAAAACACTTTTTATCATGAATCGTAATTACCTGTGCAAAAAATTTACTGTGTTCTATGTTTAAAACCACCAGGCTCCTCTGTACTTGGAATTCTCCAGGCAAAAATACTGGAGTGGATAGCCATTCCCTTCTCCAGGGAATCTTCCTGACTTAGGGATCAAGCCAGGTCACCTGGCAGCAAAGAGATCAAAGCAGTCAATCCTAAAGGAAATCAACACTGAATATTCATTGGAAGGACTGATGCTGAAGCTGAAGCTCCAATATCTTGGCCACCTGATGCTAAGAGTCGATTCATTAGAAAAGACCCTGATACTGGGAAAGATTGAGGGCAGGAGGAGAAGGGGGCCACCGAGGATGAGATGGTTGGATGACATCACCGACTCAATGGACATAAATTTGAGCAAACTCCAGGAAACAGTGAAGGACAGGGAAGCCTAGTGTGCTGCAATTCATTGGGTTATAAAGAGTCAGACACTACTCAGCAGCTGAACAACAGCTAAGTTCTATGTTAGGATCCAGGCCTTAAAAGCAATGCACTATTCATTGCTTTTCCCCCACCTTTCTCTAAGAACATCTTTTTCACATAATGAAGGTGGTAAATGTTATGTGCTTTTTTCTGAAAAGGTGCCTCTATCAAGATCTCCTTGTTTTGAAATTAGCATTACTCTTTCCCACATACCAGAGTTAGGCCAGCTATTGTCTTGATTACCAGTGTGGTAGTTGCTGTCTTCGTTCTGTGTCTTTTTTGGCATTTTGGTGAGCAGAGGGGAAAGGCTCTGTGTAGGGTTTCTGAGGAAACGCGCAAAGTACAGTATCCTGTACTCAGAATGGGCTTAATAAGTAATTATTGAAAGGGTTACCAACCCTATCGAGTCATTCCCCAATAAGGGTCCTCCTGCTTGGTGTTATTTGAGCCAAGAGAATGAGACAGAGTTCTGTTTGGTAGCAAAAGAAAGCTTTATTCTTTTTTTCTATGTTTACATACTAACTTACTTTTTATTGGAACATAATTGCTTTACAATATTGTGTTAGTTTCTGCTGTACAAAAGAGTAGATCAGCCACATGTATACCTGTGTGTGTGTATGTGTGTGTTCAATTGTGTCCAACTCTTTGTGACCTCATGGACTATAGCCTGCTAGGCTCCTCTGTTTATGGGATTTTCCAGGCAGGAATACTGGAAGAGGTTGCCATTTCCTCCTTCAGGGTATCTTCTCAGCGGAAGGATTGAACCACGTCTCTTGAGTCTCCTGCTTTAGGGTAGATTCTTTACCACTGAGTCACCTGGGAAGCCCCTGTATCTACATATGAGAAAGCTTTATTCTTCAGTGAAAGAATAGGGAGACATGAGCTCGCATTATAGAGCACAGCTCTTCCCAATAGGCGGTGTGCAAGGCTGCCTTATAGGGTTCTCCTGGGTTGTGGGGAGGAGGGGCGAGGTGTGGCTCAGGTGTGGCTATGCTGCTAAAGACTGAAGTGCTCCGAGTGGCCGCTGTATGCAGAATATGCCGCTGCCATCTTGAATGAGGTGTCTATATAGAAGTCAGCTGTGGAAATTTACCTCTGAGGCGATATGCACAAAGCTTCTGCACATGCCAGCTATAGGCAGATGAAACTGGACAAAGAAGAGGTTAGACTTTATCTTATCACTAAATACCACCTTATTTTTCTCAGGAACCCCAGTTGGTTTTTCTGGTGATGAGCAAACAACTGCATGAGCAAAGTTGAGAGAGTAAAGTCAGCTCATGCATAGCAAAGCAGGCTGCTAATTACTTGATGTGATCTAAAAGGCAGTATAAAGACTGCTTGGTCCCTTAATTTGGCAGATGTAACATAGTGTCTGGAATTCTCCCCTCCAGTTTACAATTTTTTACTTTATGTTTCGGCATTGAATACTGGGAGTAACTAAAATCGGAGTTATTCTGGAGATAAAACCTAGCGTCAACCAGTATGGCATGTTAGCTAGTTTGTCATCAGTGTGAGAGCTTTAGAAAGAAAAATCTTTGATTTCTGAAGAAGAGGGATGAGAAATGGAGAAGGAAAAATGTTTAGACTCTGGAATGTTTTTTTTTAGAATCTTAGGAGCAGTGAGGAGAGGGCTGGTCAGGGGAGAGACACTCTGATAAGGAGGGCCAGCACAGAGAAGGTGGTTTTGGCTGTGGTGGTGGCGGGTAGAGATATAGGGTCGACTGAGGAGAAGTTGGACCTCCTTTACAATTTAGTCCACATGTAAAAGAGAGAGAACTGGTCCAACTTACTCCCTTAGTTTTCTGTTTATGGCTAAGAGGGCTGAAAAGGGGGAAACATTCCTTCCAACTGGTTGTCTATTGAACTCTCCAGATAATAGCTTAACTGTCACCCTGCTTGCCTTGGAGCCTTGAGAAAGTTTCCTTCCTTATGCTGGTTTTTCCATTCATGAGAACTTCATTCTGGGGGAAAGGAAGGGATTGTGAGAAGCAAAAGAAGAGAAGATGCATGTTAGATTTTGGTCATTCTAACAGGTGTGTGGTTGGGTGGGTTGTGTGTGTGTTGCTCAGTCATGTCCAACTCTTTGCAACCCCATGGACCCCACTAAGCTCTTCTGTCCATGGGATTCTCCAGGCAAGAATATTGGAGTGGATTGCCATTCTTCTTTCCAAATAGGTGTGTAGTGATATCTTATTGTTGTTCTAATTCCCTAACTACTTTAACGGTGCAGTTCAGTAATAAATACGTTCACATTGTTGTGCAACCAACATCTAGAACTTTTTCATCTTCAAAACTGAAACTCTATACCCATCAAACAACTATTTTCCATTTCCTCTTCCCCCTACCAACTGACAACAGCCATTCTACTTCTTTTTTAAAAGTGTACAATTTAATGGTTTTAGTATAGAATTGTGCAGCCATTGCCACTATTAATTTTAGAAAATTTTCATCGCCTAAAAAAAAAATGACCTCTAACAATTATGCTTTCATCATACTATCTGACTCCCCCACCCAGTTGTGACCAAACACTAATGTCTTGTGTCTTTATAGATTTGCTTTTTCTGAACATTTTATACCAGTATGTGAACTCTTGTGACTGGCTTCTTTTGCTTAGCACAGTGTTTTCCAGTTTCATTCATTTTGTAGCAAGTATGAAATAATAAGCATTTTGTTTCTATGAGTTTGATTGCTTTTGATACTTCCTATAACATATAGTTTTGTTTTTTTTTTTTTTTAGTGTATGCTTGGCTTATTTCACTTAGCATAATGTCCCCAAGATTTATTTGTGTCAGAATTTTCTTTGTTTTTATGTATATCACATTTTGTTTATCCATTCATCTGTCAGTGGACACGAGTTATTTCCATCTCTTGACTATTGTGAATATGGGTGTACAAATATCTCTGAGATGCTGCCTTTAGTTCTTTTGGGTATATACCTAAAAGTGGAATTATCAGATTATTTTGTAATTACATTTATATTTTTTTGAGGAACTATCATAGTGTTTTTACATAGTAGCTGCACTGTTTTACATTCCAACCAACAGAGAAGAGGGGCTTCAATTTTTCTGCAGCCTTGCCAACATTTATTTTCTGATAGTTTTGAAGTTTGATTTTGTTTTGATAGCAGCTCTAGCAATGACTTTTAAAGGTCCCTTTCATCAAATTATCACCTTTTCTTTACAGACATGGAGATTGTAGTTCAAAGGAGCAGTGATTCCTGTTAACAGTAGCTAAACAATCGAACTCGGGTTTTTAGAACCTAAGTACAAGGGTTTATATACTTTAGAAGGATTCTCACAATACATCAGACAAAGCTATTAGAAATGGCAATCAAGAGGATCTTAAAATAAGAGAGATGAGACATTAGAAGCATGATGAAGAAAGTTTCTATTCTTTAGTGTTATGTTTGTGTTTGCAAGGATGAGAATCTGTTGATAGTAATAGTGCCAAGGGGAGGGAATTTTTTTATTAATTAGCTACAGGAACAGTAAAGCTTGACCCTCATCAATATGATCCAATTAGCATTATCTGATTTATATTGATATTAGCCCAGGTGTGTAGAAGAGCAGTAGGAGACTATCTCAGATCATTACAAAACTGGAGACATATCTTCTTTCTTTCTCTGAGGATTTTCAAATGAACAGTAATTATAATGGTAGCAATTTAGGAATTGCTGATTATGTAATTTCAGTAAACCTGTCGTTATCTATAAATATTTCATGAAAAATAGAAATACAGTGTTTTTAATAGCTTCATGAAGGTATTTTTTTTCTTTGAAGAAAAAAAAACCCATTAACTAGGCTCCTTATATACTTTGCAGGTCAGGCAAATACCACTCCTGGAGCAGAGAATTATATCTACAGTTTCACATATCATTGTTATTCTTTATGATTATATATTTTGGGTACAGTGTTGCAGAAACTGCTAAATGTTTATTTGATGACAGACTTTCTCTCTTGCACTGTGTAGAGAAATAAGATGTGATGATATAAGTGTAATGTAGTGTTCTTGTGCAGTTCAAAATCCTGCAGTTTCTTTGTTTTCTTCCTGCTTGATATGCAAGATACTTCTAAGCATTCTGAAAAAATACAGATCATGGAGAATTTAAAACATTGGACACTGTGAGAATATCATGTAGGAGGAACAGTGACAGCCGGATGAGAGTCATGTTCAGTTCACACTTAAAATTTCTTTATTCTATTACCCCAATTTTATAAGAAGAGAGAAGCCAGGAGAAGACAATGTCAAACAAATCACAGAACTGATCAATCATTAAGTTTATTCACATAGGAAATATTTACTAAATATCTATTATGTGCCAGGGTATAGTGTTAGACACACATGGGAATGATATAAAGATGAAAAAGACACCATTCTTAATTTCAAGGACCTTAGAAATAATCTCTGTGATGTTGTGCTCTCAAACATCAGAATTACATGGAAGTCTTATTCAGACAGAGGTTGCCAGATACTACCCTTTACTTTCTGATTCAGTAGATATGGGCAGTGGTTGGGGAGCAAACATTTGTGTTTCTAAAACGTTCCTAGAGGATGTTGATGCTGCTGGTCCTGGGGCCACCCTTTGAAAACCACCATTATAATGAAACTTTTGTATCAGCAAAAGGAAATTCTAAATTTAGAAATTTTTACTTGTAAAAGCCTTGTTTGATTATATGTAATAAAAATATTGAGGTTTGGGACTTCCGTGGTGGTCCAGTGGTTAAGACTCTGCCCCTAATGCAGGGGAATCCAGGTTTGACTCCGGTCAAGGAACTGATCCCACATGCCACAGCTAAGAGTTTTCATGCTGCAGTGAAGATCCTGTCTCCAGCAGCTAAGACCCGGTGCAGCCAAATAAATCAACAATTTTTAAAAATATTGAGGCTTTACACAGTCAACTGAGGCTGTGCAATTAACATCGGCCATAAAAGTGAACTTAAAATAATTATGCTTCTGACATAGCTATATCCATATCTACACATCTCTATTTTTCTGTATACATGTGTATTTCTTTTTTTAAAAAAGGTATGAAGAAAAGGTACCCAGTGAAACAATTTTGAAGTCTTGAAATATATTTAGTGTATTATCAACAAAAAGGGACACCTAGTAAGGTATATGAGATATAAATAAAAATATTTAGGAGAAAAAGCTTCAAATTAATGAAATGTACAACCTCCTACTCCTACTAAAAGTTCATATCCCAATGAAGACTTGCGAATGTTAGAGAAATAATAAAGAAGGAAAAAACCCTTAATGGTTGTCCTGCTACATTAAAAACAAAATAACAGAGAACAAAATAATTTGTATGTACTTTGATATAATACAAAAGTGGTTGTGTTTACTTTAAGAAAATGACCCAATTTTCCATGGATTGGCTCCTTGAAGGAATCTTCTTGGTTGCATAATGATGAAAATAATATAATGATAAGTTAGTAATGATGGATACACTTCTTTATGTAACTGTACATACACATGGTACAAAGTACAAGCAGTGACTTGAAGTTATAAGACAAGAAAGAGCTGAATGTGATACAAACAAGTGTAGAAATAGCAGAAGTGGCTAAAAGTGAGCTAAAGATGGGTGATGTATTATGTGAAATCCTTTTTCTGGTGTTCTCAAAGAATATTGACATTTAAAACACTAATTTGCACTTGTGGTGCTATTGCGAGAAAGTAGGAAAGCATCATTGCCTATTTTGCTGCATGTTTAAGTTGGATATAGAGAGGCATGAAGTTTTCCTGATGCTCCCAAGGCTTGATACTTAAGAGCTAGGATCAGTACATAGGATCATTACTTTTGCTGGTTTGTTCATTTTGCTGTTTTAATTTTAGTCTAGCTTTAAACACCAGACCACATAATTTTTTTTAAATGCAAGATTTGTAACAGCCTTTGTTTTGGAAGGAATTTCCAGAGATTTAAACTTGTTAATGTCTTTATAACTGAGTTCATCTTCTGTGTAGGCGTAGCAGGCAGTTGCTCTTAGTGTGATTCAAGTTTCACCACAAGAGTGTCATCTTTATTAAATCTCTCTCTCAGTGGCATGCTAGTGAACTAGTTCCTATTTTTGCCTGATACTCTTGGCAGTGGAGTCAGTATTGCAGAATGGTGACATGGGAAGCCTCTGGAATCAAGTTGCATGGTTCAAATTTCAGTTCCACCAATACATTAGGTCTGTGACCTTGCAACAGTTTCTTAATCCTTCCAAAACTGAGGTTCCCAATCTGTAAATGGACTTTGGCAGGAGCTGGGCCTGAAATGCAAAAAAGCAAAATGGCTGTCTGAGGAGGCCTTACAAATAGCTGTGAAAAGAAGAGAAGTGAAAAGCAAAGGAGAAAAGGAAAGATATTCCCATTTGAATGCAGAGTTCCAAAGCATAGTAAGGAGAGATAAGAAAGCCTTCCTTAGTGATCAATGCAAAGAAATAAAGGAAAACAACAGTATGGGAAAGACTAGAGATCTCTTCAAGGAAATTAGAGATACCAAGGGAACATTTCATACAAAGATGGGCTCGATAAAGGACAGAAATGGTATGGACCTAACAGAAGCAGAAGATATTGAGAGGTGGCAAGAATACACAGACGAACTGTACACAAAAGATCTTCACAACTCAGATAATAATGATGGTGTGATCACTCACCTGGAGCCAGACATCCTGGAATGTGAAGTTAAGTGGGCCTTAGAAAGCATCACTACAAACAAAGCAAGTGGAGGTGATGGAATTCCACTTGAGCTATTTCAAATCCTGAAAGATGATGCTGTGAAAGTGCTGCACTCAATATGCCAGCAAATTTGGAAAACTCAGCAATGGCCACAGGACTGGAAAAGGCCAGTTTTCCTTCCTGTCCCAAAGAAAGGGAAAGGCAAAGAATGCTCAAACTGCCGCACAATTGCACTCATCTCACATGCTAGTAAAGTAATGCTCAAAATTCTCCAAGCCAGGAGAATTTTAAGCAATACATGAACTGTGAACTTCCAGATGTTCAAGCTCGTTTTAGGAAAGGCAGAGGAACCAGAGATCAAATTTCCAACATCTGCTGGATTATTGAAAAAGCAAGAGAGTTCCAGAAAAACATCTGGTTTATTGACTATGCCAAAGCCTTTGCCTGTGTGGATCACAATAAACTGTGGAAAATTCTTAAAGAGATGGGAATACCAAACCATCTGACCTGTCTCTTAAGAAACCTATATGCAGGTCAGGAAGCAACAGTTAGAACTGGACATGGAGCAACAGACTGGTTCCAAATAGGAAAAGAAGTATGTCAAGGCTGTGTATCGTCACCTTGCTTATTTAACTTACATGCAGAATAGATCATGAGAAATGCTGGGGTGTAAGAAGCACAAGCTGGAATCAAGATTGCAAAGAGAAATATCAATAGCTTCAGATATGCAGATGACACCACCCTTATGGCAGAAAGTGAAGAGGAACTAAAGAGCCTCTTGATGAAAGTGAAAGAGAAGAGTGAAAAAGATGACTTAGAGCTCAACATTCAGAAAACTAAGATCATGGCATGCTGTCTCATCACTTCATGGCAAATAGATGGGGCAACAGTGGAAACAGTGGCTGACTTTGTTTTTTTGGGCTCCAAAATCACTGTAGATGGTGACTGCAGCCATGAAATCAAAAGATGCTTACTGCTTGGAAGGAAAGTTATGGCCAACCTAGACAGCATATTTAAAAGCAGAGACATTACTTTGTCAACAAAGGTCCATCTAGGCAAGGCTATGGTTTTTCCAGTAGTCATGTATGCATGTGAGAGTTGGATTGTAAAGAAAGCTGAGCGCTGAAGAATTGATGCTTTTAAACTGTAGTGTTGGAGAAGACTCTTGAGAGTCCCTTGGACTGCAAGGAGATCCAACCAGTCCATCCTAAAGGAGATCAGTCCTGGGTGTTCATTGGAAGGACTGATGTTGAAGCTGAAACTCCAGTACTTTGGCCACCTGATGCAAAGAGCTGACTCATTGGGAAAGACCCTGATGCTGGGAAGGATTGGGGGCAGGAGGAGAAGGGGAAGACAGAGGATGAGATGGCTGGATGGCATCACCAACTCGATGGACATGGGTTTGGGTAGACTCCGGGAGTTGGTGATGGACAGGGAGGCCTGGCGTGCTGTAGTTCTTGGGATCGCAAAGAGTCGGACACGACTGAGTGACTGAACTGAATTGAACTGGGCCTGAATTACTATGAGGGTCAAGGAACTATAATAAAGTAATTCTGGAACCAGCTCAATCTCTAAAGTTCAAAAAGGAAGAATCTCTCCTGGCACAGAGCTGGAGTTTTGTTTGACTCTATAATTGGAGAATTGACCAATTATAGACCAAGCTAGAATCATCTAAAGCTTGGACATATCTGTTTAGAGTGTTCAGCTTAAGCTGTTCTGCCACTTTGGCTAGTTTTTCTGGATAGAGGGCACTTTGGCCTTCTGTGAGGATCGTCCATTTGTTTAGATAGCAAGTTTCTCAAACAGGCATTGATCTTATCCTAACCTAATAGGACATTTCAATAGGTTCTGGAGCTTCTTGAGGTACTTTGAGGTGTTCCTATAGTTCTTTGTAGTTGTGTACAACTAATGGCAATGACTAATTTAGGAGTGTATAACCACTGAACAGAAAAGGAAGTTGTACTAGTCTTGAGGCAGAGGATACATTTCAGATTGTAATAAGAAGACAGAAGCCAACTGTAGCTTTAAGTTTGAGTTTATAATGCGATCAGTAGGAATGACAGGGAAATAGGGAATTTAGAGGAATATTCCTGTGAATTTTTATATTGAAGAATAAAGCTATTAGTCTATAAACTATAAAAGTAAGCTTATTTTATCTCCTAATTAACAACATCTAGGTTAGAGTTTGCATATATTATGCTAATTCTTAGGATGCACAAAAAAATAAATCAAAGGCTTTTTGAGGGTTTAATTTTTCTAACCAGATTATAGAAGAGCACAATAGGACATTCTTCACTTCTCCCTTGACTTTTGTAGCATGCTCATAGAGAGAGTTATTTTTACAAAATATTCAAGGGCTTCTTCAAAGCATCTTTTGAAGGATTTACTTTGTCATCAGATCTTTATTTCTCAATGACTTATCTGTTTTCTAATTTCACTTTTATGGACTCAAGAAATCCTGCACCTTTTGTAAGATTTTCAATTTCACTGATAATTATAATTTTTATAAGAAAATGACAAAGAAATGAAAATGGTGCATAGGATAAAAGCTAGTGTGAAGCAGGAAAAGATTTTTGAGTATGAGTTAATTTTATGTGTGGGAGCTCCTTAGCAAATATTCTGTCATAATAGTTTTGCTTGCCTATGAAACCTTATGAGTCTGAGAGCTGGAAGAATACATACATGGATAAAAAGAATGGCCTGTGTAATTTTGTTATCTATTCAGGGCAGGAATTAAATGGCTTTGTCTTTCCGAGTGTGTTACTGACAATAGAAGCACCCACATTAATATTGGTTCCAATCTATTAGCTCTACTTTCTAGAATTTGGATTTACAGATTTGATGATTCTTTTCTCAAACCAAAGATTTCTAAAAGTAAGAGAATACCTACATTCATAGAGTAGTGCTCCAAATTCCAAGTTGTAATTTTTGGACACCTATCATAAAGGTGATACGTCTTCAGAAAGTGAGGACATCCATCTAGAGTAATTCTTAAAATGGCAAATCTGTCCAGTGGCCACCTTGCTCTGGTGGCCAACAGTTCACTACTCTAAAATAATGGGCTTGAGACACTTGGTTAGGGCAGGCTCCACTTGGGCTCATGAAGTAAGCATTTGTCCCTGTTTGTTCCTCTTTCTCTGCCAGGAAACTAAGAAAGAACTCTCATAAATGTAGACTTCAATGATTCTAGTAGAGGCTGGATGCTGGGGGTCTAAGCAGAAGTCCTGACTATGGTTACCTTCTATCTTGATGTGGTGAATAAAAGCCACCTCAAAACAGGCTTACTCATTATTCCTAGAATGAGCTCATTGCGGAGGTTTCTTTCTCATTTAGGCTGGGTCCACTGGCAGAATGGATTTTGCTAGAGTCTGTCCTCTTCCATGGGCATTTGAACAATAGTTTTAGCTTAGTGCCAACATTCTTATAGAGAGCTCTCCTAAAGCATATAGTAGGGAAACACAGGATAATTCTCAAAGTGCATGTGAGAGCACAATTGACATTTTGGACTAGATAATTCTTTGTTGTATAAATTGTCCTGTGCAGTGCAGAATGTTTAGCATCAGTCCTAGCTTCTGTTCACTAAATGTCTACAGCATGCTTTTAGTCATGACAATCAGAGATGTCAGTGCTGTTGTTCAGTTGCTCAGTTGTGTCTGACGCTTGGCGAGCCCATGGATTGCAGCACACTAGGCTTCCCTGTCCTTCACTGCCTCCCGAAGCTTGCTCAAACTCATGTCCATCGAGTGGGTGATGCTGTCCAACCATCTCACCCTCTTCTCCTCCCACCTTCAATCTTTACCCAAATCAGGGTCTTTTCCAATGAATTAGCTCAGGTGGCCAAAGTATTGGAGCTTCAGCTTCAGCATCAGTCCTTTTAATGAATATTCAGGGTTGATATCCTTTAGGATTGACTGGTTTGCTCTCGCAGTCCGAGGGACTCTCAAGAGTCTTCTCCAACACCGCAGTTCAAAAGCATCAGTTCTTCGACACTCAGCCTTCTTTATGGTCCAGTTCTCACATCCATACCTGACTACTGGGAAAACCATAGTTTTGACTAGATGGACACCTTTGTCAGCAAATTATGTCTCTGCTTTTTAATATGCTGTCTAGGTTGGTCATAGCTTTTCTTCCAAGGAGCAAGCATCTTTTAATTTCATGGCACCAGTCATTTCATATGCAGTGATTTTGGAGTCCAAGAAAATAAAGTCTGTCACTGTTTCCATTGTTTCCCCATCGATTTGCCATGAAACGATGACACCAGATGCCATGAGCTTAGTTTTTTGAATGTTGAGTTTTAAGCCAGCTTTTTCACTCTCCTCTTTCACTTTCATCAAGAGAGATGTCTCTAGATATTGCCGAATGCCTCTTCGGTGGAAAATGGCTCCTGGCTGAGACCCAATCCAGAACAATATTGGGACATTCT
This sequence comes from Antilocapra americana, assembly GCA_007570785.1. NCBI lineage: Eukaryota > Metazoa > Chordata > Mammalia > Artiodactyla > Antilocapridae > Antilocapra > Antilocapra americana. Next base: position 31,629,481 of record ML660772.1, read on the forward strand.
ATTGACTGTATCTTCAAAATGTATTCAGAATTCAACCACCTCTTATCACTTCCATTTTCTATCTTTGTTCAAGCCACCATCATCCTTTGGATTACTGCAATAATTTCCTAATTAGACTTCCAACATCTGTCCCACCTTCTACCCTTAACTTTTCAGTGTCTTAATGCATCATCCAAAGTGATCTTTTAGAAACATGCCTGTTTATATCAGCACTTACCTGCTCATAACCCTTCAGTAAATCCCCATTTCTTTTAGAATAAATTGGTCAACTGAGTGAGCTTAGGACTTGTTGATACATTGGTAACACTGGCTGAACCAAGGATCTACACAGGAGCTGGCCATATGACAGCCAATTGCTCTTGGCAAAGCTCAAGAGCTTTCTAAAAGTTTTTCATGAAGTTGTCTTCAAAGCCAGTTTAATCAGATAAGAACATTACCCTCATTCCTTATAGTGAGATACTTTTTCTCCTGGATTTTTTCCCAGTCTGATCATCAGCCCATATACTAGACTATGGAAAACAATTATCTCTATTCAAAAACTAAAGTCCACATGTGAAGGATGAAGTTTTGCTACCACTAAGTTCATTTAAAATAAAGCAGTAGATTCTAAAGGCAAATCCACAAGAGGATTCCCCCAAATTGTTTTAAACAATGTCAAGATTAATGGAATAAAAGCAAAAATTCCTAAGGTAGCTATATAGAAAGAGATAATATTCATTTATATTTTTAATTTTGAGGTGTAATTAATATGAACTTTCCTGTTTTATTCAAAATTGCCTCCTTGAATAGTTTAGTAATGTGATATCTTAAAATAATATTTTGTAAAATTTAAAGAATATGCCCTAGAAATGTGAAAAATAAGATAAAAAGTAAACAGTAAGGTAAATCAAGAGATAGAACACCTTAATTACAAGTGAACTAAAAAGCTTTTCCCCCCAGATCAACATGAAGTAAGATCCTATGAAAAGAGCAAAAATAAAGGATGGTTAAAGGTAAAAAATTTACCCCAAACCCTTACTTTGATTTTAAAAGATGTCATCAGTCTTTTAGAGCACAGAAATACTGAATGCCCCTCTCACTACAGCTTGGGAAGATCACATTTGGCTTTGCTAAGTCTGCTTTCAGTATAATGTCTTCATATGTGAAAAATAGAACTAATTGGATTATTTTCAACCAGAAATGAAGGAACATAAATTCTAAAAAAAAGTAAGAATTGATACAAAATGATAAAAATGTTTGACAAGTTCTAAATGGGAATGCAGATAAGAAAACATTCTATTGCTCTGTGCAATGGAGGTGAAGTCAAGCAAAGTGAACTTGAAAGTCAAATATCACAGAGAATATTGTGATGACAAGTGGTAATGTTCCATTGCATAGCAAGAGCCCTTCAAAATATGAGAATTTGAATGTGAATTGGAAATACTCAGAGAGGTTCTCAAAGGTACAATCCTTGTCCGCTGAGAGAGCTATAATTCCTTGTTTATTTTTTCTCTTTGACATATTATAAGCTATTCACTTTTTCAAGGATTTTGCAAATTATCATTAAAATGTTTACTTTTTTTACTACCTACTTTTTGGCCATCATACTTCTCTAGGGAGAGAATACAATAATTTGACAGCATTTTGGCTCTTACACTTAACTTTAATCTCCTGTTAGTAAGTCTACTTTTTATCCATGCTTTTGGCTTGAGATAACTGTTTTGCTGCCACAGAAAATAGTGTCATCTTTCATAGACATTTGCAAAAGTAAATTTACTCTAATAACATACTAAAAACTTGATTTTTAAATGCAGAGATACAATATAATAAGAAGCATGGCTGATAAAATCATTTAAGTGCATTCATTAATAAAGACACATTTTCCCATACTAGAGATGGCATAAGTGGTGGTTATGGTTTCCAGCTAGCCAGCCATGCTTATTTAATTTAAAATGCATTTGAAACTGAATGTTCTATAAATCAGATACATTATGGGTTAATAGGGCCTTTGGGGAAGTTGAGATTGGAGGCAGTGAGAGGAATAGTCAGGGAAGTTGACTGACACTGTAAATTATTTCTAAGGTAATTGATTTCCAATTCAGACTTGAGGATGCCAAGACTGCAACTAAAATATGTTTTTGGAAACTGAGAGATTGATAGAGTGCAAAAATGAAGAATAGGAGATAGAATTTTCTTCTTGTCAGGCCACATGTGGCAGTGGAAGCAAGCCCCAAACTAAACTCTCTCATCAGATTACCCAGTATGAAGAGTACTCATCTAACCTCAGCATCAGAAAAGTCACCAGGAGAGAATTCTCTCTCTTCTTTCAACCTCATTCCCCAGAAATCACTGCTTAGATTTGTTTGAGAGACAATATTCATGAGTCTTGCATTTCTGCACCTCTTACAAAGCAAGGCAGTGACTACTTTTTCTTCTCAACTATGTTTTCAAGGATGTTTGTTAAAGGAAAGATTTGGAAGATGGAGATATTGTCTCCTCCAAAGGAAAGGGTTGGATTGTTGATAGTAGGAAGATATAGTATCTCTCTCCAGAGCAATGGCCGGGAACTCTCACAAACACAAGATTTGTGTTCCCTAAGGTCAAGGTACCTCTGTTTTTATTAAATGCTATGGGAATGGTGGGTCTGGGTATCAGTGCAAATGCTAACAGTCTAATTATTGCCATTGCTTTGAGTAATAATTTGTCCTTTATCTCTGATCCAGGGTTTCATGTCTTCTACCAATACCCATAAAACTGGCATACTAACTTGTTAACTTGAAAGTAACTTGTATGTTAGTTTGTGGCAGGCTAATTTATTAGCTTGTTGCTTTTTAATAAAAGCAGCATATTTTGATTAGATTCTGATATATATTTATATATGTATATAAATCTATAAAATTAAATATACCACCTATTTTTTTAAAGATGAAACTCTGCTTGTTTATATATACTGATTTAGCACAACAAACAAGATATTTTGTGAAAAGAGAGACATGATTGATTAAAAAAGTCATTAACCATGACTGTTAATATTTATGCTATTCAAAATTTTTATTTTCACTATAATCCATAAAGTTTTTTAAAAAATTTCTTTATTTTTAATTGAAGGATAATTGCTTTACAATATTGACATTATAATACATAAAGTTTTATATATACATTTGCATAGTTTTAAAGCTGTTTGTTGTGTTTTTTTCCTAAGTATTTGTACAAAAGAAAAATAGATTCTGTTATTCTAAATTTGCTCAATGGCCCAAAGGACGAACTCAACTACAGTTTACTTTTCCACCATAAAAACTTTTGAATTAACTCTGTTGCTGGGGAGCATATTGTCCTGAATTTCCTATTGTTTGTGGCAGAGTATGGCTCAGTCCTGGTTAGGTGTGGCTGAAGGTAGAGCCTAAGATAACTTTAAGGGTCAACAAAAAAGTAAGACCTACATTTTATAGCTTTAAATATATTTTGTTATTAGATTTAAATGTAGATTTAGATTTTGGGGGAGTGATGTGTTCTCAATACATATTCACTCATTTGCTAAACTACTTTATAGTTTATATTAGAGACTGAGAAAGCTCTCTTAATTATTGAAACAGCCTTTTTCTCAGGGTCTACCAGCTTCTGGTATAGACAAGCTATACAGTAGATGCAGCTGCTTCTCTTACTTTTTAGTGACTTAATTTTTTTTTTCAGTGCCTTGCATATGGCAGGGTAGAGAAGGATACTGAATTGAATATAAGTATACTGTTCTTCTTTAAGACTATCATAGAAAGTAAAATTAGGAATTGACCCAAGTTATTTCAATGAATAAAACAGAACAGTAGCATGTGCCCTTTCCCTCTGTAAATATGGACAAAAAACGATTTTTGTCAAACAGGCCATTCCTTAAGTGAAAATGTATATGTGCATTAAGATCTTTGGGCTCCCTGGTGGCTCAGCAGTAAAGAATCTGCCTGTCAACGTAGGAAACACTGGTTCGATTCCTGGGTCGGAAAGATTTCCTGAAGAAGGTATTGGCAACCCACTCTAGTATTTTTCCCTGGGAAATCCCATGAACAGAGGAGTCTAGCAGGCTACAGTCCATGGGGTCACACAATAGCTTGACATGACCTAGCCACTAAACAACGCCAACATTAGGATCTTTAACAGATTAGATAATTAGAATTGTCAGGATAATAATCACTTTACTTTAGCGGGTGTTCTGCCAGATAAACTAGACAGATCTGACACAAAGTTGTAATAGGAAATAAATTGAAACATCGTTTAAATACTTGTCTTCACTCAAGTGTGGAGCTCAAATTTGGTCCTTCAAATTAAATACCCACATATTTAATTATTTAGTAGGAGGATAAAACCAATTTAATAATAAAAATAAACTGACAGAAAATATATGACAAACATGTTAACTCATTTCTGCATTATCTCATTTAATAGTCACAATTATTATTATTTCTGTACTATAGATGAGGAAATTAAGACTTACAGAAATTAAGTAACTTAAGTAACTTGCCTGAGTTTACAGCAAGGTGGTAGAATTTTAACTCAGTACAGTTAATTCTTACAGCCAGAAAATGATAGCATTTTTCAAAGAAAATGAAAATGCCATTGTTTTTAACAGTACAGTCTGGTACTTGATATTATCTCAGAAACCAAATTCTGATGAAGATATTTGCATTTCTTTTGTTTTATCCAATTCAACCTTAAGGTGGAACTACCATGAAAAAGAAAACAAAACAAATTATGCATATGTTAGGAATAGCTTGTTAGAAACCCGTTAACTTTCAACTATTAAGATTTTAACCACTAAGGGTATTAGGTTAAAGCTATCACTTGAGAAAATTGCACGTCTCCCTTGGGAGAAAAATAATTCAATCCTGAAACTACAAAGCTAAGACTACAAACTCTACAACTAGATAGTATACACTTTAGCAGCACTAATCAATTAAACCTCACAATCCTGCTGAAACTGAGTTCTGACTTTCCTGAGAGGCCACACCAGTGGACATCTATAACCTTCAACTGCAGATGTCCCAGTAGGTTTCTATCCTGGGTAGCTGTGCGGCTGCCGCTGTTCCTATTAGCTGCCTGGTCAGTGCCAGCAGGGTTCTAGATTACCCAGGTCTGAGCAACCTAAAGTTCCAGTGTTGATCAAGAGATAAGTATTTGCTTTTGGTTCTGCTCTAACTTCTCTGCCAGCAGTTCTGCAAGGTGGATAATCTCTCCAAACATGATAACTTTGTTCAATCGATCAGACCCAAGGGTGGTCTTGAGTACTCCGCTCAATATTCTGCAATAACCTAAATGGGGAAAGAATTTGAAAAAGGAATAAAAAAACACACACACAAACAAAAGCTACATGGAGAAATAAAGATCTCAATTAAAATACATGAGAAATTAGAAAAATAAAAAGAAGGTAACTGCTTCTATGGTATGATTTACAAGACCCTCAATAAAGAATTTTGCTATACCTTGCAAAGTCTCTCACTTCCCATCCAATTTCTAGGGATTAACCTCCTATGAAACTGCCATGTCTAGAAGGCCTCAAATTACTTTATTAAAAAGGATTTAAATAATTTGGGGGACATAGTGATCTTCCATAGATGAAATTCAAACTTCTGTTCACTCTGATTTTTTTAGTTTTTATAATTTTTTGTTAATCAACATCAACCTGTACCATATTTGACTAAGCCATTTTTCTCTCAATTGAGAAATTCTTCACAACCAAACTGTCCTTGCTTCATAGGGTATAATCTTCAAACCTGTTAAGGACTACCCATTACCCTCATAATACCAGAAGCCACACTGAATGCATGTACCCATTGTTACTCTGTCTGAGGCATCGTTAAAGAAAATTGTAATAGAAGAGCCATCGCCTACAACTCAGCCAAATGATATTAATGCTAGTGTGTACAACTCTAATCTCTCTAATTGCAGTAGTTTCCAACCTCTGTTATCATCAAAACTGTTTTTGGTTCAAACAAAATTTCACCTAGAACCTCAGTAATGATTGATGAGTTCAATAACTATTAAGCACTTATTATGTGACAAGCACTGAATATTTGCCTTAGTGAGTGGAAATGCCATCTATCCACCAAATAAGTTTGGACCAAAGTGTAGGAGTCATCCCTGATTCCTCTTTCCTTCACTGCATACATTCTGTCCATCAGCACTTTGTTACCTCTATTCTCTATCTCCAGCTCTACTATCTGTCTTCATTTTTCCACTTCTCTCTACCTACACATGATCCAAGTCATTGTTATCTCCTGTAACAATGCCAGGATACACCTCCCTGCTGATTCTGTTCTTGCTCACCTGTTATCAATTCTACATATAGGTGACAAGATAATCTAATGTTTCAGCATGATCTACAATGCTCTGTATGAACTGCCCTCTGCCTGCCATTCCCATTTTGTCTCATCCTTGTCGTTCATGAAGCCCTAGACACAGTGAACTTCTTTATTCTTCTTTATGTCAAAGATATTCCTGATCCGGGTTCTTTGCACTTTGTTTTCTCTTTCTGGAGTGCGCACCAGGACCACACATGGCTCTCTCTTTCATATGTCAATAATTTTCATCTCAAATCATGTTACTTCCTTAGAGAGGTCTTCCCCACCAGACCACTTAAATTAACCTGCCAACCCTTAGGCAGAAAGTGAAGAAGAACTAAAGAGCCTCTCAATGAAAGTGAAAGAGGAGAGTGAAAAAAATGGCTTAAAACTAAATATTCACAAAACTAAGATCATGGCAACTGGTTCTATCACATTATGGCAAATAGATGGGGAAACAATGGAAACAGTGAGAGACTATTTCTTGGGCTCCAAAATCACTGCAGATGGTGACTGCAGCCATGAAATTAAAAGACACTTCCTCCTTGGAAGAAGAGCTATGACCAACCTAGACAGCATATTGAAAAGCAGAGACATTACTTTGCCAACAAAGGTCCATCTAGTCAAAGCTATGCTTTTTCCAGTAGTCATGTATGGATGTGAGAGTTGGACTATAAAGAAAGCTGAGCACTGAAGAATTGATGCTTTTGAACTGTGGTGTTGGAGAAGACTCTTGAGAGTCCCCTGGACTGCAAGGAGATCAAACCAGTTAATCCTAAAGGAAATCAATCCTGAAAATTCATTGGAAGGACCGATGCTGAAGCTGAAGCTCCAATACTTTGGCCACCTGATGCGAAGAACTGACTCATTAGAAAAGACCCTGATGCTGGGAAAGATTGAAGGCAGGAGAAGGGGATGACAGAGGATGAGATGGTTGGATAGCATCATTGACTCAATGGACATCAGTCTGAGCAGTCTCCAGGAGTTGGTGATGGACAGGGAAGCCTGGAGTGCTGCAGACCACGGGGTCGCAAAGAGTCAGACACGACTGAGCAACTGAACTAACTGAACTGAACCCTTAGTCATTCTTTATCACATTCACAGGAATAGTTCTGTCTGAACTATTATGCTATTTTACTTGTGTACTTTTATTGTCTGTCTACCTCTCACCCTTCTGTAATGTAAACTCCTTTCATAACCATGTCCTTTAAAATTGTTTTTGACATATAGTTGGTCCTGAATGGCTATCTGTTACAGACAGTGGGGAATAAAACAAAGTCCTTGTCTTGACAGAAATTTCAGCTAGACAAAAGAAGTAAATAATGAATAGTTACAAATTGGCATAGGTACCATAAAATAATAGATTTCTCTGTGGTCAGAGAAGGTGGCTCTACACAGGGAAAGTAGAGGAAGTGAGCTGGAGGGAGTCAGCCACGTGGCTATCTGAGGCAAGAATACCCAACGCAGAGGGAAAAGGCAATGAATGCAAAGATTTTAATGTTTTTAGAGGCAAGCCTGGCCTCTTTGAAACTAGAGTGAAATGAGTCAGAGAGGAGAGTAATAGGAGATAATGGGTTATAGTGGAAGGGCTGTTTCTTTGAGCATTATAAAGTGAAAGTGATAATAAAAAGTGTTATTTATTTTATTTCACTCCTACTTAGCAGCAGCAGCAGTAAAGTGAAAGTGAAGGTGCTAGTCGTTTAACCGTGTCTGAATCTTTGCAACTCCAAGGACTGTAGCCCACCAGGCTCCTCTGTTCATGGAATTCTCCAGGCAAGAATACTAGAGTGGGTTGCCATTCTCTCCTCTGGTGGATCTTCCTGACCTATGGATCAAATCCAGGTCTTCTGACTTGCAGCTGGATTCTTTACTCTCTGAGCCACTAGGGAAGCCCTCAACTCCTAGAGGGAGTTTACTTTAGATATTAAAACCCACATTTTTCTGAGCAGCACACCTGGCAGGTATTTCAGGCTTCATGGAAGGTTTTTCATTAGTAGTCTAATGGGTTGCATTGAGGTTGATGTCACTCTGGATGATATTAAATTGTTCTGGTGTATCCAATCACAGTATATGTAAAACCCCCAGAAAAGAATGCAAAATTGTGAAGAACAATCAGATCTTAGTCATACCGGACCATCAAGAAATGATTATTTTTTACTCTAAACAATCATTTAATCATATTGCTGACATTTTTATTCAAGGTCAAAATGGGGGAGTTCAGTTCAATTATGACATTTGAGTCAAAGTAATCTGGTTGCTTTGGGCTACTTTTAGGCAAAGGGTGTGTATACCAGAAAAATAGCTTCATTCCAGGCTTCAGAAACACTTGTAATTTTGGAAGGAAGTGGCTCAGATGGTAAAAGAATCTGCCTGCAATGTGGGAGGATCCGGGTTTGATCCATGGGTTGGGAAGATCCCCTGGAAAAGGGAATGGCACCCTACTCCAGTATTCTTGCCTGGAGAAGTCCATGGAATCTCAGAGTCTGCCATGACTGAGTAACTAGCACATTCTACTTCAGACAGTAAACTTTTTTGATAGATAAAATTATAATTTGAGTAAATGTTGTTTATTACAGAGAACAAATATAGGGAAAACCTTGGTACTTAGCTTCAAGGTGTTCATAGTTTACCTGATAGACAAGACAAACACACAAATGAAAGGAAATACTTTGGGATTCATATATCAGTGTAAAAATGACTGCTTTCCATACTGCTGTGCTTGCCTTCCTTCTGCCATGGTTTTCTAGCCTCTGAAACTTACTTCATATCCCTGACCTGGGGAGATGTGAGGAGTAGTTGGCTGGTAGTGGTGGGATTCAGGGTCAGTTCATCTGTGTGACTAATCTAACTCTGGCTTCATACCCATATTCTAATAATTGGATCTGCCTTTTGCCTTGGCATTGACCAAGCTCTCCTTCCATCCTGGTTATCTCTGTGCTGTCAGCCTCATAACATTTCCAGGGTTAAAAAGATTAAAGTTCTCCTCCAAATCAAACCTGGGCTTGTGATAATTTGTCTGAGGTCACCTGCCTGTTTTCCCACCTGTTGTCTGCCACCAGAATACTCAATTATGAGATTGATATTATAGTAGTAAAATATAATTAGCAAACACTTCTAATTCCCAGGAGACAGAACCTAGGAAGGAAAGACACTTACCTAACTGTGCAGTTTTGAATTTTTTACCATGTACCTATGGTATTTAAAAAAGAAAAAAATTGAAACAAAAACAACTTTAAAAACTGACAAGACAGTATTTTTCTAGTTCACAGAAATATCTGAATCTTACCTCAAATGAAGTACCTGATGCTTGAGATCCCAAGAAAGCAATTCACACAATGGAAACCAGGTACGCTAACCCTCGATTATAGTCTGAGGACTTAGCAGTAAACCTCAGTGGTAGACCCTGGGAGGTTGGACTCTAAGATTTCCTACAACTCCAATGTGGTTTGTGAGCCAATATGATAGCAAGAAACCAAAGAGCATAAAGAGTGTGTAGGATTTGCCTAAAGGATTTGCCTCAGTTGCCTATGTGTAATGTGGGGGAAGGGAAGGACTTGCAGGCTTATCTTCCTCACTGTGCAAAAACAGAGGGGCAGGTTGGAGACCTGCCTCACCTTTCAGTCTCTGGGAAGGAAAAAAACAGCCCCAAGGAACCATCTTTATATTTGAGTAATCTTTCAGTCTTTTTAATACTCTACCTTCTTGTACTGTAATGTAATCAAGGAACACATTCCTTCTCCTTGGAGATAGAATGGGAGGCCTACATTCTAACCCATTTTTTAGGAGATGGAGTAAGGAAGGAAAAGGGACCTTTAATTTCCTCCCTAGAGAAGAAAAATTGTTGGACAGATGAGTTCATGATGGGAGTGAGAATGGGGGAAATAGATATTGGAGATAAGATAAATATAAGGTGAGAGTGGCTGGGTAATGTTGGGTAGGTTTCAGAGAGTCTGAAAGTTTTGATTAAGAGATTGGACTTTTTTCCTCTTAGTTTATTTAATCATTCAGTAAATGTTCCCTAGGTGCCCACATGATGCCAAGCCCGTGTTGGAGGCAGGGTGACAATGATGAACAATATACTCTTTTGTGCATAAGTAGCCTAGATTCTCTAGGGGTGAATAGATAAGTAAAGAGGCAATTAAAATAATGTATTAGTGCCATGTCTAGAGCAGATGGAGCTGTTCCAGGAAGACATATGACCTAATTCTGGGAGGATGGAGAAAACTCCCTAGAGGAGGATACAATTGGGAGGTAGTCTTGAGCTAAACCTGCAGCTGCTGCTGCTGCTAAGTCGCTTAAGTCATGTCTGACTCTGTGTGACCCCATAGACAGCAGCCCACCAGGCTCCCCCGTTCCTGGAATTCTCCAGGCAAGAACACTGGAGTGGGTTGCCATTTCCTTCTCCAATGTATGAAAGTGAAAGTGAAAGTGAAGTCCCTCAGTTGTGTCTGACTCTTAGTGACCCCATGGACTGCAGCCCACCAGGCTCCTCCATCCATGGGATTCTCCAGGCAAGAGTACTGGAGTGGGGTGCCATTGCCTTCTCTGGAAACCTGCAGAGATGGTGGCAAAAAGCACTCAGGCAAAAGGACCATCATGCATATATATCAGAAAGTGAGCTTGACTTATTAGAGGACTTAAATTCTCTTCAGTTTATGTGGGAAGTGACCAGGAAAACAGTGAGTAATGAGACTGGAGAAATCTTCAAGGCTGGATAGTCAAAGCCCTCATAAAACACATGTTAAGTGGTTTGGAATTTGTCCCAGGAGAAATGGGAGAGTCACTGGATAACTTTATTAGGGAAGTGACACAAGCAGATTTATACTATTAGAAAGATCACTCTGTCTTGTGTGAATAATAGACAACAAGGAGGCAAGACTGGAGGCAGAGACCAGTTAGCAGGACATTGAAATAGTCCAGGCAGGAGATTATGGCCACTGTAGTAAAATTAAAATTATGGGTTTGCAGGGTGTGCTTGAATGCTTTTGTTGCATCTCCATTTCCCCCTCTACTTTTCTTGCTGCTATACTGGGCTTTGGGAAGCTGTCCCTTACAGGCTAATCAGCTTTGCCCTCTGGCTTCCAAGTAAATGTGGCCAGTGGGAGATACCTATACGTGATCAGAGGGAAGAGGAGTGAGGGTGAGACACCAGTTCCCACAGATCCATCCCAGTTTGGTCACTACAGGTTGGCAGCCAGCAGAGCCTACAGTGAGTGGCTGGCAGCCCTCTCCATACTGTTCTCCTCTCCAGGTCAGGTAGCTGCTCACTACTCTTGCCTGTTATTTCCTAGGGGAGGTAGCTTCCAAGGTACTCCATCACCCTTATGGTTCCCTTTAGACCCAACCATTTCTTTCTAAATATTCTCATTATTAAGCTCTTCTAAAATTATGTAGCTTTCTGTAACACCTTTTTTCTCTTTTTCTACTGGGGGTCTGACTGATGAACAAGAGGACAGTGAGAGTACATAGCTGTAGGCATTATAAAATGGTATAATTGAAATGATCCTGTGTGAGACAGAGTGCAGGCAAGGGGGCAGTTGATAATAATTCCTGTAGATAATACATTTGAGAGGTGTTTGATTCGTTAATCAAAAGGAATAACTATAATAATAGCTAGTGCCTTATTAAACGTTAGACACAGGGACAGGTTTTTAAATGCATTGTCTTAATTCTTATAAATTTCATAAAGCAGGTATTATTCCATTTTATGGGTATGAAAATCATGTCTTTTAGAAGTTGCATAACCTGATGTAGATTACTCTTCCATCAGGTATCAGAGGTAGAATTCAGATTCATCTCTGCATGACTCTACATATTTGTATGGAGCTCTGAGGGTATTTCCTGAATGCAAATACTTAAGTTTCTTAGACTAAGTTTATATCTGACTGTTAATGGACTATGTTTAGAAGAATTGAGGTTGAGTTTGGGGAGTTATTTTCAAATCAGTTGCTTTAGTATTTTACTATTTTGGTGTGATTATAAAAAAGCTAAAAAAGTAATTTGACACTATTTTCCAGGGTGATTATTTGACAAAGAGATACAGTCTTTGTATTGATCGAACTAATAATTTCTGATGGCTTCCAATGGTCACATTAGATTGTGGGTGGCATTAAGATAGAGAAGAAAACTTAAGGCAGAAGGGAGAAATAATTGACTTTATAGGAAGAGAAATGTATACATATACATTTCTTGAAAAAGATTAGCATTCCATATTGCATTTGCCACCAGAGGGAGTCATATGAATGCCATAACATATTGACAAAGGAAAAGGAAAACTCATTAAATATTCTCTCCCAGTTCCACTGATATTTCAATGAGAATTCAGAATTTGGTAGAGTTTGTGTAACTATGAGAAAGGACTTAAACATCTCATCGTAGGGTTGGGAACAAAAGAAATGTCTTGCTTAAATTAATCATGCAGGGTAAAAGATAGAGAGCAAAACAAACTAATAGACACAGTGCAGATTTTAGCAACACAACCTTAATGTTATACTAAAACTGAAAAATTAAGCTGTGATTTATTTTGTTCCAAAAATCATTCTCTACTATTACCAAAATATTGTTCTAAAAAAAGTTTTGGAATCAACAATCTGATCAACAATTTTACTAATGTTTCATTGAGCATATTTTATTTTACCTTTATATTCCCTGAACCAGGATGACTGTGATTGTTATTGTCAGTAAATAAAATGAAAGTGCACTGAAAAGAAACTTAATAGGTAGAAAGAGTCTGTATCCAAAGAGTATATGATGTATCTATGCTCTCTGAAAACTTGGCCAGGCTTTTCTCAACTGGCAAATTATGGAGGGGGAATGGGCTATTTAATAACTGATTTATAACTCAATTTATTTTATATTTAATTTTAAAATTGATCAGTTAACAGCATTTACTGAAAGCTACACAGTGCTGAATTTTCCATTAAAATCAAGACCAAGTGACAATAAATCTTAGAAAGATGAGCTCTGAAATGATGTTTAATGCCTTATATAGATCACTAGTTCTCAAAATATGGTCTTTGCCAGCCCCAGTACTTTGCCTGGGAACTTGTTCAAAATACAAATTCTCTTATTTCAGTCTCAGATCTGTGAATTCAGAAAGACTAGACGTGGGGGCCTAGCAATCTGTGTTTTGACAAGCTCTTTAGATAATTCTTTTTTTTTTTTTTTTTTTTATTTTTATTTTTTTATTTTTTTTTTTTTTTAATTAATTATTGTTTTAGCCATACATTGTTATGATATCACCATGGGTTTACATATGCTTCCCCTCCGGGTCCCCCCTCCCTCCTCCCTCCCCCCCGGGAAATCTCGCTGCACCAGTCCCGAGCATCAATCCTGGGCTGGCGATTGATTAGACACATGACAATTAACATGCTTCAATGCCCTTCTCCCATCTCATCCCACCCTTACCCTCATCCACAAAGTCCACAAGTCTATTCTATACATCTGCGTTCCTTTTGTTGTCTCCCATGTTGGGTTCTCATTACTGTCTTTCTAAATTCCATATATATGTGTTAATATACTGTATTGTTGTTTTTGCTTCTGGCTTACTTCACTCTGGATAATGGGCTCCAGTTTCGTCCATCTGAGTAGAATTGCTTCAAATGAATTTTTTTTTAATGCTGAGTAATATTCCATTGTGTATATATACCACAGCTTTCTTATCCATTCGTCAGTTGATGGGCATCTAGGTTGCTTCCAATATGCGCTTAAAGTGAGAATCAATGATAGAGATCTAAAATCTGATCTCTTCAAAGTATTATAAGTCTGGGAACTTATGCAAATTGCAACATGAGCTTTCTGTTTTGTTGTAATAGTTATTTTCTTATGCATAAATTAAATTTAAAAATAAAAATTAAATAGGTGATTATGGCAAAAAATTGCAACTTCTAGTAACACCAAATAGTCATATATTAAAGTAATTGAATTTAGAAATAATAAACAGATGGGTTAGAGAAGCAAGAGTAAACAATACATCCTTTTTGTTCAGTGGCAGTGGAATTTATTTTTTCTCTGTCTCCACAAGCATTGCTTGTCTAAAGATCACAATTTATTCATTTTTCTGTTTATAATTTTGAGATTATATGATTACTCAGGAACTTAGAAGATGCTCTAGAAACACATACTCTTCAAGGGCAAAGTATGATTTCCCTAGAAAACTAGAAACAAGATTAATATTACAAGATGTGTTTTATATCATATTGTCTGAATTTTTCACAGAATACATGAATTACTTTATAATATAAAATGCATTTCCATTAAGTAAAAAGTGTTTCAAATTATTGTTTAAAGTCTAGCTGCAAGCAAGTAACTTTAATGTGACAAAAGAGATCTAGTTTTTAGTTTTCTTTACCTAATAAGTACTGAATTGTCAATATGACTAGTTGTGTCTTATATTGGTGCTTTCATATATGGTCAAGTATAGTGCAGTCTATTAGATTATAGGCATACCTTGGAGATACTGTGGGTTTGGTTTTAACTCAAAACAAATAAAGCAAGTATCATAATCATATGAGTCACAAATTTTTTGGTTTCCAAGTGCATCTAAAAGTAATGTTTACACTATACTATGGTCTATTAAGTGGACAACAGGATGCTGTCTAAGACACTGACGTACATACTTTAATTAAAAACTTATTGTGTAGTTGCTAAGTCATGTCTGACTCTTTTGCAGCCCCATGGACTGCCAGGCTCCTCTGTCCATGGGATTTCCCAGGCAAGAATAATGGAGTGGACTGCCATTTCCTTCTCCAGGGAATCTTCCCAACCCAGGGATTGAACCCATGTCTCCTGCATTGGCAGATGGATTCTTTACCACTGAGCTACCAGGAAGACTCTAATTAAAAAATACTTTATTACTAAAAAATGATAACTATTATCTGAGCCTTTAGAAAGTCATAATTTTGCTAGTAGAAGACCTTGTCTTGATAGCTCCTGACTTATCAGAGAGGTTGAACAATGGTGGCTGAGGCTGTGGCACCTCTTAAGGCAATGAAGTTTGTTGCATTAGCTGACTCTCTTTCATGAATGATTTCTCTGTAGTATGAGAAGCAGTTTGATAGCATTTTATTCACAGTAGAACTTCCTTCAAAATTGGAACCAATCCTCTCAAGCCTGCCATTGCTTTTCAACTAATTTTATGTAATATTCTAAATCATTTATTGTCATTTCAACAGTCTTCACCAGGAGAGGATTTTATCTCAAGAAATAACATCCTTTGGTCTTCCATAGGGAGTACTTCCTCATCCATTAAAGGTTTATAGCAAGAATTCAGCAATTCACTCACATCATCCAGATCCACTTCTAGTTCTCTTGCTATTTCCACCACATCTGCAGTGGTGGAATTTGAAACACTTTTAACTACTCCTCTGAAGTCTTGAATCTCTCAAAGTCATCCATGAGAGTTGGAATCGACTTCTTCCAAACTCCTATTAATGTTGATAATAATGACCTCTTCCTGTGAATCATGAATGTTCTTAGTAACATCTAGAATGGTGAGTCCTTTCCAGAAGGTTTTCTATGAATTTTGCCCAGATTCATCAGAGGAATTAATATCTATGCCAGTTATAACTTTATAACTTGTATTTCTTGAATAAGACTTAAGAGTCAAAATGACTCCTTGATCTATTGGATACAGAATGAATGTTGTGATAGCAGGAAAGAAAACAACATTAATTTTGTACATCTTCATCAACATTCTTGGATGACCAGGTGTACTGTCAATGAGCAGTAATATTTTTTTTTTCTGGGCAACAGGTCTGAACAGTGGCCTTAAAACTTTCAGTAAACCAAACTGTAAACAGATGGCTGTCAGCCAAGCTTTATTGTTCAATTTATAGAGCAGACCCAGAGTAGATGTAGCATAATTCTTGAGAGTCTTAGGATTTGGGGGATGGTAAATGAGCACTGGTTTCATCTTAAAGTCATTTATATCCTGTCCCCATTGCTTCATCCATAAAATGGAAATAGTAGTAGTTCATTCTTCATGTGGGGATTGTATGTGACAATGCAGCAAAAATACTGCCATTTAAAAATTAAATGTAGTGAGATTTCTTTTGTTAGCTCCCAAAATATAAAGAAATAGATGAAGCTAAGTTTACGACTTATGAATATATAATTACTCTTGAGAACATGCCTCTTGCAACTTAAACACAGAAGGTTTTTTATTAAGATTTGATCTTATTTACTGCTATCACTTAGTGGCAGATGTGTCCTAATCCTGTGATAAGAAAACCATTTCCAATGAAGATGTTATTATCAATTGATGAAAATTATGCAGCCTTTTGAAAATCCCAGGAATATATCATATTTGTCATTATAATTTTCAACTTAAAAAATTTATGAATCAAAAGCAAGGAGATCCAAAAATGGAGAGGACATCCTGTTTCTCTTCGGTGTTTACAAAGATTGAAATTTGGCACATTTTTCATATTTTAATTAGAAATCTTTTATAGGTGCTAAATGAATATTGTTGATGTTAATATTGACATAAGCCTTATTTTGTCTGAAAGTAATAAATGTTCAGGGAAGATACAGATAGTTGATGAAACCATGGGGCACTCAGCTATCACTGGACATGATTAAAAGGCTGCAGGTGTCAGGGAATCAACTGACACAGCTCACTTAAGAGCTGAGTAGCTTATGGGCTTCCCAAGTGGCTCATTGGTAAAGTATCTGCCACCAGTGCAGGAAACACAAGATACATGGATTGCATCACTTGTCAGAAAGGTACCCTGGAAAAGGAAATAGCAACCCACTCCAGTACTCTTGCCTGGAAAGTGCCATGGTCAGAGGGGCCTGGTGGGCTACAGTCTGTGGGGTCACAAAGAGTCAGACACAACTGAGCACACACAGACATCCACACACACACATTCGGTGGCTTATGAGTAGTATTCGAATGGAAATTTTTCTTCCCTGAACAAGAAAAGAAAGCAAGGAACTGAGACTAGAGAGATCACTTGTCATGTAATTTACTTATTTATTTATTTATTTTTTACATTATCGTGTTGGTTTTGCCATACATTGACATGAATCTGCCACGGGTATACAGCGTTCCCCTTCCAGAAACCCCCTCCCACCTCTCTCCCGATTCCATCTCTCTGGGTCATCCCGGTGCACCAGCCCTGAGCACCCTGTATCAAGCATCAAACCTGGGCTGGCGATTCATTTCACATAGGATAATTTACATGTTTCAATGCCATTCTCCCATATCATCCCACCCTTGCCCTTTCCCATAGAGTCCAAAAGGCTGTTCTATACATCTGCGTCTCTTTTGCTGTCTCACATACAGGGTTATCGTTACCATTTTTCTAAATTTCATATATATGCATTAGTATACTGTATTGTTGTTTTTCCTTCTGGCTTACTTCACTCTGGATAATAGGCTCCAGTTCCGTCCACCTGAGTAGAACTGATTCAAATGTATTCTTTTTAATGGCTGAGTAATATTCCATTGTGTATATATACCACTGCTTTCTTATCCATTTGTCTGTTGATGGACAGCTAGGTTGCTTCGATGTCCTGGCTATTGTAAACAATGCGGTGATGAACATTGGGGTACATGTGTCTCTTTCAATTCTGGTTTCCTCGGTGTGTATGCTCAGCAGTGGGATTGCTGGGTCATATGGCAGTTCTATTTCCAGTTTTTTAAGGAATCTCCACACTGTTCTCCATAGTGGCTGTACTAGTTTGCATTCCCACCAACAGTGTAAGAGGGTTCCCTTTTCTCCACATCCTCTCCAGCATTTATTGCTTGTAGACTTTTGGATGGCAGCCATTCTGACTTGTGTAAAAAAAAGGAAGTGGACTTTTGATTCCTAGTCACTTAAAAAATATTTTTCAATGTAAGCAAATCCTTACAAAATGGAAAGGGTGGATATACTATGATAAGAATATCTTAATTCTCTATTTCATTATTTTAAGTAGCATTTATCTATCCATAAGATCTTGTTTCTGCTGTGCTGTGAAAATCAACTCAGATTCAAATTACATAAAAAAGGTAGCCCTTCAAGGGAAAATATATCAATCCTTAAGATGATTTCTTTTGAACAGATAATGTTGGAAGGTGCAGGTGAGGCTAATGTGTTAAACATTTTTGTTGTGAATGTCTTTCATGATATTTGAAAAAATAGTTTATTCTAAAGTTTGGAATTGTTATTTCCAGTTTGGTTTTCACTGTGCTTTTGCTTGATTAGGAGAAGAGATGACTACAAATAAGATAGAGGTTAATGATTTATGAAACCCCTTGGATCAAAAGCTGGGCTACTGTCCCACTGCCCCCAGGAATCATGAATGATGAATTAGTATGTTACCAGTAAGTTATTCATTGTAGTGGTGAATCACTGAATTTTCTGGCTTTCTCCTGTGGCTCTAGGCTTTCATTTTTCAGTCAGACTAAATGTTCCACCTAGGATCACAGTTTAGAGTGACCTAGCCTGTCCTTAACTTCTTTGGAACCTCACTCTAACTAGGAAGGCAATTTGCTTGTTTCTTTAAATGTTGTTTGGTAACATTTATCCACTCTTTCACCATTTATTAGATGTTTACATCTATCATTCTCTGACTTCTTTTAAAAAATGATTCTATTAAAAAATTTATATCATTTCCCAGTAATGGATTTAAGTTGTTTTAGTGTAGCCTGCTGTTTGTTTATAGAAGTAAGCATGAGTTCTATCTTTAAAACTATTTTTGGAAATAAGAATGCTATTATTAATATTTTCAGTAATACAATCTTCACCTGTATAGTGCTTTGTGAATTCTCTTCTTCTATTGCTTCAAAAAGCTTTTCATTAGCTCTAGATTTTGCTGTTATCTGGAATAAATTATTGAACTTTTCCTAATATATTATGGCCAACATAAAGGTAATTATTAAATCACATTTGAAAACAATTTACAGACATAAACACACATATACTATCATTCTTCTTGTATACCTATTGCTGCACTCAATATGCCAGCAAATTTGGAAAACTCAGCAATGGCCACAGGCCTGGAAAAGGTCAGATTACATTCCTATCCCAAAGAAAGGCAATGCCAAAGAATGCTCAAACTACCGCACAATTGCACTCATCTCACACGCTAGTAAAGTAATGCTCAAAATTCTCCAAGCAAGGATTCAGCAATACATGAACCGTGAACTTCCAGATGTACAAGCTGGTTTTAGAAAAGGAAGAGGAACAAGAGATCAAATTGCCACCATCCGCTGGATCTTTGAAAAAATAAGAGAGTTCCAGGAAAACATCTACTTCTACTTTATTGACTATGCCAAAGCCTTTGCCTGTGTGGATCACAATAAACTGTGGAAAATTCTTAAAGAGATGGGAATACCAAACCATCTGACCTGTCTCTTGAGAAACCTGTATGCAGGTCAGGAAGCAACAGTTAGAACTGGACATGGAACAACAGACTGGTTCCAAATAGGAAAAAGAGTACGTCAAGGCTATATATTGTCACCCTGTTTATTTAAACTTATATGCAGAGTACATCATGAGAAACACTGGGCTGGAAGAAGCACAAGCTGGAATTGAGATTGCTGGGAGAAATATCAATAACCTCAGATATGCAGACAATACCACCCTTATGGCAGAAAGTGAAGAGGAACTAAAGAGCCTCTTGATGAAAGTGAAAGAGGAGAGTGAAAAAGTTGGCTAAAGCTCAACATTCAGAAAACTAAGATCATGGCATTTGGTCCTATCACTTCATGGGAAATAGATGGGGAAACAGTGGAAACAGTGTCAGACTTTATTTTGGGGGGCTCCAAAATCACTGCAGATGGTGATTGCAGCCATGAAATCAAAAGATGCTTACTGCTTGGAAGGAGAGTTATGGCCAACCTGGATAGCATATTTAAAAGCAGAGACATTACTTTGTCAACAAAGGTCCATCTAGTCAAGGCTATAGTTTTTCCAGTAGTCATGTATGAATGTGAGAGTTGGACAGCGAAAAAGGCTGAGCACCGAAGAATTGATGCTTTTGAACTGTGGTATTGGAGAAGACTCTTGAGAGTCCCTTGGACTGCAAGGAGATCCAACCAGTCCATCCTAAAGGAGATCAGTCCTGGGTGTTCATTGGAAGGACTCATGTTGAAGCTGAAACTCCAATACTTTGGCCACCTGATGCAAAGAGCTGACTCATTGGAAAAGACCCTGATGCTGGGAAGGATTGGGGGCAGGAGGAGAAGGGGAACACAGAGGATGAGAAGGCTGGATGGTATCACTGACTCGATGGACATGGGTTTGGGTGGACTCCCGGAGTTGGTGATGGACAGGGAGGCCTGGCATGCTCAAGTTCATGGGGTCACAAAGAGTCAGACACAACTGAGCGACTGAACTGAACTGAGCTGAAATAAAGTTTTTAAAAGTCCTAATAGATTTTGTTATATGTTAAATTAATATATATATATGCATTTTTTTGTGTTTTTCTTTTTTTACTTGCTTGTTTTTGAGAGGAGTGAAACAAGAAAATTATCTGCTGCTGCTGCTGCTGCTGCTAATTTGCTTCAGTCATGTCCCACTCTGTGCAACCCCATAGATGGCAGGCCATCAGGCTCCTCTGTCCCTGGGATTCTCCAGGCAAGAATACTGGAATGAGTTGTCATTTCCTTCTCCAACGCATGCATGCATGCTAAGTCGCTTCAGTCATGTCCAACTCTATGCGACCCTATGGACAGCAGCCCACCAGGGTCCTCTGTCCACAGGATTCTCTAGGCAAAAATACTGGAGTGGGTTGCCATTTCCTTCTCCAAGAAAATTATCTGAGTACTTCTAAATAGATGATCATTGCAGAAAACTCTGTTACAACAAATCCCAGACATCAGAAATAGAGCCAGGTTGTCAGAGACATGAATTACCCCAAATCCTTTTTTATCTGGAGAGAAATCCCTCTAAGTTAACACTGACTTTTATTGCTGCTATTTTTTTATTATTTGCTATCTATAACATGGATGAGTAGAAAGCATCCCTCTATATTGAATTTAACGATTTTGAAAACATATAGTTTCTTTTTGTTGTTGTTCATAGAAAGGGTGATCTACAATAGTGCTCTCCAAACTGAAGTTCATAAGTGGTTATGGGTCTAAGAACTGTGAGGAGAAACGGGCAAAAGTTGAAGTAAGTCTTTGGAAACTTCCACAGTAATTTTTCAACATTGTTGCAACATCCTAGTTCATGAGTAGTGAACTCATAAGCTAGGACTGTAGTCATTGAATGGGAGTAGACAGTTTAGGCTTTAGTTATACTTTAAGAGAGTCATTTGTTATATCTATGATGAGGGATTGAGGATTAATTTTGAAAATATATCACTCACTTCATTTTGTGTAAAAGTTAAAAGTATAGAATAGACTTGTGGACTTTGTGGATGAGGGTAAGGGTGGGATGAGATGGGAGAAGGGCATTGAAGCATGTTAATTGTCATGTGTCTAATCAATCGCCAGCCCAGGATTGATGCTCGGGACTGGTGCAGCGAGATTTCCCGGGGGGGAGGGAGGAGGGAGGGGGGACCCGGAGGGGAAGCATATGTAAACCCATGGTGATATCATAACAATGTATGGCTAAAACAATAATTAAAAAAAAAAAAAGTGAGTATCTTGAGCTTGCCAGAATTGCTTAAAAATCTTTTGCATTCCTATTGATATTCTTCTGCAAGACTCGTTTCTCTACTTTTGAGTGTTATTAAAAACAAGAAGCAGCTGTTTAGAAATACATTGCTGTCAATCCAATCTCGATTAGATAATTTGACATGCAAGAAGCACACTCATTTATTGCACTAAAAACATTAAGTATTGATATCTTGGTGTTTCTTTGAAGTGTTTGAATAGGCATTTAATTTGGGAAATCGCTATTCCTTCACATAGTCTTCAGTTACTATTGTGGAATGACAAAAAAGTATAAGTGTGTTAGAAGTCACTTAGCTTTGCAGTTCTTTGTAATTCTTTTTCTCTGCTTTGGTTATGTTTCTCAGGAGTACATCTATTGAAATTTTATGTAATTTTATCTGTTTGTTGAACCTGATGATAATAAATTAAGCTTGTCTTTATATCTTTATTTTTATTGTATTTTATAAAAATATTGGTCAACGTGGAAACACTGGGCCTTCTCCACAGATAGTTTGAAAAGCACTAGGCTAGAATAATAACTAGGTAAGAAAGTTGTTCAGTTATTACTTACTGGACAAATGGAAAGTTAGAGCTTTCAACAAGGCATAGATAGAATCACAGATTTTTTATATCTCACATTATTATAAATTAACAATTAATAGCAAATCTCAAAAAATATATGTTGTTAGTCATAAGATAACTTCTTATTCATAGACTTTAACTTGCTTTACTTGGTATTAGTAGTATAAATTTTCATTTATCTTCCCTGAATGGAATTTGCTGCATTCTCTAGTGTGGCTACAATTGAGTCTAAGGTCATATTATGCAAAATCATCTCTAAAAAAATACAAATCTGGTTATGCTAGTCACTTCTCTGCTTGAAATCCCTTAATGGCTTCTCATCACATTAAGAATAAAATCCAAAATCCTTTTAATAATATGCAAGGTCCTACAGGGTCTGTACCCCACCACCCACCTGATTTTATCTTACCTTTGGAATACTCTAGTCATACTGTTCATAAATGTTTCTTGAATAAGCCAAGCATGCTCTCATCTCAGGGCCCTTTTCTTGATGGTCCCTCTACTACATACTCTCTGCCTAAATCTTTCCACAGTTGACTCTTCCTCATCCTTTGAGATTTCAGATCAATATCACATTCTAGAGTCTTTCCTTTCACCTCCATGGCTTGCCTATTCCATGACCTTCATTTATCATCACCATGAACCTATCATTATCTGGAATTATCTTTGGGGGCTTCCCTGGTGGCTCAGATGGTAAAGAATCTGTCTGCAATGTGGGAGACCAGGGTTCAATCCCTGGATCGGGAAGATCCCCTGGAGGAGGAAATGGCAACCCAGCCTGGTATTCTTGCTTGAAAAATTCCATGGACAGAGGAGCTTGGTGTGCTACAGTCCATGGGATCTCAAAGAATTGGACATGATTGAGCATGCAGGCCATTGTTCTCTTCCTTTCCACTAGAAAGCAAGTTGCATGAGAGTGGGAGCCTTGTATTTTTTTGCTTGTGCCTGTATCCACAAAGCCTAGTATTCTAGGAAGATTCTAGCATATAACAGGTATTCAATATGTTTTTTTAATTAATTTACTTTTTTGAATGAAGGATAATTGCTTTACAGACTTTTGTTGTTTTCTGTCAAATATCAACAAGAATCAACCATAGGTATATATATGTCCCCTTCGTCTTGAACCTCCCTCCTATCTCCCTCCTCATCCTACCCCTCTAGATTGTTACAGAGCCCCTAAATATCTGTTTAATAAATGAATGGATGGGGGAGAAAAAGCATTTGACTTGTGCTGACAGCACTAAACCACTTGAATTGACAATGATGAGAGACTTGGAAAAGCCATCTCACCAAAGAGATGAGTAAGCCAGTGGAGGTCACATTGTCAACGTAAAAGCATTCATCTATGGAAATGAGATATGTTCCTCAATAGGTGGATAAACTCCATTCCCATGTTATATGTAATCATGTAATCACCACCCCCCTCCCCAAATCTTCTAAGATTTCATTCAATAAGCTCACTGATCCATTTTTCCTTTGAGAAGTTCAACACATTTCATACACCCCTCTGGAAAAATAAAGTATTTGTTACAAAACACAAGTTCTTAAGCTGTACCCATAGATTAACTGAAATTGGATGTCATCTGTGAATATGTACATTTTTTAAAAGGAAAATATCATAGCTTTCATCAGATTCTAAATAGGTCTGTGATTCCTAAAAGATTAAGAACTTCTTTTACATGAACTCCAGAGAACATAAGCAGGAAAGACTCAGAAATAACATACAATCTGTGATATTTTGGCATCAGTTTATAGCATATACAAAGATGAAGGTAGAAATTTATAAAAATACTTATTTCTATATAACTGTTTTTGAATACATCTGTGATTAAATTCCCCATCATGCAAGTGGTAAGAATGATAAAGAAATTTAAGTGGCAGGCTCTCTGAAAATGAGACACATTTTGCAATTAATTATTTTGGCAGAATGACATAATTGATGAAGCTCACTTCATTGATTTCAGATTAATCCAAAAATACCAATAATCTTATGGAATTATTTTTTTGGTACATGAAAATTTTCCTCTGTTAAATATCATAATAGTGCTAATCATGACTAACAGCTGAAATCCATCACACTTGATTTTCAGTCTGATTCTGATCAAAGGATCTACTTGAACTTTGTTTTCTAGAAAGGTAAGGCCTAGAAAATACTGACATAATTTATCACTTCATGTCTACTGTTTCATTTCTAGCCTAGGATGCATTAAATAGATTTAGATGTAGATTTCATCCTAATTTAGTTTAGAAACAGAGATGCTTTATCTCATGTCATTTAGATGCATTCAATCAATTCTAATCTATTTCAGATTATTGAAAATATCACACATGCCAATTTCTGTTGTTTCATTTAACCTTTGTAATAAAGAATAATGAAAGTGTCATTTTTAGAAAAACATACTTTCAGTGTGTAGTATTTATTTTGTACCTACCACTTGCTAAATGTAATAGGCTGGATGTTATTGCCTTCAACATTATATTGTTAGATGGATGAATATGTATTAGTATTTTAATTTAATACACACATATATCTTCTATAATTATTTTCACAAGATAGTTACCTAAGTTGTTGTGGTCACTGTAACACATAGTTGATATTATTATGTGAATTGCATAGTGAATATGAAGTATTCTAAAAAATTAAAGTTTTGCTCTTTTAATTTTCTAGTGCTTCATGGAGGCCTTTTAGCATTCCAGGGTAGATCCAAATTTCATATAAGATCACCATATTAAGAACTCATAGGAAAAGTTTAGAAGTTTCTATGTGATTTTGGTATACAATATATCCAAGTGAGAGAAGATAAAGATATAATTAGATCAATTCTAGTATCTTTTCCTCATCTGAACATTGTGCTTAGTTGCTCAGTCATGTCTGACTTTGCGACCCCATGGACGGTGGCCCACAAGGCTCCTCTGTCCATGGGGATTCTCCAGGCAAGAAAAATGGAGCAGGTTGTCATGCTCTCATCCAGAGGATCTTCCCAAGCCAGGAATCAAACCTAGGCCCTGCATTGCAGGCAGATTCTTTACCATCTGAGCCACCAGGGAAGCCAAAGAATATTGGAGTGGGTAGCCTATCCCTTCTCCAGGGGAAGACCCAGGATTGAACTGGAGTCTTAGCATTAGCAATCTTTATATTCATGTTATCCAAGTTATATCATATAAAATAAAAAATACATCCTGAGTCTACTCTAATATTCTTCTATGTTTTCTTAATAAAATTAATCAAAAAATGTTATTACATGTTTTGCTGGCACAAAAGTGCCTTGCATGCTAAGCTTTTATACTCTTGTGAATCATAGCAAAGAACAATGACTATAAAGAGATGTTTCTGACCACTGTTGCCCTACTTTTTGGTGTTGCAGCTAGACTTATCCATAAAATATCACATGATATTGAGGTAGTGGCTGCTTTATTATCAAGAAGAGTATCATCTATAGAATGGAGCATGATTTACAAATTGATAATGAGGCCTACTGCTCTCTTTCTGTGGGTCCTAATATTCCACAATTAATTCTATTACCACACTGGTACAATTTATAGTATTTCAACCTCTTTGAGTTATTTTATTATATTTTTTTGATTACAAAAATGTTCTCCAATGAACAGGATTCATTTTTATTTTCAGGAAAAATCACCAATTCAAATTATTTTTTAAAAATTGCTCTTGTATAGAAGTTAATGTAGCCCCCTGGTGAAGAATGGGGTGATGTGATTACAAGTGTGGGATCTGGATTTGTTAATGTAGCTCTGACCCTAACTAGTCAAGTGATATGAAAAATAATGTAATCTCTGTTTCAGTCTCCTCAAGCGAAAAATTGAAATCATAATTCCTACCTAGAAGATTGCTATGATTGAGTTATTTCATGGTAATGGATGGCCTAGATTCAGTGAGACAATTCTAGACAGTAGCATCCAGTCCAACATTTTCTACTAGTGTCCTTGGTTTCTAGCTTTCCATATTGTTGCTCCTGTAAACCAGCTAGCAGTTTGCTTGGACCTCTACTTCATTTTTCTTTTTTTGTGCTTCAGCCTGTGCATTTGCTTCTTCCTCCACTTGGCTCTTATGATTCAGAGGTTTCCAAGAAGATGATGTTAAGGCTGGGAGCTGCAGAAACTTTTTAGTTAGATGCAATCCCTTTTGTCATCTTCTGTCCAGTCCCATTTGTTCATTTGCTTTTGCTGCCTGTACTTTTGGTGTCATATCCAAAAAAATCATTGCCTAAATTAACATCAAGAAGATTTTTTCCCTATGTTTTCTTCTAGTAGTTTTACAAATTTAGGTCTTTAGTCAATTTTTCATTTATTTTTTGATGTGTTGTGAGATAAAACTCTCATTCTTCTGCATTGGGATACTGAGTTTGCTGAACACCACTGATTGGAAAGACAGTCCTTTCCCCTTTTGGCACCCTCAAAGAAGATTAGTTAACTGTAAATGCATTGATTTATTTTTGTATTCTCTAAAAATATATTTTAATTTTTTAGAGCCATTTCAGGACAATAACTTTTTGCTTAGGAGACTCTTCCCAAAAAATAGTTTGAAGCTGGCTCCTACTATTGCAATAATTAACAGTTTGTGTAAATAAATTGCAATACACCCGATTTATAGTTATTTTTTTTCCTAATGACCAGCCAGTCTTTACTTAACTTTACTGACTTTGCAGAGAGATCCTTTTCTGTTATAGTTTAACCTCATTAAACAAGTAAATGGTGAGGCTCAAAGGAGCTTACAAGTGACCGAGGATGTCCAGAGCAGATTTTTTGGGGAGGAAACTAACCTCTCAAACTTTCCAAATTTCTCATTACTAACCAAGCTCTGTTAATTTGTTTCATCCACTGGTAACAAACCAATGTGTTTAAGAATAAATTTCTGTTGATAACTACTCTTTGCTTTTTAAAAAATACAAGCTGAAGGATGTGCTGATTTTTCTTTGACTGATAAACATTTTCACCCCTATACTCCTTATGAGGATACTTGTTTATGTTTGGGATATTTTTGTAATTTTTAGATAACTGTGTTAATACCAGGCAGCAACTGAGATAGTTCATAGTTATTATTTATTGCCTCAATCTATCTACAGTTCCATATAAAGCAAATACTTATAGAATACTCACTATGTACCAGGTATGGTACTAGGCACTGGCAACACAAAGATAAGTAAGACACAGTCTCTTCCCCACAAAAAGAAATGGTTTAGTAAGACAGACTTTAACAGAGAAGTTACAATAGAATATAATAAAGGCTTTTATGGATACATGTGTATGTATGACTGGATCCCTTCATTCTTCACCTGAAATGATCACAACATTAATTAGACATCCCCCAGGTCGCTAAGAGTTGAACACGACTGAGCAACTTCACTTTCACTTTTCACTTGCATGCATTGGAGAAGGAAATGGCAACCCACTCCAGTGTTCTTGCCTGGAGAATCCCAGGGATGGGAGAGCCTGGTGGGGTGCTGTCTATGGGGTCGCATAGAGTTGGACACGACTGAAGCAACTTAGCAGCAGCAGCAGCAACATAAAACAAAAAGTTAAAAAAAGAAATATCTTTTTTTAAGGACCATCCCTATAGGTGGGCATTTGCCAAGGGAAAAAGGGAATAAGGACATTAAAGGTAGAGGAACTTTAGGTACAGATGTGTAGAACTTTTTAGGATGTTGTCTGCTGAGATATATGAAAAGAAGGAAAGGCAAGGCAGGGAAAGGGGCAGCAGTAGTTCAATGGACTAAATTGTATGATTGTTGTTTCTAGTGCTAAGTATAAAGATGTCCAAATCAGCCATTGATAAGCAGAGAAGAAGAGGTATGATGTCATCAGATTTTATAAAGAAAAAACTTTAATAAAAATTCTGAAAGCAGGAAGTGGACAACAGCATCGAATCTCCCACTTTAACAATCTCTCCATCTCAATAGGTTTCTTTAGAGAAATGTGACCACTGCGATGTTCAAAGAACCAAACTATCTCACTCTTTATTTATCCTTTTAGATATATTTAAGGAAGAAAATATAGAAACTTATAGCTATAAAGACCTTAAAAGTCCTCTGGTTTATTTCTTACATGTCCCACATGGGGAAATAGAAACAAGCCATACAGGTGGCTGAGGAGCCAGGGCTGTGAGCAGACCCACGGTACTTTCTGCTACATCACTCTGGTAGTTTGTTCTGGTTGTGTTGTTGTTGTTCAGTTGCTAAGTTGTGCCCAACTCTTTGCAACCCCGTGGACTGGAATATGCAGGCTCCCCTGTCCTTCACTGTCTCCCAGAATTTGCTCAAATTCATGTCCGTTGAGTCGGTAGTGCTATCTATCTCTTCCTCTGCCACTCCCTTCTCCTGTGCCTTTAGTCTTTCCCAGCATCAGGGTCTTTTCCAATGAGTGCAGCTCTTCAAATCAGGTGGCCAAAGTATTGGAGCTCCAGCTTTAGCACCAGTCCTTCCAATGAATATTCAGTGTTGATTTCTTTCAGGATTGACTGGTTTGACCTCCTTGCTGTCCAAGGGATTCTCAAAGGTCTTTTCCAGCACCACTCTGTGAAAGTCTCAGTTCTGGTTTGCGAGAGGAGATCAAATTGGGGATGCTGTTCAGCTCACCTGCATTATGAGTGCAACAGAAGATTTCATTAAGAGAAATAGATAGTTAAATGAATTCTGATATTCCTGGATGGAAATAATGAAATAGAGTTTTGTCTTATTTGGACTTAATTTATTTTCTCTACATCATCTTCAGCATGAAAGTGATTTGTTTGACAATGGCTTCATATTGCAAAAGCCAGCTTTACATATACACAAAGTGGTTTGGAAGCATATTGTATATAATAATATAACATAGAGTTTCAAGTAGTAGTCATCTACTCTATTTTATGTAAATGTGAAAATCATTTTTCATTTCTATGTTTTCTTTGCAGACTAAGCCTATTATGAAAACACCCAATTCTAAGCTACTCCTTTATAATCTTGCGATATATTATGAAGACTTTGAATATAGGCATATCCTGGGGATACTGTGGTTCCAGGCCACTGCAATAAACTGAATATAACAATAAAGAAACTCACATGAATTTTTTGGTTTCCTGGTGCATAAAGTTTTGTTTACACTACTGTAGTCTATTTCATGTGAAATAGTATTATATCTGAAAAATGTACATCCCTTAATTAAAAAATACTTTATTGCTAAAAATTGCTAACCATCATTTGAGCCTTCAGTGAGTAGTAATCTTTTTGCTGGTGGAGAGTCTTGCCTCAGTATTGATAACTCCTGATTGATCAGGGTGGTGGCAACTGAAGGTTGGTGTGGCTATGGCAATTTTTTAAATAAGCCAAAGTGAAATCTATCACATTGTTTGACTCTTTCTTTCACTTGAATACTTAGAGGCCATTGTAGGATTACTAGGGGGTCTAATTACAATATTGTAGTGTCTCAGGGAACAGGGAGGCCTGAGGGTAAGAAAAGAGATGGGATCAGTCTGTCAATGGCAGGCAGAATACACATAACATTTTATCAGTTAAGTTCACTGTCTTATATGGGTGTGATTTGTGGTGCCCCCAAACAATTACATTAGTAACATCAAAAATGACTGATCACAGATCTCCAAAACAGTTAATCATGAAAATATTTGAAATATCCTGAGAGCTACCCAAATGTGACAGAGACATTAAATGAGCAAATGCTGTTGGAAAAATGGCGCCAATAGATTGCTTTAGGCAAGGTTACCACAAAGCTTCAATTTGTAAAAAAAAAAACACACTCTCTGTTAAATGCAATAAAATGAAGTATACCCATAGTTATGGTGAATAGAAAAAATAATGTGACAAAAATTTAATGTGCAGTAGTTAATAGATTTAGTTAATATAAATTTTTTAAAATCATTTAACCAGAAAATTTATTTTTGAGGTTTTCCATTTTAATAATGAAGATGGTCTTTTTTGCATTGTTTAATTTGAAGTTTATGTATTTGCTGTTTGAGAAAGTAGCTAGGAATTCATGTTGTTTTAGCTAAGGAATGGTTTCCAGAGAAAAAATGGTCTTAAAGAAAGATATATTTCCAATATAAAATAGAATCTTCAACTTAAAAATTTGCATGTAATCTTGGAGATGATTAAATTCCTTTGGCTCTTTAATGCAGACATGTGTTGTAGGGTCGTTTTAAATATGGAAAAGAGTTCATTAAAATAAGTCTGTTGCTTAAAGATATATAATCTCTCGGTATTTCTTTATGGAAAACAATGAATAGACCTGCTGACAAGAAATTAAACTGGTCTTAGCATGGAAACTATGATCATTTTGTATCTTGAGAGCCAATAAGTGTGGATCCATGCACACCTGCTTGGCTTTTATAATAATATCAGATATCCTTCAGTTTGGATTTAATGCCCCAAATGACTCAAACACACAGATGGATTAGAGGTTTCAAAGATTGTTAAATAATTTCGTTACTATAGCTGATGAAAATGTATGTTTCCGAACCACTCTGTAATTACCCTGAGGGCTAGCATTGTCTAGAATGGTGTTTATTTTGGTAAGACCCTAATTTATCTAGATTGCAAGGAGAAATATCAATAACCTCAGATATGCAGATGACACCACCCTTATGGCAGAAAGTGAAGAGGAACTAAAGAGCCTCTTGATGAAGGTGAAAAAGGAGAATGAAAAAGCTGGCTTAAAACTCAACATTCAAAAAATGAAGATCATGGCATCCAGTCCCATCACTTCATGACAAATAGATGGAAAAACAATGTAAACAATGACAGATTTTATTTTCTTGGGCTCCAAAATCACGACAGATAGTGACTGCAGCCATGAAATTAAAAGACGCTTGCTCCTTGGAAGAAAAGCTGTGACAAACCTAGATAGTGTATTAAAAAGCAGAGACATTAATTTGCTGACAAAGGTCCAAAAAGTTAAAGCAATGGTTTTCCCAGTAGTCATGTATGGATGTGAGACTTGGGACCATAAAGAAGGCTGAGCACTGAAAAACTGATGCTTTTGAACTACGGTGTGGAGAAGACTCTTGAGAGTCCCTTGTACTGCAAGGAGATCAAACCAGTCAATCCTAAAGGAAATCAATCCTGAATGTTCATTGGAAGGACTGATTCTGAGGCTGAAACTCCAGTACTTTGACCACCTGATGCGAAGAGCTGACTCATTAGAAAAAACCCTGATGCTGGGAAGGATTGAGGGCAGGAGGAGAAGCGGACAACAGAGGATGAGATGGTTGGATGGCATCACTGACTCAATGGACAAGAATTTGAGCAAACTCCAGGAGATGATGATGGACAGGGAAGCCTGGCATGCTGCAGTCCATAGGGTCACCAAGAATTGGACACCACCAAGTGAATGAACAATAGCAACTAGTTTATCTTGTGAGCATACACAGTGTGAATCATGCTGAAGTAAAGGCTACCATTCTCTAGATATATACTGTGTAATATAGGAGAAACTTAGGTCATATTGAAAGTTATGTAGTATTTCAGAAATAATTTATCTGATTAATTTCACAATTAATTCACCTTGACTGAAATGCATGTTCATTTATTCATTTTTTTTAAAAAAGATTATTTATTTAGTTGTGTCAGGTCCTCCTTACAGTACATGGACTTAGTTGCCCTGCAGTTTGTGTGATCTTAGTTCCCTGACCAGGGACTGAATTAGTGTCCCCTGCACTGCAAGACAGATTCTCAACCATTTGGCCACCAGGGACGTCCCTCATTCATTCTTTAGCTTATTAAGAAAATATGTATTTGTTAAGCTCTGAGTATTTTCCAGGTACAATTCTAGATTGCTGGGTTACAGCAAGGAACAAAACAGATAAACTTGTCAAAAAGTACCTTTCTGTTTTAGTGAGGGGAGACAGGCCATAAGCAAATGAGTAAAGAGACAATAGGAGGTGGTTAAAAAGTACTCAGAAGAGAAATAAAACAGAGTAAAGGGAGATGGAAGATGAAGGGGGTGATGTATATGCTGTTTTATATGTGACGACCAAAGAAGATTTCTGATTAAAAACTATAAGCAGAGTCCTGAAGGAAAGGTGGTAGACCTAAGCAGAAATCTGGGTGTAGTGGTTACTGAGCAAAGGGAACCGTAAGAGCAAAGGCACAGGTGTGTGTTATTATTTTGGATCTACAGAAAAAGAGACTGGGATAGAAAAAAGGATAGGTAACTGTGGTAGAGTCACAGCAATGGTGGTGGGTGGTGCTGGGATTTGAACCTTAGTTTTCAGAAAGACATAGGAAGGATAGAGAAGATTAAGCTGTATCTGGGGAAAGAGCATGAGCTGAGCCCTTAGGAGAGCTGAGCTGTACAGATTATGTAGAGCCTTGAAGAGTGTTACAAGGGCTTTGGATTCTATTCTCAGTGAGCGTTTTGAGCAGAAGAGTGATATGATCTTATTTATGCTTTCTAAAGATACTCCAGGTGCTTTGTGGAGAATGCCCTGTAGGGGTAGTAAAGGTGCCAGTAGGAGATTATGTAGTAAGAAAAATTATCATGGTTTGTTCTAAGGTGGTAGTGGAGGAAGAGGTGAGAAGTTATTGGATTCTGTATATATTAGTATTTTGAAGGAAGGGCCATCAAGATTTGCTATCATAGCAAGTCTCTAGTAGACAAATCCTAATAATTATAGAGTCAAAATAAGCACGTTTAAATGGATTCACTGATGATAATGTCCACTTTCAAAATCTGCATTTCTTTAACCTGAAGGCTTTCAACATATTCCTGTTAGCACCATTTTCTGTTTGACCTACATAATGCTGCCTGGAAATTACTCACTCACCCTTCATTTATACAAAGAAGGTGTGATCAACATCTAAGACTCCTGCACAATATATTTATGGAGAATTGGATATCAGTTTTTATTACAGCAAATTCTACTGTGCTTGGTTATTTTTAGATAATGAAGTCATCTCAAGCCCTATTATCTACAAGACAGAATCTGGTCTTTTGGTGACATTTTAACTACTTCAAACATTTATACTCACATACATTAAAGACATGTTGTATTATTAACAAGTGTAAGGTAGGTGACCCTACCAATTTAAGAAAGTTGAAAATAGCAATTGGGAAAATATGCAAATAAGAGTTCCTGCCTAATGCATTTGGAAGAAAATTGTCTTGAATTATTAAATTGTATGTATTATCTCAATTGCCATTTATTCTTATATTCTGTTTCTTTTAAGTCAAAGTAATTGTATGATATTTGGCAGAGTAAAAGGAAACTCTCTTATTCAGAGTAGGAGAAGCATTTTTTTTTTTCAGGGATAGTGAGATACACATTAGCATTATGAGTTAAATCACATGATGAAGTATCTATACTTTGAATAACCTTATGGAGTTAAAACTGAAGAGTTTGTTGCATCTTTAAGTAGACTCAAAAGGGCAGTTAATCACTCTTTGTGGAACTACTTCATAGTTGTCTAAGGTTTAGGAAATAGATTTGGATTGGATATGGAGATTTGGGATCCATGAGTGTACAGCTGCTTGAAATCACAGTCTAGATGGCACCTCCCAGTAATGTATGTAGGAAGAAATGCAAGAACCTGGTATAAGAAACTCTGTGACATTACAGTATGAAAATCAGGTGGAAGAAAAGGAATCATCCAAGGATCATCACTTCATCAAGCAGTGAGTGAAGCCAAAGAACTAGGGATGAGAATCATTTTAGAGAGGTTGGAGAAGATGTTAGGAAACATGTAGTTAACATGTTAAATGTAACAAAGACGACAGATAATACAAGGGCTGAATATAATATATTGGACTCAGTAATTAGATCTTTAGCAAGAACAGTCTCAGTGGTATGCTAAAGAGAGAAGATAGATTTTAGTAAATTGAAGAAAAAAAAGGTGAGAAAATGAGTCAGAATACAGAACCTAGAAGGAAAGAAATAATATGTGATCAACCAGAAGTGAGGGCATGAGTATTATAGGCCAAAAGCAGGAAGCTCCTGGAGAGAGAAGGATTAGGAGGAAAAGAGAATGATTACTGGAGCAAGTCCCTTGCTGAAGCATCATAGAGAGCATACAGGAAGGACACATTTTTTTGTAGGAGGAAATGTCTTCCTTTAGATACAGAAGTAGAGAAAACAAAAATGTGCTGTGGGGGTAAATTTTGGGGTCCTCTGATGGTGGGAAATGGAAAGAGAAAACGCCTGAGTTCATTGCAAATGTTTCATCTTGGGTCTTTACCAGCACTACACTTCCATCTATGATGCAAATAAAGACATTTCAGTTTATCGGAAAGTAATCGATCAAGTTTTCTCTTCTTCATTCCTGCACTCCCCCACTGAATAACCACAGTATCATTTGTGGAGATATTGCCATATAATTTTAGTTATGTATTCTTAGCATGAGATAATATAGACAGGAGCTGGTATAATATCCAGGGAAATATGGACATGATTATTCTGCACATTTTCACAGAAGTAAAAGTATTAGGCAGGCATATCTGAAGCATCTTTTAAATTTCATTTTAAGAATTTATTACACTGGGAGTTAAGTGTTATTTGGGCAAAGACCACTAATATAGAACCAACTGTAGAGTTAATATTTTAGTAGTGTGGTCCAGAGTAATTTTCATTTCACTGAGAAACTATGAGACATGTGTGAGACTGGTGACACCTGACTCCTCCAGGTGACACAAGGCCTGAAGTCAGAGTTCTTCCCCCAGAGCTGAAGCATTCCAGTGTGTAAGACAGAGTATTGTTATTTTGAGAAAAGGCAGAGAGGGAGTGTCTTCACGGGATAGAATTTCAGTAGCTAAATTGTTTGATTAAATGATGTCTTGCTTCTGTTTTATTATCTAATTTATTGTGTACAGATGGGCTGAAATAAAAACCACACTTCCGAATGCTTGATGAAAGGCATAGTGGGTGATAGAGAATATTTTCTAGAGATTAGCCCCTTTATCTTCCTGTTTCTTTCTTTTTCAGTGAAAATAAACACACAGCTAAATTGCATTGTTTAAAAAAAAAAAAGGAAGAAATGAACTGTATGTAGGCCTGTAACTGTAAGCATCATCTTTTTAATGATGCTAATGTGAATTACTTTTAATAGGATTTAATCTCATGGGTTGCAGTAATAGAGAAAGAATCATCTCAGCTATTTAAACAAAATGTGCCTAAGTGGTGTATAACGATTCTAAATAATATTAAGATTCTATAGGTAAAGTTGTTGGACCTAATTAAAAATCATCATTCAAAATAGAAAATTATATTCCTATTAATATTTAATTTCTTTATATTAAATTGTTCTTTTTTGAGAAATGATAGAAACTTTGCCTAAAATATTTATATAGAGCACCATTCTATGTAGTTGACACTTTGGAGAGAATTTTTTAGGAACCATTTTCTAGTGATTAAAAATCTTTTGGGTATTAGTATAATAAGAATTTGTTGTTCTTGTTCATTGTTCAGTTGCTAGGTCATGTCTGACTGTGACTCCATGGACTGCAGCAAGCCAGGCTCCTCTGTCCACCACTGTCTCCTGGAGTTTGCTCAAATTCATGTCCACTGAGTCAGTGATGCTGCTATGAGGGAAAAGATAGACAACTGGATAAATGATGCTGGGACAGATGACTATTTGGGAAAAGATAACTTCTTACCACATGTATGTATATGTGTGTGTGTATATACATATATATATATATATATATACATATCCACCAAGAATTTCCAGATAAATTGAACATTATATATTTATCTACATATATTATATATTTATAACATTATATAACATTATATATTTATCTATATATACATGTATGTGTGCGTAGTCGCTCAGTCATGTCTGACTCTTTGTGACTCCATGAACTGTGGCCTGCCAGGCTCTTCTGTCCATGGAATTCTCCAAGCAAGAATACTGGCGTGGGTAGCCATTACCTTCTCCAGAGGATCTTTTTGACCCAGGGATCAAACCCAGGTCTCCTGTATTGCAGGCAGATTCTTTATCATCTGAGCCACCAAACAAGACATTGTTATTCACCTTTCAAACAACAAAGATGAAAGTGACATCAAAGTAAGGGAAATTGGGCTCTCTCGTAAAGTACTGGTGATATCAGCATAGGGGACATTACGCAAGGTGCAGGTCCTTCTTCGCTGAGGCATAATTGATTCAGCTGCTGGGGCTGTGTCATCTGCAGGGATTTGGAGATTGCCTTAGCAGAAGAAAGCCTCACCCAAAGTCACATTCCTTCCTTAGGTTGTCCACATCCCATGATTGATCAGCGTGGTTGCATAAATCCCTAGTCAGCTCAAGTCAATACAGTTCTGTTCTAGCTTCAGAGGGCAAGTACTGCTTTGTTTTGTTGAGGTTAAACTGGTTATGGGCATCAAAAGACTTAAATGCAGTTTATTGTTTGACTCAGTGATTGTATTTCTAAAAAAGTAGTCTTGAAGATAGGAAAAAATGTATTTCTCAGAATATCACTGCAGCACAATTGATAATATAGAAACTGTGTAGACAATTTACATGGCCAGCTGTTGGATAGTCGCAAAATTGTCTTGATCATGCAGTTATCACAAGGCCATGAAAAATTAAACTATGGAAAAACATTTGACAGAGTACAAAAATACTTATGTATGTAAAAATAACAAATTTCTAGGAAGCATATTCAGCATAACTTGTTTTCAAAGTACATATCAATGCATACAAAAATATAGAAAGGAAATATAATAAAATGTTATCATTGGTTTCCTCTAGAAAAATAAGGTTATGGAACACTATTTTCTTTGAGCTCTCTGAATTTTCTAAATTTTCAGCAATAACAAGAAATGTCTTATAAATTTAGGGAGAAATGCGTATTTTACTTTTTAGCAGATTTTTTTAACTTCTTCACAATCACATGAGAACTATTGTGGGATCTGCTTTGATTCTGATTTATTTTGTTTCAGGAAGTGGTGGGGGAGGAGTTCTCTAGGAACACTTCCTATTTGTAACTGTTTCCAATGGGACACCTGCTCCCTTATTATATATGTGTATCTTGCATGTGAGTTTTTTTTTTTTTCGGTTGTGGGGGGCAGTAGGTCTATACTCTTGACTCTCATCTTGGAGCCTAAGATTGAACTGACGACTACTCAGAACCTGTCAAAGGATGGTTAATAGAAGGACCAGTTAGCCAACCATTCTTTTCTAGGGCAATGGTTTTGGAGCTGACTAGAGATGGGATAGGGAAGTAAAGAGGGGTTACTGAAAGATAGGGTCTCAGGACTCCTCTGTTCCTTCTTCAAGTAGAGTGGCTGTACTTTGATCTAATTCTCATGTCTGACTTCTGAGTAAGGTATACTTGGAATTGAGTTTTCCTTGATTTAAAGCAGTCTTTGAATGACAGTTTTCTATGGTCTTTCAGTTCTATCCCTTAGATCACTTGCAGTATTTGAACTCTATTAGCTTAGCTACCATTAGAAATGTCTCCAGTGAATTGTGAATCAACATCCACTTTATATAAGGGGTAAAATAAAAATTAGTCAGTGAAAACATTTTTTTTGCCACTTTATTTTTTTAATTGAAGGATAATTGCTTTACAATGAAAAACATTTTAATGTTTTTCAGAAGCACTTTGGAAGAGTCCATCATGTTAATATTCAACATCTTTTGTATACAAAAGGCATGTAGAAGATTTCTCCTTGAACTTAGGATGAAAAAGACTTTTTTCCTCTAGTGAAATCGATGTGAGATTCAAAAAAATTTATGTATTCACTTATTTTTGGCTGTGCTGTCTTCTTTACTGTGTGGGCTTTTCTCTAGTTGCAGGGAGCAGGGACTACTCTCTTTTGCAGTGTGCCGGCTTCTCATCTGCAGTGGCTGCTCTTGTTGTGGATCACAGGCTCTAGGGCTCACGGGCTTCAGTAGTTGTGGCACAAAGGCTCAGTAGTTGCAGCTTCCGGAGTCCAGAGCATAGGCTCAATAGTTGTGGCTTAGTTGCTCTGAGGCATGTGGGATCTTCCTGTAACAGGAATCAAACTCATGTCTCCTGTGTTGTCAGGCAGATCCTTTACTACTAAGCCACCAGGGAGGTCCCCATCGTGAGATTTTTCATCAAGAACTAAACAATCAACTAAATTTCCATTTTTGTTTTGTCTACAAGTATGGTTGTAGTCAATTTGTAGTAATTATCTTATTTTTCAACCATTATTATGCAAATATCTTTCATTTTCATGATTTATGATATCTCTTACTTTCATATATGACCTGTAAACTTATGATGTATGTTTTTTTTTCCCTTTTATTGTTTTTGCCATACAATTCCATGATATCACCATGGGTTTACATATGCTCTCCCTCCAGAACCCCTCTCCCTCCTCCCTCCCTCCTCCCTCCCCCCGGGAAATCTCGATGCACCAGCCCCGAGAATCAATCCTGGGCTGGCGATTGATTAGACACATGATAATTAACATGTTTCAATGCCATTTTTTTATAACATGTTCTAAAACTTTTTGACAAGTAAATGGAATATACATTATAAATGATATTTTAAAATCTCATAGAGACTAAGTGTTAGATAAAATATGACATTTATAATTACAACTAACTTGTTTATTATATGCATTCAAATATTATGATAGGCCTTTGGTTAATAATGTTTCATTTTACATACTAGATCAGTACTTCCACTCCCATCCCACCTTTCCATCACTGTGTACTTGTGTACACAGTGTAGTAGACTAGTGTACTTGTATTAGCAAGATCCTATCTACCTTCACAGCTCATGAACTGCTCACTCTAAACCACATATTTTCCTTAAACATTTGTTTTTCTCCTTATGGCTGGGAAAGTAGTTTTCCTGGCGCAAATGGAATGATTAGGGCAGAGCCATGATATATAAAAATGTTTTCTGTCTCGCATACAGGGTTATTGTTACCATCTTTCTAAATTCCATATATATGTGTTAGTATACTGTATTTTTGTTTTTCCTTCTGGCTTACTTCACTCTGTATAATAGGCTCCAGTTTCATCCACCTCAGTAGAACTGACTCAGATGTATTCTTTTTAATGGCTGAGTAATATTCCATTGTGTATATGTACCACAGCTTTCTTATCCATTCATCTGTTGATGGACATCTAGGTTGCTTCCATGTCCTGGCTATTGTAAACAATGTGGCAATGAACATTGGGGTACACATGTCTCTTTCAATTCTGGTTTCCTCGGTGTGTATGCCCAGCAGTGGGATTGCTGTGTCATATGGTAGTTCTATTTCCAGTTTTTTAAGGAATCTCCACACTGTTCTCCATAGTGGCTGTACTAGTTTGCATTCCCACCAACAGTGTAAGAGGGTTCCCTTTTCTCCACATCCTCTCCAGCATTTATTGCTTGTAACCAACACGATTATGTAAAGAAAATAAATTAATTAATTAAAAAAAGAGACTAAGTAAAAAAAATGTTTTCATAAATTTCTAAACTGTACTGTATAGAAAAAAACTGTGTGTATAGGGGGGTGCAGAAAACATTAAATCACTCTTTTTAGGGGAAATGAATTTTTGAAATTCACTGTGTAAGCAATTTGAAATGTTGGATGTTTCCATAGGAAATGAATGATTCATATCAATTACAGAAAAAGGCATTTCATTAGTCAAAATCCTATCCAGATGAGATATAATTCTGGTAAGAGATTATTTTTCTATTTTATATCTCTATGTAGTAGAACAAATCTTGTTTTCCCTCCATAATTAGTAGGTAGTCCATCTGTTTTTAAACACTTTGGTACTAAAATCTGGAAAAAGAGGCTCACTCTTCCTTTTTGTCCTCCAATGGGGGATTGCAGCATTTTGGAATTGTGTGAAAAATCTGCACTTGTCTGTCAGAGTGAGATCCTTGGTTCCTAGTGAGGGAGTGGTGATGGTGCCAGAGCTTTTGCTTAGTAGCCCTGGTATAGACTCCTCCTAGGGCAACTGAAGGCCTGAAAATGAAGAGAGATGTAGGAAAACAAAAATCTATATAAATATCATAAAATAGTTATGCTATTATACTCCATCTGTTAATAGAATTAAACAGCTTAGACTAAATATTGTTTACTGTTTAGTTTTTCTACCTTACAGTCTTTTTTTATTCACTTATTCAACAAATATTTGTGGAATACCTATATGTAGGAATACAGTGGAAGCAAGAAGGATATCATCCCTGGTCTGGTGAAGTTTAGAATCTAGTGTAGAGAGAGGCAGGAATTAAATAATTTTCACAAGTATATATGCAAGTCAAAACTCGAATATTTTAAAGGAAAAGTTCAAGGAGACTTACTTAAAGTAGGAACAAGGGTGGTAGTGGGTAGTTAGCTTAGACCTAAAAATGAATAGGTAGGTATTATCCAGGTGAGAAGTGAAAGTGTAGAGAGAGTATTTAGGCCTAAAAGTTAAGTTGCAAATGTAACAAGCAGCTTTAAAGCTATAACACAGACCACAAAATGAGGAATAATTTATAAAATGGAAATAAAAAATCAAAGTAAAATCTTTCATATCATCCTCTATGTGTTGCATCCGACTCTGCAAACCCATGAACTGTAGCCTGCCAGGCTCCTCTGTCAATGGGATTCTCCAGGCAAGAATACTGGATTGGGTAGCTATTCTTTTCTCCAGGGTATCTTGCCAACCCAAGGATTGAACCTGGGTCTCCCGCACTGCAGAAAGATTCTATAGTTTCATAAGTCATGGACTTTTGTATAAAATTTTTACTGTAGCCTTTTTATCATTATTTTTTAACACTATAGGGCAAGTTTTCTTATCATTAAATTCTTAGATCTTATTTTTGAGGAATTCCTTGGAAAACCAAAGATATAAAAGATTAGTATTTTTCTAGATTGCTGACAATCTTGAAGTTTTGAATGCTGTCAGCTTTTCCTGAAGGATTAGTAGGCTAAGATCTTTTCAGAACTGATTTCTGGTCTCCCAGAACTATTATATATTCTATCTCTGAGAAACATCTTCCATGAAGGAAGATATGTCTTCAACAAATTTTAGATCTTGACATGTTTTAATTGTGGTTCATCAACCTTATATTGATTGTTGTGTGGCCTGATACTGAATGAACTCTTCTTTCAGCTTTACAGAGAGAGCACCATATTCTTGTCCTGTGGATTATCATATTACAAATTTGTGATCCTTTACATTATTCCCACTTCCAAACTTTGCACTTGAATGACTTGTGTATAGTCATTTTGGCAGGAAGTTATATGCACATAGGTTGTGTTTGCTCCTTGGAAGAAAAGCTATGACCAACCTAGACAGCATTTTAAAAAGCAGAGACATTACTTTGCCAACAAAGGTCTGTCTCGTCAAGGCTATGATTTCTCCAGTAGTCATGTATGGATTTGAGAGTTGGACTATAAAGAAAGCTGAGCACTGAAGAATTGATGCTTTTGAACTGTGGTGTTGGAGAAGACTCTTGAGAGTCCCTTGGACTACAAGGAGATCCTACTAGTCCATCCTAAAGGAAATCAGTCCTGAATATTCATTGGAAAAACTGATGCCAGAGCTAAAACTCCAATACTTTGGCCGCCTGATGCGAAGAACTGACTCATTTGATAAGACCGTGATGCTGGGGAAGATTGAAGGTGGGAGGAGAAGGGGACCACAGAGGACGTGATGGTTGGATGGCATCACTGACTCTATGAACATGAGTTTGAGTAAGCTCGCGGAGCTGGTGATGCACAGGGAAGCCTGGCATGTGGCAGTCCATGAGGTCCCAAAGAGTCAGACATGACTGAACCACCAAACTGAATTGAACTGTGTTTATGGATATATAAAAGTCTAAACATCTAGACAAAAAGCAAATACTGCAGTCAATTATCCAAAGGCTTTATCTACAGGAGGTTCAACATGCCGAAATTTACCTTTACTTATTTCCTCTCTGTTACTGAAAACTGTGAGAAGACATCCAGACCAATCATAGCCCCCAGGGAGAGTGGATCTCAAGCTCCAAGTTTACAAATATTTTGCCAAGTCCACTATCATGAATTGAATTGTACTGC
Source organism: Antilocapra americana (assembly GCA_007570785.1). Taxonomy (NCBI): domain Eukaryota; kingdom Metazoa; phylum Chordata; class Mammalia; order Artiodactyla; family Antilocapridae; genus Antilocapra; species Antilocapra americana. The sequence goes on from ML660772.1 coordinate 31,671,899, forward strand.
CCCAGAATTCATGTTTTGAAGCTTTAAAAATCCCCCAGTACCTCAGAATGTGACCTTATTTGGAAATAGGGTGGTTGCCACTGTAACTAAGAAGAGATGAAGGTGGAGTAGGGCAGGCCCCTAATCAAATGTGACTTGCTATCTTTACAAAATGGACAAATATGGACACAGGCTGACATAAACAGGGAGAACGCCATAAGAAGAAGAAGGCAGAGCTATCAGGGTGATGTTTTTGCACTCCAAGGAATGCCAAAGATTGCCAACAGGCCACCAGAGGCTATGCAAGAAGCATGAAGCACATTCTCCCTCACAGCCATCAGAAAGGACCAACTCTGCTTATATCTCGATCTGAACCTTCTATCCTCCAGAACCATGAGAGTAAGTTTCTGTTGTTTAAGTCGCCTGGTTTGTGGTACTCTGTTCCAGCAGCCCTAGCAAGCAAATACACCCACATTTCAGTTGGTCTACTAGAACCCAAGTAAAGGTGGTCAAGTTTTCAAACCCAAGTAAAAAAATTTTGCCTTTGCTGAAGCTCTCTTCTTGGATCTTACAGCTTCCTTCATCTCTGTGATAATCAGTGCCTTCTCCCTTACCTGGCTCTGGAATATATACATTTTTCCATTTCATCTCTTTTCATACCTGATCTACCCTACTGCCTCCCCTCCTTATTCTCTACTACTTTCTTCTATTGTGCTTTGAGAAAACCTGTTCATTGTCTCTGAGTATTTCTTCTGCTTTTTTCACTTTAAATAAAGACCTGCATTTTAATCCTGACTATAAGCATATGCTTTGAAATCTATCATATTATTTCATTATTTCATAATTAAATAACAAACTCATAATGAAATAACACTCTGTAACCAAATCTTGTTGCTGATTCTTCCTCTGTCTACAACCATTTTTTCTCCCTCATGCCTACTTTTGTGATCTTCTCATTGTAGACGTGTAGACTTGTAGACTTGTCACCCTTCTGCCAGGCCATTGACCCATTGATTCACTTGCCTCCATAACCAGGTTGGCCCTCTTGTATCTCTTCATTATTTTCTGTGGCATCCTAAAATTGCAGTCTTGACTTTCTGACATATCCATTGTCAATGATGAGTTACTTACATCACCCATTTCTCTGTTCCAACCTTGTTGGATAAAATAACAAAATAATGTCATTGGGTCCAATATTCATTTATGCTATGTAATATCAGCTGGCCTTTGCTACTGCATAGCTGTTATGATGTTTTCATAGCAAATCTTGTGTCCTATTCTCCCCTTCTGTCAAATTCTCCTCTGGTCCTGGTAAATCATCTTGCCTTCAACTTTGATGAAGTTTAGTCCATATGACTTGTTGACTTCAGCATCTAAAAATGGAATTAATTACATTCCTTCTACAAATCATTCTACTCGTTGGATTCCTTGTGATCGTCTGTGTAGTCAGCCAATGGAAGCCTCCAAATGCAAGCCCAGATTTACTTTCCTGGAATATTTCCTGTTTATATCTTGGATATAGTTCAAGCAGAATATATGGCATCCCCCAAATAGGCTTTAAAATTTCCCAACTTTATGCCTCTGCTAATATTTCATACTTCTGAAAGCTGCTATTTTTCACTCCTCATTTTGTTCATATCAAATAATTTTCACCTTTCAAAAGTCAACTCAAATGTAGCCTCTCTATCAGGCCATTCCTCATCACCCAGCTGGTACTGATCTTTTCCCCTCTTATGGCATTTATTCCACCAGTTACAGGTAATTATTTTACCATTATAATGTAGGCATTCCCCTTTTTTTATTTTAATAGATTCTAAGCTTCTTTAGGGTAGGCATGCAGTTTTATTACTCTATCTCTTGTGTTGCCTGCATATAATAGATAAAAACAAGTATTGTTGAAGAAATAAATAATTTAAAATAACTGTTTAATTATTATAGCTAAATAGCTAGTTACATGTTTATTCATCTAGATATCTGAAAATTTTTTAACATAGAAATCTTAGTATAGAAACATCATTTTCTGAGATGATAAAATAATCTTCCAAAGCCAAATCAAAAGGAACCAAACAAAACATAATAAAAGAAACACACAAAAAAACAACAACCAAAAAATAAAAAACTCAGAATTTAATACATGAGGTATAACCAATGTGCTCTAGTTTTTCTTACTCTAAGGTATTATTTCCTAATTCAAAATGAAGTTGTGAGGATAAATGAGAAGAGATCTATTTTTTTCTCTGTATGTAGGTGAGTAAAGCTGTACAAAGCAGCCAAAAGCACCCTTTTTGTGTGCATGTCTATGCTACACTTTGTAGATTTACTCTGAATACTATTATTTCCCACAGAATTTTCAGTCTAGGTGTTCTTTGCCTCTGTCTTCTCTGCCACAAGACACACTAACGTAATGCTAGAAATGCAAATACAAAACCAGGTGGATAAATTCTGGACTTCTCAGTTCTATAACCTCAAAAAATTAACAGTGCATAAAATGCTGTCATTTGGGAACACAAAAAGAGATTCATGCCAAACTTCTTTTTCTTTTCTTTTGTTTTTTTTCTTTCTTTCTTCCTTTAACACAGCAATGGTTACTATATCTAGTGCTTTGGTGCATTAATTAAACATGTCTTTTCTGAAGTTTGCCTAGGAATTCCTAGTATGGCCTTTCTAAATTTAATCTTAACTCTGCTTCTGTCTTCTGGTCCTTCTGCTATAACTTCTCTTTTATTCTTGCTGCCTAATTGAGTTGAGAGATGGAACTAAAAGACCTACAAATGAGTAGCACCGTTTTGTTTTCTGAAAGTCCTGAGCCATATATTGGTTTGATAGGACATTTTGTTATTGGTTGGGCTTCCCCAGAATCTCAGGGGTAAAGAATCTGCCTGTAGTGCAGGAGACTTGTAGGAGACGTGGGTTTGATCCCTGGGTCAGAAATATCCCCTGGAGAAGGAAATGGCAACCCACTCTAGTGTTCTTGCCTGGGAAATCCCATGGACAGAGTGGCCTGGCTGGCTATAGTCCACTGAATTTCAAAGAGTTGGACATGACTGAGCGACTAAACAACACAAACTGGTAAATAGAACATGTGCTTTTGAATTAGCTAAGCCTAAATTTAAATTCCAGTTCTACCATATATCCCCAGTAACTAAGTGAATCATTAAACTTCTCTCAGCCTCAATTTCCTTATCTTTAAAAAGGAGATAATAGCATTGACTTTTCAGAGTTTTTTGGAGTTTTAAATTAAATAGCATACGTAAAGCACGTAACACAGAGCCTGGCACAGAATGCATATAATAAATGGTGGGTATTATTCTGTTTCTATTTAAGAAGATATATGATGATGTCATTTAAGTACTACACATTCCATTGGCCCTAAGTTCTCTTTTTAGAATGTTAACAATTTGTAGCTGTGAATCAGGTTTACCCCATACCTCCTCTAGCACTTTGCCCTCAAAATCCAGCTTATTTTTGGAAAGTGCTTTCCCTGGGAAATTAGAGATAAGCTTCTGAGTTTGATGAAACACTGCAAGGAGAGTGAGGAGGGAACTATGTACTGTCTCTTCCATGGAGTTCATGTATAACTTGCCCATGTTCCATGTACTTTCAGTATTCTATTTCACCAGGATATTGCTGCTGAGAAAAAACTATCTTTAGTGCTACACACAGGAACAATGTCTGCTGTTAAGTTCTGGGCAAAGAATAATGTAACTTCTCTCATCACAGTGTTGGTTTTACTCAGGATTGGACATCAACATGAAAGTTAGAGAGTTTGGGATTGACATGTGTATACTGTTATATTTAAAATGGATTACCAACAACGGCCTACTGTACAGCACAGGGAATGCTGCTCAATATTCTGTTGTACTGACTATACATACCCATGGTGCTATATTTATTGGAATGAATATGCAGTTTTCCTGTTTCCTGGTTACTTCAATTATGAAGATTCATAAGAGTGTATCTACAGGCACAGTTATAATTTTATTAAAATAGTTATTTGGCTATTATTTTATAGATTTGATAGTATATATATATTCATGTGCATCCAATTTTTTGAAGGTTTATTTACCTATTTTCAAATCTGTCATTTAATATATTAGATTTCAAATCAGTAGTCATTTAAAAATAAATGACTGGTAGGATTTATTTTTAAAATAAAATAAGCATTGGTAGGATTATTTTACTTTTTCCCCCAAATTTAAATTGCTATTTCTGTATCCTGTTTTGAAAAGCACATGATAAAATTAGTTATATGGAGTTTGTGCTTTGTTTATTGGAAATAAATGTCACTAACTAGTTAACTGCAAAATCTGCTGATTCCATTCATGCTAAGCCTATGAACAGAAAGTATAAAATTTGTTTTAGATAAGAATCAGTGAATGTCATATCCGTGATTGGTGCCAGGTGGGCAACCTTTGAATGATACCAGATGGACATGGAGATTTTATTTTATTTTTTATAATGAACAAAATAGAGAAGCAGGTGCTACAGAACTATCCTCAGGGTTCCATGAGGGAAAATTTGGCTTCTATTTTCATTCTAGCATTATTTCTTGTTTTGAAACAGCTAAAGATTAGATATTGAAGGAAGGGAATGAATGGTCACCAGTTGGGAATTCCTGTGAAATGAATTACTACAACAACTACTACTGTGGTGTAGGTACACTCACCATCAGGATCTTAATACTCAAATATTTGACACATTAGAGCTGTTAGAATCAGTTAGTTTAGTGTCATTATATCTCATAACTGAAAAGGATTAGGATATTTTTACAGATGTGACAAAAGAGGCCTACAGAAAGATTTGCCCTAAGTTATATAGCTAGCTAGTGGTATACCCACAACCCAATTCCAGGTATCTAACTTTAAGTGTTACTTTTATCATCACACTATGTTGCCAAACTCATAACAAGGAGAAGAATAAAAATATCATCTGTTAGGTTTTTCCCTCTTACAGGATGAACTTAATGAAACAAACAATCAAACAAAGGAATGAACCGTCTGTTGGAATATTTGCCTTGAGACAGCTCTTCCTTATTTGGTGGATTCTCCCCAGAGTTTCCACATAGACCTTTTTCTTTGGCAGTTAGCATATTAGAAAGGAAAAATATATGAAGCCTAATTTAAATCTTCTAATTAATAGTAATTATTATTCTTAATATAATCCAATTGCACTGTAGACATTGGAGAAAACAAGGCAAGCTGAGAGGGAGAGAGATAAAATCTTTCACAATTACCACATTGCTGATCTCTTCTAGATCATTTCATATTGGGAATATTTTCTTGGAATTAATCAAAAGATCATTCCCCAGTCGCTTCATCTGGGTTGTATGGTATGTGACTATGTCCAAACAAACCAAAAGAAATAGTCTATTTTAAATGGTTTTAGCAGTGAAAATTCTGTCTCTTCACAACGTTGCAGAATGACCAAGTTATAGGATACAAGTACACAGAAACATCTATAAATATAGTTAGAAGTTTTGCTAACCAAACTTTAAATGGTTAAGATAATTTTATATTGCTTATTCCACATTTTTGCTTTTCATTTATTATTTTCATTAGCTGCCATTCATTCTTGACTGGGTATCTAGTCCACTTAGTTCTCAACTTTGCATTCCTGGAACCACTGGTCCTCTGGGCAAACTGTCCAGATTGCTTGGCACGCCTTCCTCATTCTCTTCCTGAACCTCTCCTCCCAATTCACTCCCCGACCCAATCCCAACCAGACTGGCTGCTACTAAGATCAGTCATGGCCAGGGCTGGCTGTAGGAAGGATTCAATCTCTTCTTTTCCACCTTGGTGCTGAAACTCTATCCCAACACACCCTTGTTCATTGTGTGGCCCTAACCCAGGACTCTTCTGGTAAACATTAATTTTTAAGCAAGGAGATAACAATGCAAAGGGTAAACATTTAAGCTTTGGAGACAGGCAGACTTAGGTTTAAATCCAGCTCCAACTCTTGTTACCCAGTTGACATTAGACAAAATACTTTTCCTTTCTAAGTCTCAGTTTCAACCTATTAGAGTTGTGAAAGTGAAAGTGTTAGTCACTCAGTCCTATCTGACTCTGTGCAACCCTGTGGACTGCAGACTGCCAGGCTCCTCTGTCCATGGAATTCTCCAGGCAAGAATACTGGAGTGGGTTGCCATTTCCTTCTCCAGGGGATCTTTACAACTGGGGGATCAAACCCAGGTTTGATCCTGGATTGTAGGCAGATTCTTTATTGTCTGAGTTGTGTTAGTCATTCAGCTTTGTCCAACTCTTTGCAACCCACTGGACTGTAGCTTGCCAGGCTCCACTGTCCATGGAGTTCTCCAGGCAAGAATACTGGAGGAGGTAGTCATTTCTTTCTCCAGGGGATCTTCCTGACCCAGGGATAGAACCTGGGTCTCCTGCATTGTAGGCAGATTCTTTACTGTTTGAGCCACCAGGGATGCCCAGCCACCATATGAGTTGTAGTGGGGCTTAAATGAGAGAATTAATATAATTCATCTGGCAGAGAGGAGTAAGTACCAGTATATGGTGTTTATTTCCTAATGGAAATCAGTCCTGACTATTCATTGGAAGGATTGATACTGAAGTTGAAACTCCAGTACTCTGGCCACTTGATGAGAAGAACTGACTCATTGGAAAAGACCCTGATGCTGGGAAAGATTGAAGGTGGGAGGAGAAGGGGACGACAGAGGATGAGATGGTTGGATGGCATCACCGACTCAATGGCCATGAGTTTGAGTTGGTGATGGACATGGAGGCCTAGCATGCTGCAGTCCATGGGGTCACAAAGAGTTGGACACGACTGAGCGACTGAACTGAACTGAACTGATTGTGTTTATTATGATACAAGGCAGGAGAGCATGGAAAGTTAAGAGTTTGGGCTTGGGAGGCAAACATATATTTAAATATTGTTGCCACTCATCACTAGTAAGTTATTTTTTCCTCAGAGTCTCAGTTTTCTCATTTGCAAAATAAAATGAATAATAATGCCTACCTTGCAGCAGATTTAGTGAGATCATAGCTCTAAACTACTTGACACTCTATGGTATATCTGTAGAGTGAATGCAAGAAGTCAAGTTCATTATGTATTACACTGCCTCCCTCTGACCTCTTCACTATCATGGTTAGCTTTTCTATCAGAAGACTGGGCTACTCCCTTGCTAGCCTCTTAGAAGCTAAGCATATTACCCAGAAAATCAGAGGAAATATGCGTTCATCTAACCATCCATTTATTTATTCATATAACAAGTGTCTATTATTGGTTATTGCTGTCCTTTATTTAACCTCTGTGTTGAACTTCCTTCCTTAGTTGACAGATAGGTCTTCCATTTGGACTGGAAAAGCTTAATTTTAAGTCCCCAGCAACTTTCAGTCTTCCCTGTTCTGCTGTGGGTACTGGAGCCATATCCTATGGCTGTTGACTGGCCCCATCCACCCACCCCTAGCTCTGCCCTGAGCTTGTCTTCTACAACTTGTGCCTAATTGACTCTTAATCCAGAATACTTTACCTTTAAACTAATAGTCAACCTTTCCTCCCCTTGAAATTTATGTCTCCCTTATTTCCTTCTTTCAGGTCCATGTTTTCATGCTATCTAACATAACAATGATAAACTATTGACAACTATTCTGGACTGAACTTGATAAACTCTTCCAGGCTTATGGAAAAGAGTTAGGTCCAATATATTCTAAGGACCTTCCAGATGCCAGGCAGTGTAGTAGCTACTGTGGAAGTCAGTGGTGAATGAGATGGGTGTAATACTTGTATCCACAGATTTACAGTCAAGAGGGGAAGATGGGGAAATAGATAATTAAAATATGATGTGCCAAGGATTTCCATGGCCGGGAAACCACTTAGGATATGCACCTAATCCAGATGTAAGAGATCAGGGATAGCTTCCTGGAAGGATAAAGTTCTCTCTTTTTTGGATTTAATATTTCTTTATTTTAATTTTAATTTTTTAACACCAAAAACATTTTGTATTGGGGAATAGCTGATTCATAGTGTGATAGTTTCAGGTAAACACTGAAGTGACTCAGCCATACTTATACATGTGTCCATTCTCCCCCAACCCCCCCTCCCATCCAGACTGGCACATAACATTGAGTGGAGTTCCATGCTCTATATAATTGGTCCTTGTTGGTTATCTGTTTTAAATATTGCAGTGTGTACATGACTTTCCCAAAGTCCTTAACTATCCCTTGCTCCGGGCAACCATGAGTTCATTTTCTAGGAAATAAACTCAAGGAGAAATTTCTTAACCAAGAGGAAGGGATGGTTGGAAGGCAGTGGTCCAGGCTAAAGCAGGTATAAAAGTTCTGAGTAGAGAGAAGGAATGACTCGTTCATGGTAACAGGAAACATTCAGTACAGCTGGGGAATGGTGTGAAAACAGGGACTGAGAATAGATTGGGTGATCAAGGTATACATGGTCCAGATTAAAAATGGCTTTGTAAAACACATGAAAGAGTTTAGACCATCCTAAGAGCTTTAGGGAGTCCCTGAGGGGTTTTATATAGGGCAGAGACATTATCAAGCTTGGTTTTAGAAAACCCATTTGGTTAGTGTACAGAGAATGGTCTGGAAGGGTGGCTGAGATACTGAAAATAGTCCTTCTGCAGTGATTCAGGTGAGCAACGAGATTGCTTGAGCTTGAGACAGAGGAAATCTGGAGTCATTCATGCATCCATTTATTTATTTATTCAACAAATATTGTGCTGGGTTCTTTGCTGGGTTTTAGGGATTAAATTGTGAATGAAAGAGACTAGAGAATCCTAGCATTTAGTGGGGGATTCTGACTGGTTGTGATAAGTGCCAGGACTGTGCTGAGTATGATAGGAGAGTGTCTAGCTGATACTTTGAGGGGTCAGCTGAAAGACAAGTAAAAGAAGTAAAAAGCAAGTTCAGATTCACAAGTATCTTGTAAAGCTGCAATTATTTTTAAGCTACCTAAATTTTGCTGGGGCTTCCCCCATGGCTCAGTGGTAAAGAATCCGTCTACAGTGCAGGAAATGCAGGAGACATGGATTTGATCCTTGGGGTGGGAAGATGCCCTAGAAGAGGGCATGACAACCCACTTCAGTATTCTTGCCTGGAGAATCCCATGGACAGAGGAGCTTGGCAGGCTACAGTCCATAGCGTCTCAGTCTCAAAGCTGGACATGGCAGAAGTGACTGACCATTTACCCATGAAAGTTCTCTTGAGCTTTCTTGGTGCACTGCTGGTTTCTGCCACTATTTGGTCCCTGGAATTGTAAATAAAATAAAACCTAGTTTCTACTTCCAAAGTACCCATAGGGTCTGAATCTGGATGTGTCTCTTGTCCCTTCCATATAACGTGTTATTTCAGTCATTCTCACAGCTATCTCCTTTAAAGTATCAAAATGATATATGATATTTTTTTCTAATATCAAAGATATTTTCTCCTCAATTGTTTTATAGCTCATATAACTTTCAAGTTATAGAATTGTTTTAAGTTTCTTTCTTTATGTGTGTAGAGCAGATTTTTTCCGCATATTTAGAATTTCTTTTATGGAAGTAGGATATTTTGTTATTATATGAATCCATTATTGTTTAATCTGTTTGAGAGATATAATGCAGTGTATATGATTCATTTATCCCATGATAGTCTTAGAATAAAAATGCATAGTTTAAACAATGGAAGAATCTAAGTGTCAGAGTAGAAAGAGTTTGTCTCAGAGGTTCTTTTAAGAATGAGGAGACAAAAATCAAGAAAGATTGATGACATTAGCTGGGTCACTCAGTAGTTTATCAGCAGCATTGAAATAGAATTGAATTCAGGTCTTCTGACTGTTAGTTAGAGCTACATTTTTTGTTATATTACCATAGTTAGGAAGACATAAATTCTTGTTATTTCTAGAATATACCAGTATAATCAGTTTTTACTAAAAATAAAAAATATAAATAATGCATACATATTTTTGTCTACATAATACCTATGAATAAGCTAACTAAACATTTTTTCCATTGAATTTTTTTTGTTCTGTGCTAATAAACAAACCAGTGACTTGCTGTCTGTTGATAACATAGAAACTAAAAGATATAAATTTCTTTTGAGAAGGCCTTTAGGATAACCAATGAAATACTTCCTGCTCCCCTGAAATTTCATTCTATCCAAAGATTTGTAAGTCCTTTTATTTCATTGAAACAATGTAATATGCTATAATAAGAATTCAATCTGTTGTGATATTATTTCCCAGGAATATTCATCAGCCTTATAAACTTAGACACAATTAGGTCCATTTCCTCAGAGCCTTTCAGACTCCATTTTCCCATTAACTCATCCTTGTTGTGACATTTATGCCTTAGAAACGCTTTCTAAAAAATTTTTATAGACCTAAAACAGCTGTTTGTATTATTCATTCAATGATGCCAGTTATTTCATCAGCAGGAATCACCTCTGTTTTGTATTTTCTCTGCTACTTTGATTGGTTCATGAAACTGAGTCATTGGAATCCTGAGGGCTATGTGGAGTGGGCAGCCTTGGTTTGTGGCCTCTGATTTGCCCTTCAGTGTCCATTGACATGTGAATTTGTTTAAATCCCTTATACCACAATAACACTGAAAATCTTAATTTTATGGTATATCCCTTAGAAAGAGGAAACACCTAGGAATTTCAAGTCTGTGCATTGATGATGAGGGAAGAGAAATAGGAAATTGTATTTTTTATTTGCATTCTTTTGAAGTGAATGCACTGTAATTGTATCTGAATTTCTCAAAAATAATGCTCACATATATATGGAATTTAGAAAGACGGTAACGAAAACCCAACATGTGAGACAGCAAAAGGAATGCAGATGTATAGAATAGACTCGTGGACTCTGTGGATGAGGGTAAGGGTGGGATGATATGGGAGAATGGCATTGAAACATGTTAATTATCATGTGTCTAATCAATCGCCAGCCCAGGATTGATGCTCGGGGCTGGTGCATCGAGATTTCCCGGGGGGAGGGAGGAGGGAGG
>ML660772.1:31682946-31731499 GCA_007570785.1 Antilocapra americana
GGGGGAGCATATGTAAACCCATGGTGATATCATGGCATTGTATGGCAAAAACAATAAAAGGGAAAAAAAAAGATGACAAAATAAAATACAAAAAAAAATAATGCTCACTAAAAGTTTTGAAATAGTGTAGAAATTAAAAATGAAAGCAATACTAATTTGTATAAAATAGAAGCATGCATTTGTTGAAAAGAAGATTCAATAGAGAAATTTTTGTATTGGTTGTGATCACTCAAAACAATCATTTGAATCTCTTGACCCAAAAAAGCATTTCTTATTATTGCTGATGTGTTTGACATTGACATGATGGAGTCAGGCTGATATTAGTCTTTAGCCATTTTATGAAGGATGGCAGGTGAATTGTGGAGTGGGAGAAGTAGAGCTGGCCCCAGAGAAATAATGTGTTATGTGCTCAGTTGCTCAGTCATGTCTGACTCTTTGTGACCCCATGAACTGTAGCCCACCAGGCTTTTCTGGCCATGGAATTTTCCAGGAAAGAATACTCAAGTGGGTTACCATTTCCTACTCCAGGGAATCTTCGTGAGCCAGAGATTGAACCTGTGTCTCCTGTATTGGCAGGTGGACTCATTACCACTGCACCACCTGGGAAGCCCAGAGAAGTAATAGGTGATGTCAATTTCACTTTCTAAAGAATCCCGTTTCTCCCTCGTCTTATACTTACTTTAGTGCTGGTTTTTTCAAGTTTCAAAAAGTAAAACTTACTTGACTACCAAGTAGGACTGAAGTTACCAGTGTGTGGCTCTGTTTCCTCAGGTACATACTTTTTATCATAATACTATTTTCTGTGAATTCATTCTAGACTGTTCTGCTAAGCTTGTCCAGCACTGCCTGAATTTATGAAAAAAGGTAGTTTTAGGTAGATATTTCTAACTAAAGAAAGAAATCTGTGCTGTCCTTCATATTTGGCACTTTTCCTTGCAATTTAAAAGCCAATGTTAATCAAATCAATAATAATTCATTTCCTTCCTACTAAGTATAGAAAATACCAAATCATATAGCCTTGGTTGATGAATAGTGTTGCTGTGTTGCTGAAACTTGACTTTATCAGGAGGCCTGGGGAGCTGGTCAGTGATTTACTGAATCACTGCACAAAACCATTTACCCACCTATTGGCAACTTCTATAAGCTTAGAAGCTAATAATCTCATTCCTCCAGCAATGTCTGACACCTGTGAAGTGCAGTTTTATGATATAATAGATCTTTTCCTGAACTTAAGTTACCCAGAATTCAATCATTTTTGATGGGATGAAACATTTGCTTTGCTGATTTGTTCCATATATAAAAGGGAACATAGTAGGTGGTACTTAGTAGTTTCCCTAGTGGCTCAGATGGTAAAGCGTCTGTCTACAATGCAGGAGACCAGGGTTCAATCCCTGGGTTGGGAAGATCTCCTGGAGAAAGAAATGGCAACCCCCTCCAGTATTCTTGCCTGGAAAATCCCATGGACGGAGGAACCTGGTAGGCTACAGTCCATGGGGTCGCAAAGAGTCGACACTACTGAGCAACTTCACTTCTTCTAAGTAGGTGGTGCATAAATGTTTGTTGAATGAGTAAATGAACTCTCTTGAACATTAATTTACAATCATTAAACAATATTTTTTTATGATCTCTCCTTCAAAAATAAACCACAAGCCAAGTTTAGTTAGCTGAATAGAGAAAGTTATTACTTGTAGTTTTTCTGGGTTAATAAAATAAAGGCTTATAATTATTTGTCCCTGATCCTTACAATTACTTAACTCTCCAACTGACACCCAAATTGTTCCCATTTATTTTGATTTAAAATAACTATTATCATAACAATAATTTAATAAAATAATGAGTACCCACATATACAAAACCCAACATTATTTATGTTGTTTTTAACAGTTTATATCTAAAATGAAACAAAATTATTCTAAAGTGTACTTGAGTACACATTAAAAATCCAGTTGCTACTTGAAGGTTAATATCCTTATCACATAAAAAATGGAATATAAAATTATAGGGTTATATTCTTAATGGCATTTCAAGGGATTTTTCAAACATGGCATTTTTTACCATTTCAAACATGGTAAAAACTGGGTTACTCTAGAATATATTTTATAATTTATTTTAATTATTGGGAAAACATGCTGATATTTAAAATTAAATGAAATTAAAAGACGCTTGGTCCTTGGAAGAAAAGTTATGACCAGCCTAGACAGCATATTAAAAAGCAGTGACATTACTTTGCCAACAAAGGTCCATCTAGTCAAAGCTATGGTTTTTCCAGTAGTCAGATATGGATGTGAGTGTTGGACTATAAAGAAAGCCAAGCACTGAAGAATTTATACTTTTGAACTGTGGTGTTGGAGAAGACTCTTGAGAGTCCCTTGGACTGCAAGGAGGTTTAACCAGTCCACACTAAAGGGAATAAGTCCTGAATACTCATTGGAAGGACTGTTGCTGAAGCTGAAACTCCAATACTTTGGCCACCTGAGGTGAAGAACTGACTCCTCGGAAAAGACCCTGATGCTGGGGAAGATTGAGGGCAGGAGGAGAAGGGGATGACAGAGGATGAGATGGTTGGATGGCATCACTGACTCAATAGACGTGAGTCTGGGTAAACTCTAGGAGTTGGTGATGGACAGGGAGGCTTGGTGTGCTACGGTCCATAGGGTTGCAAAGAATTAGACATGACTGAGGAACTGAACTGATGCTGATATTAAAACAATATTTACTTATACTTGATAAGCCTCTTAGTCCTGAAATTGTTCTTAGTGATATAAAAATGCATCTGTGTACTTTACTACACTATAACCTAACCGATTTCTAGAAAGAAAGAAAGTGAAGTCGCTCAGTCGTGTCCAACTCTTTGCGACCCCATGGACTACAGCCTATCAGGTTCCTCCATCCATGGGATTTTTGCAAGCAAGAGTACTGGAGTGGGCTGCCATTTCCTTCTCCAAACCGATTTCTAAATGATGCTATTTTTGAAGTCATGATGTGATGTATCGAAGTCTAAGTCCTTCCTGAAGCATGGATTGAGATATCCTTGATTAACACAATGTGCCTGCCTTTAGACTATTGTCCAATGTGAAGAATGTTCCAATATAAAATGTCTTTAAAAATTTAAACATATAGCTTCAATATTGCTTAGTATATTAATGTTAAACTTGCAGAGCTATTATAAATAAAATGTCACATAGCCTTTCTGATTATGTAGGACATTTGTTTGAAATTCATCACAAGGAAGTTAAATGAGAAAACATGATAGTTCAAAATTTATCACCATTAAAGAAACCTTTAAAATTCCTTTGTCATTAAAAAGTAGCATTAGTAACATATTCATTTGTAAAGGAGAGGGCAGGACTATCTAGATTTCGATTACAGGTTCTCTTTCTCTCTCCCAGCTTTAGGAATAATATTTGGGTTAATATCTCAACTGGGACAAGGCAAAAATATATTTTTAATTTCAACATTTCTAAAATTACTATTTTTGCTCTTCTGTCCTTGTATGCAAATAATATTTCTACTTTTGGGTCTTCCCTTGTGGCTCAGCTGGTAAAGAATCCATCTGCAATGTGGGAGATCTGGTTTCGATCCCTGGGTTGAGAAGATCCCCTGGAGAAGGGAACAGCTACCCACTCCAGTATTCTGGCCTGGAGAATTCCATGGACTGTAAAATCCATGGAGTAGCAAAAGGTCGGACATGACTGAGCGACTTTCACTTCACTTTTTAAGCATTCATTTATCCCTTAATAGTTAGCTAGGGTACTTTGTTGGGGTGGTAGATAGGCAGATGACAAGACCCATGGGCTTAGAATCTTGCTAGAGAAATCTGAAGCAATTAAAGAACAGCATCATATCACATATAACCACACACAGATCACATATAACCTAGGCGTGTGGAGAACTTAACTTGGGTTAACTGATCAAAGATGGAACTGGAGTGGGGCTATGGATTGGATTTCATAGCCTGGGGGAGAAAGAGAGGTGTGTATCTGTATATTGGGGGAGGTGTGTGTGTGTGTGCATGTGGTATGTGTATGTTTATATGATGTTGATATGGAAAACAAGAAAAGAATGAAAGAACACTATGGGTAAATGAGAGCAGTGCTACATCTTCACATGTCTCATAATGGCTTTGGAACTTGACCTTATGAACACTATGTACAGAGGTATTGAAGGTTCTTTAAAATAAAGTCAAATTCCAAACTGCTTAAAATATTAGTGCTATCCTTCTCTCCTATTACTTTCAAATTTTCTAACTCCTACAGATGAAGTTTTTCCCCCCAGTGTCACTAGTACATATCACTGGGATAACTTTCCCATTCTCTTTTGTTTTTTCACTTGGCTTCTTTCTGGTGATCAGGTACGTGTGTCCTGCTACCTCTTGGCTTCTGCTACTAACAGTGAACTGTATTTAACTATCAATATAAATATAAATTTAGTTGACTGAAAATAGAGTAATTCTTGGTTGAATATTTATGAGGATCTATTTTATTACATACATACAATTTAAGCGTGTCTTAAAATTATAACAGAGAACAAATATTCCTCAGCAAAGCACAATACAGTAAGAAATGTCTTTCTCTCTTGCTATTTTTCTTCCTAAAAGTGATAGTTTTTCATGCCCATGTTGAAAATACAGAGCACTGGAGCTGCGGCACAATGCTCAAGACCTTCCAGGCATAACAAATAATAGCACCACAGAGAAGAACACAGGTTCTTTCTGCATCAGGGAACAGAGTAGCATCATATCTAAAAGCACTGATGCAATAATTGTACAGAATCCCAGTGCAAGTTGTGTGTATCAGGAACATGTTAAAATAGGAATATTTGTTTCTCTGAGTTATGAATTCTAGCACTCATGAATATTTTCCCATGCTACGACCAAGTTCTTTATTAGTAGCTAAAAATCTTCTACCAAGGTAAGAATAATATTTCTATTCTCTTACAAGTCAACAACACAATGGACTCAAAAGATATAAAAATGGATGTATAACTAAGTCATTTTGTCCCTGAAAATCAGAAATTGTAAATTTAAAATGTGTTGTTAATTGCAGCCATTTAAACTTAAGCCTAGGGTGTGATTAAAATAATAGCAAAACACTTTTGTAGTGGGTTGAAATTAAAAGCCAGTGTTTTCATGCATGTAAAACATAGCAAAAACAACTACAAAAAGAAAACCAGATTTGTGTTCATTTCACAAGTCTTTAAGACTAAAACCTCAGCCATATTAGATTCAATTAAAAGATTTTTAAAGCATACAGTACAACTAGTTGTATACAACAGGTACTTATTAAGTAACTGTTCAAAGATAGATCATTCTGTAATCACAAACTGTGGAAGAAAACTAAGATATCTTCCTAAATTTTGTTTCATATATTTGAAACAGGAACTTGAAACAAATGCAGTGCCCTCTAAAAGAAATTTATGAATTATTTATAGTTGAGAATAGAACATAAAAAGGAATAACAGGGCACAAATATCCATAATTTGGTCATTTGAAATGGAAGCAGGACATCAAGCCTGTCTGATTAAAATTAAAAGTGCTGTTATGAAGTTAGCACATGAATAAAGCAGAGGCCTGGTAAAAGAGAATTTTAATATGCTATAGATATTCTCCAGCTGGGATCAGTTTGGGCCTATAACTGCTTAGATAGGAACCTAGTTAGTTGAAATATTGTTATGTAAGGAATGACTGTCAGTGGACCAGTGTCAGTGGTAGGAGGCTATGTTTGAAGTAACCATGCTGTTAATCTCGTGGGGACACAGGTGACCCAAATGGATAAACCATAGGTTTGTCCAAGCTGGAGGAATTTTAAAGATCAACGACTTTGCTATACAATTGAGGGAACTAAGAGCTCAAGTGAATAGACCATGGCCTATAGTTACTCAGCAACTCAGTCTTTGACACCAAGGTCAGGACCCTTTTCTACATGGTACAGGATAATTAAACAGAAACTGTGTTTACTGAGACCACACCCATGTACAAATTGGAGTGGCGGTATGGCAGCGGCTGTCACTGTAGAAGATGAAACCACCTAAGTAAGAGATCAAATGTAAAGAATGAAGTTGAATTGGGATGGATGTTGGGCAGCTCAAATGGACAAAACAACAGCTTTAGAAAATGCAGTGAAGGATGGCCAGGTATGTAAATACATGACTATGAGTCAATAGTTTATAACAGTGTGAGGACTATGTGGATACATGAATGCCAAGTGGGCAGGACTTGTAATTCCGCCATTATATTCTCCATTAATCATTCCTTTACTATGTATAGTTATGACTGCCAGTTACAGAAGGCTTTGGAGAGATTTCAGGAAAGTAAGTGTAAGTAGTTGGGACATGGCTGGGAATGGTGATCCTGAAAGTTGGCCTTTAAAGGGAGACTAGATAATGGACCTCATGAAAAGATTTTACCCAGCCAGAATAACCATCCCTTTAAAATCTCAACTTTATATAAAACGTGACAAAGCTGAAGAATATGAGCTAGATGTAGGTAAAACTCTCCCTGTGGTATGAGTTGGGTAGCCGACTTTCAAAATTTGAGTGATATAATATGTGCAGTATTATTCTAAACAGTCATATGAAAGATTAGACGGATTCTCTTGTTTATTTGGTAATATGATCCTATATGAGAGTAGAGAGGGCTTAGTTACTGTCTACTTTTCTTTGCTTCCCTTAGTGAAACAAAAGGGAGAATAGCAAAGTGGAGTTGAAGTCTGAGGGCTGGACCTCTGTTTCTGCTCAGTTACTTCAGCTCCCATTACTCTTTAACCTTCTACAGTTATTTTGTTAAAATGAACAATAGCAATAGCAATAACAGAAGCAACAACAATAATAATAGCCAATAACAATAACAATAATAGAGTGACTGAATGGTCACTCGTGGCTGCACCCTGTTCTCTGTACTTTACATCCATTTTTTCCCTATTGCTACTTTATGCAAGTTACTTAAGCTCTCTGTGCTTCAGTTTCTTCATTTGTAAACTACGGATAATAATAGCATCTGCTTATTGTGATAATCAAGTGAATTCATATACGAAAAGTGTTTTAAACTGTCTTCAGCACAAAGTACTTAATAATATTATTATCATATCATTTTTGATCTTCAAAAATATTGTGATTGCTGCTACTTATTCCATTTACAGGTAAGCAAACTGAGACTCAAAGAGTTTATTAAACTGTTTTCAAGATCATAAAGATAGTAAGGGATATAGAATAAGGACCTGAACTTCCAAATCTTATGGTTTTTAATCTCCTTGCCATTGTGGTCCTCCTCTTCCAGGCACCAAAGGCTCAGCCATACCACATTAAACTTTTCTGATTAATAGTGGATCCTTATGTTGATCTCCAGTTTGCTCATTTTATTATTTCCTTTCTCTGAAATGGCTTTCCTGACTTTGTCAAGTAGATAAATTTAAAATTATCCTTCAAGACTGAGTTCAGCTGCCACCTTTTCTATCTCACCTTCCTTCTCCCATCTTCACAGAGTTAATTGCCAGTCTGTGTTTCTCTTACACTTATCTCACATGTCTCTCTTACAGCACTTATCACATTGTTTCATAATTTGTTCTCTGCTGCTAGATGGTGAACTATGAGAGAATCAGTAAAAATTAAAATTTATTTAAGATGCCAGACTTCCTTCTAAGGGCTTCATAAGGATGCTCTCATTGAATCCTTTCAATAACCCCAGGATGTATGTTCTATTACCCCTTCTCCCTTGAGAAGACATAGAAAGGTTAAGTAAGTTGCCCAAGATCATAAATGCAATAGGTACACAATAAATGATTGCTGAATTGAATTATATCTAAGTAAAAATGCTTACTAACAATGATCAAAAATTTCCTTTTTTCCCTGAAGAAAATGAAATCTCTCAATTCAACATCATTTTGGATAGAGGAGAAAAAATAAACTTCTCTTTCATCTAGTTTAATTTTTTCTTTCTTAAAGCTATGAAAAGAAGCAACCAATTACCTTTAGCTGGTTGAAGGTCAATTATCAGTTCAGCTTTAAAGTTTTTAAAATAGTATAGTAACTTTTCCCCACGATACAGTAAATGATTTACTTCCCAATGATCATTATGCACATGATCTTGAACATCCATATAAGTTAAGTAATATTTTATTGTCTATTCAAAACCCAGTAATTCAGGACATGCATTACAATGTCAATTTTAATACTTGTATCAAGAATCTATAAGTTTCCAAACACAGAGATTAAAAAAAGAACTGTTTTCTGCCTCTAAGCCAAGACCCTATGTCTTTCTGAGGATGATGAGGTACCAGAAAGAATGCCGGGTGTAAATAATTTCAAGCCCCAAACCACCTGTGACTCTTTTAAGGCCTTTTTCTTCACAATCACTCTGAGGGAAACACACTTTTTACTTCCCTCTGGGACCTTAAGGGCTCCAGCCCCTGTATTAACTGCCTAATTTGGCGGGAGGAATACTGGCTTTAATAGCTTTTTGAGCAGTAATGGGCATCATCCCCTTAGCAAAAGGAGATGACAGAAAAATTGCTTCTTTATTTTTAAAAACAAGATCTTGTTTATATAATCCTTTTATAAAGTTAAAGCCTCTTGGTTTAAATATATTTTTTAAAGCTTGTTACAATGCAATAAATGGCAAAATGAGGTAGCCAAACAATCTTTTCTCCTTCACCCCAGTTCTCAATAGCCCGTTAGCTCTTATATGACTGCTTTCACTGGTGAAAAATAGTCCAGCCATTTCCAAATGCTACCTTAGTTTGAACCACTGTATAGACCAATTTTGAACTTGTGCCTCAAAATTGAGCAATTCCATCATTTTAATATGTTATTAAAAAAAGCTTGTGAGAGAATTAGGAAAGTCATGGAACACTAGCATGCTCAGAATCAAGAACAACAGCAAAAAAAGTCAGCAACAGACAATTATTTTAGTAGACCCTGCAATTTCCATTAAAAACATTTAAAAGAGAATATTAACACACATGAAAGTGATTCATTTTTGCATAGAAAAATAAACTCACACGATTTTAGAATCTTGAATAACCCATAATTCTGGGAACCATTCACCTTGTGTTCAGCCGGTATTTGAAATACTGCCATTTGTCATCTTTTTAATTTTCTTTTTCATATAGTTAATATAAGCTAGAGTTTTTGTTCTGCTTTAATAACAATATAGTTTATGCTATATGTGGAATAAAGAATAGAACAAAGTTAATATATCTAATGTGAATAAGCAGAAAGGAAGGGTTTTGGTTCTGTTTGCAGCTCTCCTACAGTAATTCCCATTGCAACACAACTCATTATATGGCTTAGCTGAAAAGGATATGTCTAATTGTACATTTCATTGTATTTGCAAAAGAAGTACATTTTGGAGGCCAAATAAACTTTTCAGCTGATGGGGGTGAGGTAGGGAGTTTTGCAGTATCTATAGTAAGGAATAAGAAAAACACTGAAGGAATAGCATGCTATCATAATGAAAGACAAGTAACCTGTTTCACAGGTGATTCCTTTCTTTGCTTGAGCACCATGGGAGTTGGCATTGCTTTCTTTTGATTGCACTTTACCCAGGCATTCTTATGCTAAGTTGCGGGAAGGTGCAAGTATGGAAGAACAACACCTCCCTGTCTCTTGAAGGAATTGAATTGTCTCTTAAGTGGAAGTGGAGAGTTGGGACATGAGAGAACTTTTAACACTCAGGGTTTGCTGTTACTTTGTATATAGCACTAATAATTGGAAACTCAGGGTTCTAAAACACAGCACAGTGACTCATACACATAAAATGTGAGCAGAATAGGGAGACTTCCCTCTGAGTTGAGGAAGTTGATGTACAAAAGATCCCAGGGAATACTGGGAAAAGATAGGTGATAAGGCACTGAAGGAAAAATGGAAAACAGCCCATTTACAGTTATTATTACCATCTTAGAAACATTCACTACTGTAACACTTGTAACTGTTGCTACTACATATTACTGTGATTAATTTTGTATTATTTAAATGGAGCCACTATGAGAAACTGAACAAGTTACTCACCTCCTTCTGCCTCAGTTAATATCTACATAGGATTTCACAGTTATAAACTGAAAGCCTAGCTCCAGCCAGGTATCTCACAAATAAACCCACTGTGTGCAAAAGGAACCAGATGAGATAGTGTAGACACATCTATGCAAACACATCACCGCTATTAAGGAAAACAATTTAAAGCCTGTTCAACTCAGATATAATTAGACCTAGAGGGACACATTATTATTGATAATAGGTTTTTCTCACAAGGAAGTTGAACTCCCCAGTGGGGGAATGTATCTTTATGGGTTGAAGATCAGTAATATTTCCAAATTGAATTAGTTACAACTGTTTCAAAATATTGAATATTGGAATGAGTACTAAAATGGATAATATGATTTGGTCATTAAGACACTGAAGCAGACTTTTATTTTATATGATTGCTACCATTACTCATTGACTTATAAATAGTATGATTAACTGGGGATGTATCTCACCCACTGCTTGCCCCTTGACCTGAAATACCAAGCTAGTCAAGAGTAAGCTTAAATGAGAGTCACTACAGTTCGGTATTATTCCCTGATCACTGGGGCTGATCACTTACCTAAGCTGTTGGAATGTGTTATTCCAGATAGCTAGGTAGAATCAGGCAACCTCACTTGGTTGTTGCTGTTGACTTCCCAGTACCCTATTCTTAATCCACGCCTCAGATTTTTTTCTCATATAATGGAGGCCAGTGTTCTGAAAACCTGGTCTCTCTGTCCTCAAAATCATTACTGAATTTTCTTCTGATTGCTGATGATATTTGAACCTCTAAGCAAAGTTCTTTATAAATATACTTGTGGTAATTATGTCTCCACTGTAAACTTTTTGAATTGGAAACATTAATGTTATCAGAATATCTTTTATTAACATTTCCTTTATTGCATTTTAGATAATAATTTTAGTACTAAAAAGGGGTCTTTATTGCTAAGATTCAATTCTATTGTTGTATATTAAATTTTGTCTCAGGTCCAATATAAAGTAAAAATGAGTTCAAACAAAGTGCTTATTAAGTCATGGCTTGAGTTGCCCTTATGTGAACTAAACTGCATATATCATTGAGATGTTTCAATGATTTATTTTTCCTTACTTATATTTATATTGATGTTCTTTACAGAAACACTGTAGCAATAAATGATTCTGTTCTGTTACATTCCTAATCTTATTTTTCAGGTACCAATAAAAAAATAAAAAATAAAACCCCCCAAAAAACAAAAGCAATAACAACTTTTCTGGTTTTGTCATTATGTAATTATAAACCATTCTTTTTACAAGTTATATATTTAGAATCCAAGATTTCCACCATGGCCCAAATTCAAATGTGATGTCTATATTAAAATTCTGAACCAACTAACTAAGCAGGTATACATCTTTAAATATTCTGGCTTGTAAGAATAAAGTATGATAAGTTACCAAATAATGCTTTTGCAGACATTATTATTTGTCAGCTTTATATTCCCTTTCATTCATGCATTTCCAGTTCCACAATATAAAGTAGCTACAAAAATTAAAAAAAACAAAACTATAATAAAGCTAGTCTTGCTAATTTGTGCTTGCCTCCCTGGTAAGAAAAATTAAGTGCCAAAAATGTAAAATTCATTTCAAGAAAAGTAACAGGCTACACAAGTAAATTTTGGCAAATGCAACTTTATATTGAAATTCACACATCTGTATCTTAAAGAATGAGACTCACAGACTCTAATGTATTTCTAAAATACCAGAAATTATATTATAAGCTTTCACAAGTTAAAACTGAAATAATTTAAACGACCAATACACTGAATGTGCAGAAAGTATAAACAAGACTGTGCCTTCGGTAGAATAAATGCTTCACAAATTGTGCAAGATGTCATACTAAGGCTGTGGTCTCCCCTTAACAGCCGACTTAAAATATAAACACACTTCAACTGCCTGCTTCTTCGAACACACTAGAATGGGTGGTACACCTCAGAAGAAAATTTCATTATCCCAGTGATGTGCACCTTAATTTTCAAATCATGTGAGGAAAAAGGAAAAAGAGTGTTAAATGATCGTCCATGCACTTCCAGATGCATGACCATGACCAGTTACTGATTCAGTTTCCCTTGACTCCAATTTGCTCCAATACTAAATAAGATGAAAGATACTAGATAACCCTTTAAGGCAACATGTGTTTATTCTGCATTATTAGAACTGTTCAGTTGTGACTGGTTGGTACCATTAATGTTGCCTCCCAGACCAATATCTAGTATTCATAAAATATAGATGAATTAGAAAAAACTTTATACCAAATCAACAAAAGCCACATAATACAGTTCGATGCTAGCAATTTCACTAGTAGATAAGGAAAGCGGTATTTAGAAATAGTAATGTATTAATACAAAAAAGTAAACTATAATTGGAACCAATATACTGCTTTGGAATGCTCCCCCAAACTTACAAGGCGATTTTTTAAAAGTGATAATCCAATTAATTCATGGCATGTCTTTAGTGAATTACAGTACTTTAAGTCCCCAAATATTTTAGTCCTTGCAAAACAATAATAGTATGAAATGTTTTAAAGTCTTCAAACTTCTAAAATTAGTTTTTTATCAACACATTTACCTCATGTCAACTTAATTTATTAAGATGTCCAATGCTAATTGGGTTTTTTTTTGATGTTTTTTCATAAGTAGTCATATACACAGCATTTAGCACTGATACTTAGCACCTGCTACTTTCATTATCTAGTTTTCAACCACATAAAGAAACTTAGGGCAGTGGTTTAGTCCTTTCTTAATTACAAACCTTCGCCGGCAGTCAGCAGGATCACTCTGAGATTTAAAATAGGATTATAGGTGAACTATTGCAAAGACTGCAGAATGTTGCCCAAATCCTTATAACTGTTGATCCCATTCTTGATTTTCTTCTCAAGAAATGGCTACAGGCCACAATTGCTTAGCAGAGAAGGTTAGTGTTTCACAAGGCTAAAGATTTACAGATGCTCCTTCATATAACACAGTAAGGTTCCCTTGGTAACCTGGATTTTCTGCAGTAAAGAAGGGTTGTGCTGAAACAGCGCCTCAGCTCCCTGTTGGAGAAAATGCAGACAAAAGGATTGATTCCTGCTTGGGCAAAACTCATCCAGACAGCAGCTGTTAGAAATCCCCCTGGTACTACAGGCCCTCTTGCAAAAACTCTCCAATAACAGGCCACCAGGTAGGGGCCCCATAAGGTTAAGAAGAGAAAAGTCATTATATAGAACATTCTGCTGATTCTTTTCTCCATTTTAAATTCGTCTAAGACCAATAGCCTTCTTCTGCTCGTGGTGTTTGCATTTTGCCTGATGCCCAGCAAGGTGGGTGGTGTGGGACCCCTTCCAAATCCTGCTAGCCAATTGGCAGCTGCCTGGCCACTGGCTCCAGGACCATGAAAAGTCCAGTTCTGGCTGACTGCTGCTACAAACTGGACTGGCTTCATTTTCCTTCGGTCGTGGACAAAAAATATCAGCTTGAGGTAGACAAGCTGTGTAGCTAGGAGGATGAGGGCAAGGAGCAGCATAAATCCTAAGGAATCATTAGCCCTGAAGGAGCGGTGTTGGAAGGTACATTGATCTTCTTCCCTAATGAATGAGTAAGTGCCCACATCTAAAACTGGGGGGAATGCCATGGCCACAGACAGAGTCCACACCATGCAGATCACAGCCAGACACGTCCAAAAGGTCAGCCTCTTTGTATAGAAGCGATGATGGGCGATAGCTAAGTATCTGGTGACACTGATACAGAAGAGCATGAAAGCAGTGTGAAAACAGGACAAAACCCCCAGAAAGGCAATCACTTTGCAAGTCAGAGTCCCATAAGTCCAAGTAGAGCCATTTTTGACAGAGTTGAATACAAATGGGAAACAAATTGCAGATCTGAGGATATCTGAACAGCAAAGATCCAACAGGAAGTAGTAAGGTGCTCTATGCAAGGTCTTATCTTTCACGAGCAAAATGGAGATCAGAAGGTTGCCCACCACGCTGACTCCTATTATGAAACCCAAGGAAGTCAGTTTCAGAAAGGCTGTTAGAGGAGAGAGATTTTGCAAAATGTTGTCAGCTGCATGGCTATAGTTCGCCATAGATGGATGGAGGATAAAGATACAGCCTCAGTCAAGTCTCATGATCTAGATATAAGAACAAGGAAAAGATAGATCCATACATTTTACTGAAAATGTAATCCACAAAGAGAACGGATCCGATCTGCAGTCATGCTTCCTCTTTTCTTTCACTTGATTTGCCATCAGAATATCTGGAAAAAAAAAAAAGCTATCAGTTTTTAAGTTAACAAGCAATGATGTCAGGCAATGCTAACATACAGCTGTTCATTTATGGGGAAGCAAAGTTTTAATTTTGAATAATATTATTTGCTTTAGTATTTGTGCTTGAGATTTCAGAGAATTGACTTGTTTAGTTTTCTGAGCTAGATGAATTTTAAAATGTCCCTATTTAAAAGAAGCATACATTTGATTGGGCACCTTAAGGAGAGAAGGAATAAAATGTTCCCCAAGCATAAAATATGCCAGTCTAGGAATTAATCACTGGCGTTGCAATGGACTGTACAAGATCGCTAATAGGAGACAGGAGACTACCCACATTTATTTGAGGTTTGTTAGTATCTGTCAGTGTTTTCCCGGCAGCTTCTCTGCTGATATGGATCCAATGAACCCTTGCAAAATATATCTTTTAACTCTAGAGCCACTTTTCATGCTGCATGTTACAAGAAGAATATTTGTTGATTCATCTTAAAGCATAATTTCAACATTAGACTTCTAAATTAATAGGAACTTGTCCCAGGATTTGATTTGATTTAATCTTTTGTCTTTCCCTTCCCTTCCCATCCCCCATTTCTGGCAAATCTTTTCTCTTTTAAACCCACATGATTATTAGAAACGGTTAATGTAAATACTCGTCAGGGAGACACCCAGAGGAATAATGCACTTTCATTTGTAAACCTAGGCTGCCTGGTTTCAAATGAATTTAACATGAACCTGTATTTCTTGGGCAATTAAGCTTTTACCATTTACACTGACAATCTTCCTTGCAAATCTCAAGTAGCTTCATTTTAAAACAAAATGCACATTGTCTCCTAGGTGTTTGGGAACCCCACCAGGGGAATCGGTTTCCTCTGTTATTCCCACGAAACATGTTTCCTTTGCCACTTCTCACTTGCCTGGAATATGCTGATAGAAGCCCAGGCAAAACTGCGTTGGATGATTTTAATTTCCTCACCGGTACATTCCCGGGTAAATACCGATCGCATCATGCAACATTATGAAACCTGAAATCCGCCACCCCTGGATTTATAATGGGGGGGTGGAGGAGGGGGAGGGGGAGAGAGACATGCATTACATACGCGAAGATGGGGAGAGAGATTGCTTCTGTGCTGCAAGGGAACTGTTCCCGGTGGTTCGCAGTCCGATATTCCTCAGTCTTGCAACGCTTTCCAGAAATGGAGCTCTCAATAAGCCCTACTGAAGATGCATTGTCTGAATGTACTTCCATTATGCAGTTTATTGTAAACACACACACACACACACACACACACACACACAACCCACACACAAAAAAACTCAAGGAGGGCTCTTTCCCGGTGAACCTGCAGTTTCATCAGCACTGTGCGCCCCCTCCCCCCAAACTTAACCGAGAGTATATCCTCCTACCTGTTGGTGTTGGATATCCCGACAGACTATAGCTTCTTCTTTCTATAAATTGCTGATTTTTTTTTTTGCCTTAGTGCCTTGACTGAGCATCCAGGCAGGGCTCGGCGGCGCCTGCGCGATGGAGCCTCCTTGAGCTCCAGCCGCGTCCTCCCCTGTCGCAGCGGCACGGTCTCCCCCAGTAACGCAGGGGCCGCGGCGGCGGCAGCAGCCGTGGCGAGGGCGGCGGCTGGGGCTACTTCTGTCTGTGTGGAGCCAACTGGAGCCCCGACCCGTTTCCAGAGCGGGCTGGGTTTATTGAATGTCCGGTCCTGTTAAACTGGTAAAAATGGGCTTTTGTCCCCTGTGGCTGCTTCTGAACTTTTCCCTCCCTGCATTGGACAAGGGGATTTGGAAAGGCTAGTTCAGGACCTCAGTCCCACCCTCTTCCCTTAGGGCAGCGCATCCCGGTGCTGGAGATGCCTGCCCAGCCCTCAGCTTCCTGAAACCCCGCTTTCCCCAAACATTTCTTTTCCATGCTCTTTTAGGGTGGTCCAAAGCATTGGCAGCTTCTTTTAGCTTTCTTCTTTAATGATTTCTCCAGCTGACTGCATTTGCAGGTTAGCGGCAGGGGATGGGGGGAGTGGGGGGGGGGAGGGAAGCGGTGGAGAAAGAGAGAAAGAAGAAAGAAAAGAAATTTTTTAAAAAGAAAAAAAGCTCAGTCAGGAAAATTCTTGTCAATGGGGAAGAAGGGAAACCAGGTTAGGGTAGCCCTTTCTTTGTTAGTCATCTGTTCTCCAGTGCATGCAGATGCGCGGTAAGTAGGGAGAAGCTAAGTTTAGAGGAAAACTGCAAAATGATTTATGTCCATTCTACCTTGACGAAAATGACTGTAGAATCAGGCTTACACAAATTTTAAATGACCATTCCTCGCATGCCACCCCATCAAGCAACAGCCTTTTATTTTCTTGCAAGTACGACGGACCAATAGATTGGTAATGTCAAAGCAGTTGTGTGTATGTGAGTTTCCTTCCCCCCTTTGTTTTTACGGAAGAAAAATACTAGGAATATAACGATTCATAAAACTTACACCCGTTCAAAAGGTCCGATGATATCACAAGACAGCACATAGCCTGACACCTGGGTACTTAAGGATGTCTCTGGAATCATTCATTTCCTTATTTTACCATTTCAGAAGAATTTGTGGGGGTGGTATAAGATTTTAAACAATTCCCCACCTCCAAAAAAATGATCAGAAATGCTTTCATTAATTTCCAAGGTAAAAGGTCTGCTTCTCCTCCTGCATGCTTATTGCTTTATAATAATCTGTTAATGAAACAGAAAAAATAAAGATCATACAATACAGCAATAATTTGATCTCCAGATAGCAGTAAAATACCTCATTGCTGGGTGGTGAGATTGTGACATTCGGGGGAACTCAAGCCAATCAGCATACAGATAATATGGGTTAATTTGCATATTGTATTTCTATTGGACATACCGAGGAAAAGCTTTCTCTGGTTTAAAGCTTAAAAATGAATACTTCACTGTCATGATGTCACAGTCATTACACAAAGCCCTGTGTTGGTAATATCGAAACAAAGTTATATTTTCCTGATTTGTTTTGCCATGTCCTAAACCCAGTTAAGAAAAATAGATAATGATTAATATATATATGTATATATGTGTGTATATATATATATGTGTGTGTATGTATATATATAACCTAACTTTGGCATTCCCTTAAACTAGAAAAATCAATTCTACAGCAGTACTGGAAATAACTTGAGGGCATCTCCATTCTAGTGAAGCATTCTACTTTTTTGCAAAACAAGGAAATTCAAAAGTGTTTAAAATCATACATTGGTTTGCAACTTGTAAGTGAAATGTCAAATTCATTTCTGTGGAACTACAAATCAATTCAATTTGTTATTTGTTACTTCCCAATTACTATCCCAATGTACTTTGCAAAGAGCTATTATTTCCTGAGTTTTACAGTTTTAAAAAAATCTATAGTATAAGTGACAAATAAGTTTGCTGAAAATCCATGACATGCCCAATCTTAGGTTGTATGGATTAGGGAAAAACTTTATAAATGTAAATTAAAAGGGTGGCTGCACAGCCTGCCTCTGAGACAATAATTTACTCTGCAAAAAGCTATATGGCCAAGTTCCAAGTTTAAATTTCCTTAAATTTTAAGAAGCAGGTATTGATTCCTTAAAAATAAGGGACGGAATACACGTATACAGTATTCTTTCATATTCACAACTCAGGGTATATTAGAGCTACTATTTTCCTTTGCAGTTGAGTGCAGTTACATTTACTAGTTCGATTTGTCCAGGTGATGAGAATGTCATTTTCTTGCCTCACAAGGGGGTTTAAGAAATTAATGAGATATTTTCCATTTAGTTCATTAACTCCACTGGAGAAAACATTGAAGTCTGTGTCTTCCACCAACAGGGTTTTTTTAAAAGTATGTTTAATACAGTAATAGTCAAAAGCTTTATATCATCTACAAATTCTCAGATATAAAATTATCATTTCAGTTGTTCAGATCATAACATTATTTTTTCGTAGCTAATTTCTTTTTGATTCCTTATATCACCACACTTAGAAAAATTGATTGTCAGGTTAAGAGTAAAGAGACAAAGCAAACAGCAAAATACTATATATACTGTGTTTGAAGGACTCTAAAAGTTTGAAGAAATATAGAAATTTTCAAGTCTTGGCATATTATATTTACTATGTTGGTCAGTAGATTAGGGAGACTGAAGCAATCTGTTTAATTTGGTTCTTGTAATAAAAATATATAATTTTTATTTCAAGTAGCAAATTATCTTCTTTTCTAAATTAATCAGATATTTCAGATCTTTGCCAAATGCACGATCTCATAACAGACAAATGCAGGATTTTCATTCTATGCATTATATGAAAATGTGTGTCAGGAAGTAAACAATCCTTCCCAAATGCAGAGAATGATAGCCTAGGATAAATTTCTAAAGATTTTGCAGTCATTTGTTTAAAGCACTATCTCTCCCTTTTAAAGCTGCCACTAAACTTTTAAAAATGTGTATATTTGATAGCCCCAACTGTTACTAAGATCTAAAGCTATATATGAAAAAGAAGCTTCCATAAAATTTCTGGAAGTTATCTTGATAAGAATGACTCTCACCAGGGATTTTTGTACAGAAACATTTTTTAATAGATTATCTAAAAAAATTCACTAACCTAGAACAAGTGACCAACAGAAAGGAAGAGTATGCATTTATATTTTAAAAATAGTTTTCACCTCCTAATCAGTGGCAAAAAAAAATGACCTTTTTCATACTGACATCTAAGTTACTGAAAGTTAAGGCTTTGGGAATTCTGCTTGAGGAACAAAATTATGAAAGAATATACTGTACCTAAAAAATTGCCACTAGATATTAAAGATCATACCTCTGGAATTTCGAATAACCATAATTGTAAATACCTCAGTGAAATTTCTTTAGAATTTAAAGGAATTTGAAAGGATTAAGACTATGTCGTGTTTCTTTCCAAAATGCTAAAAGAAATTCATTTGTCAAATTTTTCTTTTACTCTGTCACAAAACAGGCTACCAAGTGTTAATATATTTAAAATTTTAAAGTTAGCGTCTCTAAGACCTTTCTTCCCAATTTAATACCCAGGCTTTTAAAACTTAGCAGTTACCTTTTCTGATCTTTATTGTTCACAATTTCATGCTCTCTGAATTTTTTCTTTTATTTAATTCAGTTAAAAAGCATTTGTTGAGGTTACTCTGTAGAAATCACTATGCTAGATCTTGCAAGAAATGAAAAATTAAGAGATAGGATTAATGTACAGGCAGTTGCATCAATGTAGGGGAAGCCTGAACTGGTTAGAAGCAGAGGAGGTAGAATGAACAGAAACAAAGGGATAGATCTGGGGTAAGAGGAGGTAGAAACTATTTATTTTTCTTTTTATAAATCAAATGATTAGATAGGTAAGCAAAGGAAATTGAGGAATAAGAACTGACTTGAAGGTTTGGAGCTTGGATAACTGAGAGGTAGGAGATGCCATTAATTAGGGGGAAAGTGAAAGTGTTAGTGGCTCAGTCCTGTCTGACTCAGAAACCCCATGGACTACTGTAGTCCACCAGGCTCCTCTGTCCATGGAAGTCCCCAGGAAAGAATACTGGAGTGGGTTGCCATTCCCTTCTCCAGGTATCTTCCCAACCCAGGGATCAAACCTGGGTCTCCTGAATTTCAGGCGGTTTCTTTACCAACTGAAATATCAGGGAAACCCTAATGTGGGGGAGCAGAAGTTAAAAAAGAAGGGCCTGGTTTGGTAAGAAAGATAATGAGTCAATTTTAGACAGATTGAATGTGAATTGCTGGTGGAACATTTAAATGCTGATGTCATATATGCAGTTGGAAGTGAAGACCACAGATTCAGGAAGCATTTATAGGTAGGTGATAGTGGAGGTAGGTTAACTGTTGGATAACATTGCCAAGTGAGACTCGAGAGATAAAGTGAAAGTGTCGGTCAGTCGTGTCTAA
Source organism: Antilocapra americana (assembly GCA_007570785.1). NCBI lineage: Eukaryota > Metazoa > Chordata > Mammalia > Artiodactyla > Antilocapridae > Antilocapra > Antilocapra americana. Next base: position 31,703,136 of record ML660772.1, read on the forward strand.
CTCTTTGTGACCCTGTGTGCCAGGTTCCTCTGTCCCTAAAATTCTCCAGGTAAGAACACTGGAGTGGGTAGCCATTTCCTTCTCCAGGGTATCTTCCCAAACCAGGGATCGAACCTGGGTGTCTGCACTTCAGGCAGATTCTTTACTGTCTGAAAAGGTTAGTTTTCATTCCAATGCCTAAGAAAGGCAATGCCAAAGAATGCTCAAACTACAGCACAATGGCACTCATCTCACATGTTAGTTAAGTAATGCTCAAAATTCTCCAAGCCAGGCCTAAGCAATATGTGAACCATGAACTTCCAGATGTTCAAGCTGGTTTTAGAAAAGGCAGAGGAACCAGAGATCAAATTGCCAACATCTCCTGGATCATTGAAAAAGCAACAGAGTTCCAGAAAAAAATCTACTTCTGCTTTATTGACTATAGCAAAGCCTTTGACTGTGTGGATCACAATAAACTGTGGAAAATTCTTAAAGAGATGGGAATACCAGACCACCTGACCTGTCTCTTGGGAAACCTATATGCAGGTCAGGAAGCAACAGTTAGAATTGGACATGGAGCAACAGACTGGTTCCAAATAGGGAAAGGAGTACATCAAGGCTATATATTGTCATCTTGTTTATTTAACTTGTATGCAGAATACATTATGAGAAACACTGGGCTGGAATCAAGATTGCTGGGAGAAATATCAATAAACTCAGATATGCAGATGACACCATCCTTATGGCAGAAAGTGAAGAGGAACTAAAAAGCCTCTTGATGAAAGTGAAAGAGGAGAGTGAAAAAGTTGGCTTAAAGCTCAACATTTAGAAAACCAAGGTCATGGCCTCCAGTCCCATCACTTCATGGAAAATAGATGGGGAAAGAGTGGAAACAGTGTCAGACTTTATTTTTCTGGGCTCCAAAATCACTGCAGATGGTGACTGCAGCCATGAAATTAAAAGACGCTTACTTCTTGAAGAGAAACTTATGACCAACCTAGACAGCATATTGAAAAGCAGAGATGTTGCTTTGTCAACAGAGATCCGTCTAGTCAAGGCTATGGTTTTTCCAGTAGTCATGTATGGATGTGAGAGTTGGACAGTGAAGAAAGCTGAGGGCTGAAGAATTGAAGCTTTTGAACTGTGGTATTGGAGAAGACTCTTGAGAGTCCCTTGGACTGCAAGGAGATCCAACCAGTCCATCCTAAAGGAGATCAGTCCTGGGTGTTCATTGGAAGGACTGATGTTGAAGCTGAAACTCCAGTCCTTTGGCCACCTCATGCGAAGAGTTGATGCGTTGGAAAAGACCCTGATGCTGGGAAGGATTGGGAGCAGGAGGAGAAGGGGACAACAGAGGATGAAATGGCTGAATGGCATCACCGACTTGATGGACATGAGTTTAGGTAAACTCCGGGAGTTGGTGATGGACAGGGAGACTTGGCGTGCTGCGATTCATGGGGTCGCAAAGAATCAGACACGACTGAGCGACTGAACTGAACTGAGCCACCAAGGAAGCCCACTGATAGATAAAGTTGAGGTTAAATAAGTAAACCAACATGCCCATTTTTCTCTTTCTGGACAAACTAAAAAGTAAAAAGAATGCCTACATTTAGGAAACAAGAAGGAACATGGAAGAACCAGAGCTAGAAGAAAATGAAAGGAAGAGGCACCAGTGTCACAGACCCTGAGGGAGGAAAGAATTTCCAGAGGGAGTGGTCATCAGTGTAAATTATATCTGGAGGTTTTAAAAGGATGAGGGGTTAGAAGATATTATTGGATCTGGTGGTAAGGAAATCATTAGCAACCTTGGAGAGAGCAGTTTCAGAAAAGCAAGTCAGATTGAAAGGGATTAACAAGTGAGGGGCACAGGCTTAGTGGTTTATAAGGTCAGACTCAGAAACTATTTTGCTATTAATGACAGTACTGTTAGTGATAAAGGTATTAATGAATTCTCTTTATGTTTTGTGAACAGAATGTTATTAAAATAAGCATGGCATGACTTTGTTTTTTCTGGAAGTCTTTAAAACTCTTCTTCTACTACACATTATTTAAATGTAATCCTGTGAGTGAGAGAAAATACAAGTTTCCCTACCATGTCTGGTAAAAGTTTAGAGATTTGATCAAAAGTTCTTGGTCTATTAAAATATTTTAAATTGTCTCCTTCTTTGTCTTTTTTTTTTTTTAATGGAGCTAGTTTCAACCATGTAAAAGAGAAAAGTGACCTATGTGGGTATAGCATGAGAATAAGTGTGGTGCCTGTGTGTGTGTGTGTGTGTGTGTTGGAGGAAGGTAGGAAGGTAAAGCAAGTGCTCATAAAATAATTAATGATTGGGAAGTATAATTTAATATTCAGGTTAATGAAGAGTCATACATATCTTATATGAATTATAAATTTTCATAGAATAAAAATGCAATATAATTTAAAAAACTCAAGAAGTCTAAGGCCTTCTTTTCTTTGATTACTCAGTTCAGTATCAATATCAGTTCAGTCGCTCAGTAGTGTCTGACTCTTCGCAACCCCATGAACCGTAGCATGCCAGGCCTCCCTGTCCATTACCAACTCCCAGAGTCCACCCAAACCCATGTCCATCGAGTCGGTGATGCCATCCAGCCATCTCATCCTCTGTCTTCCCCTTCTCCTCCTGCTCCCAATCCTTCCCAGCATCAGGGTCTTTTCCAATGAGTCAACTCTTCACATGAGGTGGCCAAAGTATTGTAGTTTCAGCTTCAACATCAGTCCTTCCAATGAACACCCAGGACTGATCTCCTTTAGGATGGACTGGTTGGATATCCTTGCAGTCCAAGGGACTCTCAAGAGTCTTCTCCAACACCACAGTTTAAAAGTATCAATACTTTGGCCTTTTTCACTGTCCAACTCTCATATCCATACATGACTACAGGTCTACCAGTAGTCATGATTACTCAGAGGTTACCTCAGTGATACAGTGCATTAAAGCCATTATTATAAGCACCAGTTATATGATAGGTATGAGCAGATTATTGTTACTTAAGTTTTTGTGGTGTTTAGCTTTTTGATAAATGGGCATCATTAAAGCATGGCTGAAAATAAAGAATGTTACCTTAGACTCTAATTTAAGAGCTTCTGATGTTAACTCTCCAGTCCTGCATTATGATTTTCTGGCTAGCCCTTTCACTTTCATTTCTCCTAATTTTTTACACCTTGTAATTTTCTCTATACAGAGTAATAATTTTATAAAACAAAGACAAAACCAAAATTCCCATACTTCATAAACATGTTTACTACTTTAGCTTGGTTAATATTTGGTAAAAGTGTGTGATATTTACCTAATTTTACATGTAGAAGGACATAAGAATAAGTCCTGGCACAACATTGCTTCATTCCTTCTGTAAACATCAGTCTCCATCATATATGAGAGTTCAGACATTATTTTGTTTTGCCCTCTTCTTCCCTGGTGACCACATCTGGCACATAGAGGGCATTCCATACTTTTGGTTGAATGGGTGATTATGAATTGTGGATATTGAATTGTGGTGCTGGAGAAGACTCTTGAGAGTCACTTGGGTGGCAAGATCAAACCAGTCAATCCTAAAGGAAATCAACCCTGAATATTGGAAGGATTGATGCTGAAGCTGAACCTCAAACACTTTGGTCACCTGATGCAAAGAGCTGATTCATTGGAAAAGACCCTGAAGCTGGGAAAGATTGAGGGTAGAAGAGAAGGGGGCTACAGAGGATGAGATAGTTGGATGGCATCACCATCTCATTGGACATCTGCTTGAGTAGACTCTGGGAGATAGTGAAGGACAGGGAAGCCTGGCATGCTGCAGTCCATGGAGTCGCAAAGCATCAGACATGACTTAGCAACTGAGCAACAACATGAAGGGTGCTCTGCTAGGCACTGTGAGGAGGACATAAAAGAAAAAGAAGAGGAAAAGGAAACAAACCCAAAAAAACAGTGACACAGGCCCAGCTCAACTTTATGTTTCCATAATTTAATAAGGCTGGGATAATTATTTGTATTATGGGCAGAAAGTTTTCTTGGCCAAGGATTAGCATTTACATGATTCCTCATTTGTCTTACTTCTTAGTAATTTCAAACTGGTTTTTAATAACAATGTCTCTCATGCAGTATGAGCAAAGAGCAAAAATTTATGCTTTGAGCTCTTAATCTGGTACTCAAATACATGAGAAAATATCTTAGCTGTTATCTGACTTCAGACTTATAATCACTAATTTTTTAACAGCCATAATGGTGGTATATCCTGAAAACAAATTTAAATCTGATTTATCAATTCAGAAGTGAAAACTTAATATTGTAAAAAGAAAATTTTAAATGATGAATACTCTTTACTCAGTTTTGCAAATGGATTTTAATAATTATGTGTAGAATAGACAGGAAAAGAGTCGAAACAGAAACTGGCCATTTAGATACTTAGAAAAGACTTCATATGGATGACATTACTCTTAGTTAAAAGGGTTATCTTTTCTTGCACTTTATTTGTCTTCTTTTTAGAAGATATTCATCTCCCTCCTTTACCAGGCATAAATTAGAATTGAATATGAGAGATTTTTCTATACACTAGTGCTGACTCATCTTATTAATTGAATACAATAAAAAAGCTAAATCACCCTGTAAGTCCTCTTAGCTTGAATGAAGGCCAGAACTGATGATAGAGTTTGTAACATCTAGAACAAGGAGTGCATAGATTATTGCTTCCAGCAACTTGAAACAGGATGGTAGCTCACTTTCAGTAGGTGGTAATGACCTGGGAGTGGGTGTATACAATTTCACTGTATATAATTTGGTTGAGATTACCTTTCTCCTTTATCTGATTCAGAATCATGGCGTCCTATATTGGCAGTTGGTATGTGATTTTTAGCAGCTTTTTTTCTGGGACAGCTATTGTTAATGGGCCATTAATCATTTCCATGGGGTATGAGGAATAATATTTCTTGCATAAATTATGAAAACTGTGAGTCTTGTTTATAGATTCAAAATACCAAATGTCTTAAACCTAAAACTCTGTAATCATTACCACTAGCTGTTACTCACAATCTCCTTGAATGTCACTGTGATGTATAGAAGTGGGCCGATAAACAGGCTTACAAGGTGGAGATGGAAATGGTTCCATGCCAAGAGTTCTAATATTTGAAATATTTTTTGACTATGGATTTCATGTCACTTAATCCCAATTAAAACTGTAGAGTAGAGCTATGATTATACTTGCGGGTTGTTTGAGCAAGGAACTTAAGTAAGAGATACAGATCATTGTTAGGTCCAGGTAAAAAATTTGTCCTTCTTGAGAATTCCTTTTTTAAAAAATTAATTTATTTAATTGGAGGCTAGTCACTTTACAATATTTTAATAGTTTTTGCCTTACATTGACATGAATCAGCCATGGGTGTACATGTGTTCCCCATCCTGAAACCCTCCTCCCACCTCCCTCCCCATCCCATCCCTCGGGGTCATCCCAGTGCTCCAGCCCTGAGCACCCTGTCTCATGCATCGAACCTGGACTGGCGATCTGTTTCACATATGGTAATATACATGTTTCAATGCTATTCTCTCAAATCATCCCACCCTTGCCTTCTCCCACAGAGTCCAAAAGTCTGTTCTTTACTTCTGTGTCTCTTTTGCTGTCTCGCATATAGGGTCATCAGTACCTTCTTTCTAAATTCCATATATATGCATTAATATACTGTATTGGTGTTTTTCTTTCTGACTTATTTCACTCTGTACAACACTCTGTACAAAGGCTTCAGTTTCATCCACCTCATTAGAACAGATTCAAATGCATTCTTTTTAATAGCTGAGTAATATTCCATTGTGTATATGTACCACAGCTTTCTTATCCATTCATCTGCTGATGGACATCTAGGTTGCTTCCATGTCCTGGCTATTGTAAACAGTGCAGCGCTGAACACTGGGGTACATGTGTCTCTTTCAATTCTGGTTTCCTCGGTGTGTATACCCAGCAGTGGGATTGCTTGGTCATATGGCAGTTCTATTTCCAGTTTTTTAAGTAATTTGAGAATTCTTAATGTACTAATTTCTGACAGTTTTAGTTGGTGTAGTGTCTCCTCCAGTCACTATGGGACTGTGGCACATAGCTCCAGGACTGCTGTCATTTTATTCTACTTGTATTAAATTCTTTAACAATCAGAAGTATTTTAAAGCTTCCAGGTCTTTACTATCAGGTTTCTTTGAATGGAACTGTGGATCCCTTGCATTTCTTTTTATAGCAAATCTTGTTGGTTAGTTAAAAACAACAAACCCATCATTTAAAATCTAAAATCTTCTATGCATTAGTTATTCACTGGTTCAGGTATATATACTGTGTGCAAGGGGGTTCCCAGACAATACTAGTGGTAAAGAACCTGCCTGCCAATGCAGGAGACATAAGAAATGCAGGTTCAATCCCTGGGTAAGGAAGATCCCCCTGTCGAGGGCATGGTAACCCACTCCAGTGTTCTTGCCTGGAGAATCCCATGGACAGAGGAGCCTGACCGGCTATAGTCCATAGTGTCGCAATGAGCCGGACATGACTGAAGGGACTTAGCACACAGCTCACACACTGTGCACAGGTCTAGGTGTATTTATTATCATTATATAAAACATTTTCACACTCATTGGTCCTTCTACACCCAAACAAAGCTTGTAAGTTCTTGAGTCAAGAAAAAAAAAGTTTGTCTGTAAATATCCAGCCCAGGAAATGTTTTCCACTACATCGTGCATTCAGCATCTGTTAAGCCAAGTCAGCACATGCTTAGTCTGCTCCCTCACTTACAACATAAACAGTCCTAAAATTTAACTTTAAAAGGCCCTTATCAACAACATACGTAAAATGTGCACTTTTATCTTGGGGCTTTTCAAGATTTCACCTTCCAGTTAAAGATTCTTTCCCCTCATCCATTCACTGCTAATTCCCATAAATTCTAATGGGAATTAAGCACATAAATCCTTGGCACTTAGTTGAAAAACTAGGACTCATGCAGAGACAGCACTTTTGTATATAGTCTACTTGTAATCCTTTCTATAAATGGTTTGTTTTTTGTGCCATCTGGCATTGAATTGGTGAGATTTCTGCTGGGGTTTCAGGAGGACCATACATACATTGACATTTGGTGAAGAGAAGGGCTGAAGGTTTGATTCTACTTACAGACTATGTTCAGAAGGATGTTTTACTAAAAAGTAAAAAAACCCCACAGGATTGATGCCATCACTCTTTATCTTGGGCATATACAATATGCTCAATATTTAAATTTCTCTCTCAATATTTTTAATATTATATACTCCATGAAGGCAAAATTCTATCACAATTCTGTTGATTATCTTTGTGTCCCTGGTGGCTAGAATAGTACCTGGCATATAGTGTGTGTTAGCTGCTCAGCTGTGTCTGACTCTTTGTGACCCCATAGACTGCAGCCCGCCAGACTCCTCTATCCATGGGGTTTCCTAGGCAAGAAATCTGGAGTGGGTAGCCATTCTGTTCTCCAAGGGATCTTTTCAAACCAGGGATTGAATCCTGCAGGTCTCCTGCATTGCAGGCAGATTCTTTGCTGTTTGAGTCACCAGGGAAGCCTAAAATAATTGCATTAATTTTCAAGTGATAGAAATACAAGTTTTAGCCAAAGGGTTCCTTTTAGGTAAAAAATAATTCAGGACTGTGTGTTTGCTGTGCTCTGTAGTGTCTGACTTTGTGACCCCATCGACTGTAGCCCACCAGGCACCTCTGTCCATGGAATTTCCCAGGCAAGAATACTAGAGTGGGTTGCCATATAAAAGGCATTAGTAATTATTAGTGGAGTAAATATTTCCATTAAAAGAATCATTATAACTAAGAATTAAATGCTTTTTCTTTTGTATCTATTTCTCCTACTAAGTCTCCAAGTGGTACTTTTGAAAATCAGTTAAAGAAAAGTCTTTTCCTTCCCCTCAAGAGTCATACTATATATTGTGGCCAAACACTTTTTCATATAATATGTTCAAATAATTCTAAAGTATAACATGTTCTAGGAGGCCCAAAGTCAACTTAGAAACTAGGCAGTATTAAAATTATCAAGAGAACAAGTTCAATGTCCAGTATATGCATAAATACACAACTTTGAGAATCCTAAGTTTTATTTGACTGTTTATTAAAACTCATTCTGAACATAGCTTGCAACAGAATACAAAAAATATGTACAGTAGGCCAATATTCTGATACCCTGGGGTGAAGGACTATAAGAGCTGAATCACGTTTATCCTGGAATACTGAAACTTTGAAATGACCACCAGGATTGCACAGATTTATTACCTTTTGGAGATAAACAGTTACCAATATTTACCTAGTTTTTATAATTTATAAATTAATCTATGATACATTATTCTATTGCATTCCAACCTCACCCTATGAAGTATTATTCTCCTTTTAATATGAAAAAAACAAGTTTGGAGATAGGAATAATGAATAGTTACATGGTGCTTATAATGTGGCAGGTGTTGTTTTTTGCATTATTCACTTACTTGATTTCCACAAAACCTTATAAAGTATGTTGCATGATTCACTTTACTGGTGAGGAAACTTGAAGCACAGAATTATATAAGAATCTAGGTCAATGGAAAAGGTGAGATTAAAAAGTGCTAAAACCAGAAACTTGATTGAAGTTTTTCTTATACTAAGTCTTACTCTAGCATCTAAACCAGTCCAGAGATATTTAATGTGAGCCATATACATAATTTTAAATTTCCTAGTAGCCAAAATTAAAACGTAAAAAGAAGCAAGTAAAACTAATTTTAGCAATACATATTGTTTAAACAAATATATCCAAAATATTAAGTCAATATATAATAATCCAAAAGTATTAAAGAAATATTTTATGTATTTTTTATCACTAAGTCTCCAAAGTCTAATATGTATTTTGCAGCACTTATAGGACATCTTAATTAAGACCTGCCACATTTCCAGTGTGAAACCAGCTCTGAGACATCAAGCCCAAAGTCTTTACATATTGTTGTTGTTGATCAGTCTCTAAGTCATGTCCGACTCTTTGTGTCTCCATGAGCTCTAGCCCACCAGGCTTCTCTGTCCAAGGGATTTTCTGGCAAGAAAATTGGAGTGGGTTGCCATTTCTTTCTCCAGGGAATCTTCCTGGCCCAGGGATCAAACCTGAGTTTCCTACATTGGCAGGTGGATTCTTTAACACTAAGGCACCTGGGAAGCCCCATCTTTACATAGAGAGTACATATATTAATAGAATAAAAAGTTAGGAGAAGTGAATCCCCATACTGAGAGTTAATCATAACTCTCATAAACGTTATGTTGGTAACCAGACTTGAAGAGAAAAATCAGTGGCCAAGACTTGAAGCCCCGTAAAGCCTCTGTGGCCCTACTGTGAGATAGGGCTCCAAGGTTCCCCTCCTGCCTGGTTTTTCTCAGCATCTAATCTTCAGACCTAAATACCAAGAACCCACTGTACTACATTTCATCTTCCACACCTTGAGGCCATACAAACTGGTTTCACTCTCAAGAGGGACACATGTTATTTGTTTATTTGCTATTGCAAAGTTGCATGAAGCAGAAAGAAAAAGTCCCCAACAGTTCAAATTGCCATGGAACATAGGAGCCTGGAAATTCTTTTCATAGATTCAGTCATTGTTTAAATAAAGATGGGCTATGGAAAGCATATTATCACAATGTGCTTCCATTTGGGAAGAAGGCTAAAATCCTATGCACTTCAGGGTATGTGCTGTCTTAGAGATGTTTCCCTACTTCTTCATAGATGCTATGAAATCTTAGAGGCTTATTACACTCTCCCCCTGTTGACTGTTAGCAAATCCAGAATAACTTCTGTATTTTTACCCTAAATTTATTCAAACCTTTTAAATTACAAAAGCCAGGATTGATCTAAAGATGTACATTAATAAGTAGAAGTTTAACTAGGAATTTTTAAAATTCTGTCTTCATAATTGTATTACTGTATTTCACAGGACTTGAATTTTAGAGGTAGTGAAGTCGCTCAGTTGTGTCCGACTCTGCCACCCCAGGCAAAGCGTACTGGAGTGGGTTGCCATTTCCTTCTCCAGGAGATCTTCCCGACCTAGGGATAGAACCTGGGTCTCCCACCTTGCAGGCAGATACTTTACCGTCTAAGCCACCAGGAAAGTTTTATAGGTAAGAAAGGCCTTAAAAAGTCACAAAACAGTGGTTTTGGAACTTTTCTTCCTTAAGGTAATAGCACAGGTTTTTTCAGATAAGATCATACTTGGAATTTGCACATAAAACAGATAATGGTGGAGCTGCTCAGAGTGAAGTGGGATTGGGGCTGGAATCATACTCTGTTGGTCTTTTACTGTTTGATTGGGCAGCTGCCAAGGCAGCTCTGTGGGCCTGGATGTCAAATTAGCACAGTGAAAAAACACTGCTTTAGACCATACAACCCCCTCATATTTGATTTTGTGCAAATGGTCCCGGCGTGAGTACTAGAGTGATAGAGCAGTCAACAGAAAGAATTGTAATGAGAAAGAACCAAGATAGGTCAGAATTATTGCCTGGATATGAGAGTAGAACACATTCAAACTTGGCTGGTAGTAGATTGATGGGTACACACACACACATAGACACACAGACACACACACAGGGAGAGAGAGAAATCAGACAAAGCATCCAGTTTTGACAGCAGATAAGTTTAATTTTAGCAAAGGAGCATGAAGTAACAGCCAGCCATTCACATAACATCATTTATAAATGCTAGTCTGTCTTGAACTGGAGTGTGGAGTCAGGGTCAGCCCTCTGGAGTTGTCTGCCCAAAATGCAAGCCCTGGGGCCATCCTCTGAGGGAAGTAAAATGGAGAAAGGAATTTTCTATGAAAGACAGAAACGAAGGCCAAAGTCTGAGACTTCAAGAATAAATGAACATTAAGGTATCAGAAGAGCAAGAAAAAAATTAAGAAGATAGTAAATGAGTAGTGGAGAGGTATGAGGAAAACAGTCCCTTGACAAAACCACCAGCCTCTCCCTAAAGTCACTGTAACAGCCTTGTAATTGGATCAAGTATCTATCTTTTTTTTTTGCTTTCATAGCAAATAAAAACATAAGTGAAAATTTATTTTATCCTTTCAATTACTCATTATAGTAAAATATTTTTAAAAAGACAATGGATTCTCTTAAATAGAATAGCTGCCTTTCTCCTCTCTTTTTCTTCCTTCCTGCCTTCTTTTATTTTTGAATTCTGTCATTTGAGTACAGTGAGATGTAGGCTCCCTTATTAGGCCCAAGGATAGAAGGGGAACTTAGAGTGCTTTCATTCACATAAAAAACCACTATAGCAACTATTTTACGCCAATTTTATTTAGAAAGATAAAACATATATACAAATTAGCAACCACCAACATAATATAAAATCATGAAGTGCTCCTTCCTTATTTTGATTTTATATTTTTATGGTAATGCTACTAATTTCAATTTTATTTTGATTCTACTTCAATTTTTTCCAGGCTACCAAATACAATAGATCATATTTCTTATTTCCTATGAAATCCTTTATTTTGTCATTTAAGCCAGTGGTTCCCCCAACCTTTTTGGCACCAGGGACCAGTTTCATGGAAGACAATTTTTCCATAGACCAAGGAGAGGGGGGATGGTTTCAGGATGATTATATTTTAATTTTACACATCAACAAAATGAGGCCCACCTTAACTTGTAAGTGACCTGCCCAGTGATCTCTAGTCTGTTTGCATTACAGTCAGAACTGGGATCCTTATCTCCTTGACTCCTCACTTAGTGCTCTTTTCATTATTTCACATGGCCTTTCTTAGCCATAAACTTCTACCACTTAGCAATGATACTGAGGAAAGAAACACTTCACTGTGTGGTTGCTGTTTATTATTTTAATAAGGATCAAATTGGGCTTCCTAGGTAGCACAGTGGTAAAGAATCTGCCTACCAATACATGAGATGAGGATTTTATCCCTGGGCTGAGAAGATCCTCTGGAGAAGGAAATGGCAACCTATTCCAGTATTCTTGCCTAGAAAATTCCATGGACAGAGGGGACTGGCAGGCTATAATCTATGTGGTCACAAAGAGTTGGGCATGACTGAGCACATACAGATAGTGATCAAATTAATATGATTGCTTGATAGCTATCGTTACTATTGACCACTAACAATTAATAAATGTAGGGATCACTGGACAAGTAATGCTTAATTTCAACTATGCAAACAGAAAGAATAATCTTGAAAATGAATATTCAAGAACATATATGTTTCTTTTCACTTTATGTGCTCCCAAATATAGACTGCTTATAATAGAAGTACACGATGACTCTGGGCCTCTTCTCTAATAAGAGATTTGCTATCTTCTCTCCCTGGGTAGAAACCTTCCCTTCCACATTTAGATTTCAAATAACCCTTTATAAAACTAGACCTTGAGCATTTCTGGAACTATACAGTAACTATATACAATAACCTCAACCATCCTCCTTTGTTTTTGGCTGCACTGTGCACCATGCAGGATCTTTGTTCCCCAACCAGGGATTGAATCTGTGCCCCCTGCATTGGAAGCACAGAGTTCTAACCACTGGACCACAGGGAATTCTCCAATCCTCCATTTTTGAAAATATGGCTTCTTCAGAGATTCAAGATAACAGATTTATTATAAATATATTCATGTACACATTTCTGTCTATTGAATTACCTAAAAATTAATATTTAAAAATCAATTTCTACTTCTCACCTGTTAGAATGATTATCATCAAAGGCCACAAATAACAAATGCTGGTGTTGATGTGGAGAAAAGGGAGCCTTTATATATTGTTGGTGGGAATGGAAACTGGTGTACCCACTATGGAGAACAGTATGGACATTCCTCAAACAATTAGAAATAGAATTACCATATGGTCCAGCAATTCCACTCCTGGGTATATATCCGAAGAAAATGAAGACACTAATTTGAAGATACCTGCACCCCAATGTTAATAGCTGCATCATTTATAATTGCCAAGATACAGAAGCAACTGAAATGTCCATCAACAGATGAATGGATAAAGAAGATGTGGCATATATATACATGGTGTATATATACACACATATATACACATATAGTTTTTCCAGTAGTCATTTACAGATGTGAGAGGTGGACCATAAAGAAGGCTGAGCACTGAAGAACTGATACTTTCAAACTGTGATGCTGAAGAAGACTCTTGAGAATCCGTTGTGCAGCAAGGAGATCAAACCAGTCAGTCCTAAAGGAAATCAACCCTGAATGTTCATTGGAAGGATGGATGCTAAAGCTGACGCTCCAACACTTTGGCTCCCTGATGTGAATAGTCGACTCATTGGAAAAGACCCTGATGCTGGGAAAGATTGAGGGCAGGAGAAGGAGGCAGCAGAGGATGAGATGGTTATTTAGCATCACCAACTCAATGGACATGTATTTGAGCAAACTCCAGGAGATAGTAAAGGACAGAGAAGCCTGGTGTGTTGCAGGCTATGGAGTGGCAATGAACTGGACGCAACTTAGTCACTTAACAACACAATGGAATACTGATCAGTCATAAAAAATAACGAAAATTTGCCATTTGCAAAAACATGGATAGATCTGAAGGGTATTTTGCTTAGTGAAATGAGTCAGAGAAAAACAGATATTGTATGTTATCACTTAAACATAAAATCTAAAAACTGAAACAAATGAATGAATATAAGAAAACAGAAAAAGACAGATACAAAGAACAAACTAATGGTTACCAGTGGAGAGAGGTAAGGGCAGAGAGACAAGATAGTGGTAGGGGATTTTAAGAGATACAAACTACTATATATGAAATAAATAAGCTACAAGGATATATAGCTAATATTTTATAACTTCAAATGGAGTATAATATATAAAAATGTTGAATCGCTATATTATATACCTGAAACTAATATACTATTGTAAATCAACTATCTGTGTGTGTGAAAGTTGCTCAGTCGTGTCTGACTCTTTGTGACCACATGGACTATATAGCCTGCCAGCTCCTTTGTCCAAGCTCTTCTGTCCATGGAACTCTCCAGGCCAGAATACTGGAGTGGGTAGCTGTTCCCTTCTCCAGGGGATCTTCCCAACCCAGGAATCGAACCCAGGTCTCCCACATTGCAGGTTGATTCTTTACCAACTGAGCCACAAGGGAGGTTAATTCTAGGTTGGTTCAAAGGATATGAATATCTATTTGGCACCTGGTAAGAACTGCCTTTTCTCTTATTGCACAGTGTTATCAAAAAATGGCAAGATGTTGGATAGCACTGACATGCCCAGCATTATTTAAACATTTGTTTTGAATGAATGATGGTAAATGTATGGGATGGAATGTTATTTGGTTGTTAAAATATCCATTAAGCACTTAAATGTAAAACGAATGCTGGAAAACAAAATGGTAGGTATGCTCTATCACAGTTTTGTTAAACTTGTAAAAAGTGACATGGAAAAGTGAGAATGGTTTTACCAAGGACAGCTGGTATGGATCATTTTGTTATTATACCATATCGTTATTTCATGCTGTTTCATAATTTCTTTTTAGTTAAAAAAGTAATGTATTACAAAGTGTAATAACTAGTTAATTTGGTTTATAAGTTATAGGAAAAAATTATTTGTTACTTTGAAGTCACTTGTCATTCATTATATCAAACTGTGTAACTTTACTTCTCCAAATAACTTACCTCTCCAAGCATTAGTGTCTTTATCTATAAAATATGAGAGTACAGAGCTCTCAGACAATTAAAAAATTAGCTCCCCAAGTAGTTGTTGTTTCTGTTTCTGGAATGGCAACCCATTCTAGTATTCTTGCTTGGATAATCCCATGGACAGAGGAACCTGGCATGCTATAGCCCATGGGGTTGCAAAAAGTCAGACACGACTGAGCAACTGAGCACTCACGACCTTATTCACAGTGCTCAGCTGTGAATGATATTGCTGATATTTTTTAAAATGACTTTCATTGCTTCTTTGTACCTTTAGTGATACCTGGGCACTGAATTGGTTTACTCTTCAGAAGTGGAAAGTCATAGGGCCCAAATCAAAGTTCCAACACAACAGCAAGGTGAAATCATAGAGTAGCTACCTGATCCACTTGCCATGATGAAGGGTAAAAAGTAGTCCCTATTGGGACTCTTTATTTGAGAGTTATCTTTGAAAACATAGAAAGATTTTGGGCTTCAGGTATTTTTTCTCTTTTTAAATTTTTGTCGATAAAGGCTTCTCTTCCAAATGAAAATGAAATGTAGACTTTGATATTACCTATGGTAGCCTAACCTAAGAACTAATGTGTTGACAAATGTCTTGATTACTTCACAATGGATGTTTTTCAATGATGATATTTAGAGTAAACATGAACTGCTTTCAGATAGAGTTCACACATTTGTGTGTAAAAACTAACCTGCAATATTACTAAAAAGCAATAATGTTTCAATATCATACCATTATTAGCATATAGACTTGTTTATTCAATGCTACCATTTAATTTGTTCTTCAGGATTACTTAGGGAATAAATTCAATACACAAATAGTAAGTACTTACTGAAACTTCTAATAGCATAGACAAGATATGTTAGTACTTACAATGATAAAAGACAAAATCTTGATTTCAAGAAATTTAAGATAAAGGTGACAAGGGCAGGGATGGATGTGAATGGGAGGGGTTGGTGGGGCTGGTGGTACAAAAGGGACAATAAGTATCTAAATAATCATAAAACAAGATTACAAGAAATGCAGTAGTACAGGTATGAGTACTGACCTATGGACTCTGGAAGACAGATATTAACTTCTTTTGGGAAAGACTTCATGGAGAAGAGGACACTTTTAAAGCAAATGAAATGTAAGCACAGAGGCATGGCAAGGCATTTGACAATGGTAATTCTGGCAGTATGAATAGAGGAATTGAGAAATAAACAGAGGAGATCATCTTGTGTTTCAAAATGGTGAATTCTTTCTAAACTAAATTAGACATGTCATTAAACATGTACACACACGCAAGATTTTATAAATAATGTTTGCAGTCATTCAGATCAACTACACTACATATTAAAACTTATTAAAATTACATTCTGTAATTATAATTTAGATGCTAAAGAAAATGTTAAGACCTTGCAATGACTCTCAGAGCTGTCCTGGGCAAAATCTGAAAGGGTGGCAGCAAGGTACTGAGGACAGTAAGGGCACACACAAGCCAAGTGAGAGGATGCCACGATATACTGTGTATCCTTAGTTGGAGCATCCCTTTACTATATTAGCTCTGTATCATAAATTGATATTAACTGAGCAGCAATTTCTATTTGACAGGCATTGTACGTGAAATAGGAATATAACAGTAAATTAAAGATATAGTCCCTGTCCTCATAGAACTTAGAATTCTGAGATGGGGTTGAGGTTGGTTGTGATACATAAGTAGAGATTCAAATACAGAGTACCTGATGGAGATGTAAAGAATGCTGTGTGAGCATACAGTGGGCTGCGTAGTTTGGAGAGGATGGGTCAGGAAGACATCCTAAAGAAGTGCTGCTTAAGTCTACGGTGTTAAGAATAAAGCAGGTGAACTGGGAAAACTAGACCAGGCAGAGGAAGGAACATGCAGACAAAGAGAAGTCATAAGGGAAGGTGGAATGAGAGAGAGGAGAGGAACATACACGGTGCTTTCTGGGAAGGGAAAAGTTTTGATGTGGCTGAAAGCTAGAATGTAAAATAGACTGAGGGTCATGGTCCTAAGTAGACTGGAAAAATAGGGGAGGAAATAGGGTACATTAGGAGTGCTGAGGTTTGTTAAGTAAGTATAAGTGTTAGTTGCTCAGTCGTGCCCGACTCTTTGTGACCCCAGGGACTGCAACCCATCAGGATCCTCTGTCCATGAGATTTTCCAGGCAAGGATACGGGAGTGGGTTGCCATTTCCTTCTCCAGGGGATCTTCCCAACCCAGGGATCCAACCTGGGTCTCCTGCCCTGCAGGCAGATTCTTTACCGACTGAGCTACAAGGGAAGCCAAGGATCCTTAAGGATTTCATAAAATTAAGAAATCTGCTAATGAGTTTTCAGCTGTTATATAACAGGATTAGATCTATGTTTTAAGAAGTTTACCATGGTTGTTGTGTTTAGAAAAGATTGCAGAATTACCACACAATTGCACTCTTTTCACACGCTAGTAATGTTCGAAATTCTCCAAGCCAGGCTTCAGCAATACCTGAACCTTGAACTTCCAGATGTTCAAGCTGGTTTTAGTAAAGGCAGAGGAACCAGAGATCAAATTGCCAACATCTGCTGGATCATCAAAAAAGCAAGAGAGTTCCAGAAAAACATCCATTTCTGCCTTCTTGACTATGCCAAAGGCTTTAACTGTGTGGATCACAATAAACTGTGGAAAATTCTTAAAGAGATGGGAATACCAGACCATCTGACCTGTCTCTTGAGAAACGTGTATGCTGGTCAGGAAGCAACAGTTAGAATTGGACATGGAGCAACAGACTGGTTCCAAATAGGAAAAGGAGTACGTCAATGCTGTATATTGTCACCCTGCTTATTTAACTTATGCAGAGTACATCATGAGAAATGCTGGGTTGGAAGAAATACAAGCTGGGATCAAGATTGCCCAGAGAAATATCATTAGCCTCAGACATGCACACGACACCACCCTTATGGCAGAAAGTGAAGAGGAACTAAAAAGCCTCTTGATGAAAGTGAAAGAGGAGAGTGAAAAAGTTGGTTTAAAGCTCAACATTCAGAAAATTAAGATCATGGCATCCAGTCCCATCACTTCATGGCAAATAGATGGAGAAACTGGAAACAGTGTCAGACTTTATTTTTCTGGGCTCCAAAATCACTGCAGATGGTGATTGCAGCCATGAAATTAAAAGACGCTTACTCCTTGGAAGGAAACTTCTGACCAACCTAAATAGCATATTTAAAAGCAGAGACATTGCTTTGTCAACTAAGGTCTGTCTAGTCAAGGCTATGGTTTTTCAGGTAGTCATGTACGGATGTGAGAATTGGACGGTGAAGAAAGCTGAGCACCGAAGAATTGATGCTTTTGAACTGTGGTGTTGGAGAAGATTCTTGAGAGTCCCTTGGACTGCAAGAAGATCCAATCAGTCCATCCTAAAGGATATCAGTCCTGGGTGTTCATTGGAGGGACTCATGTTGAAGCTGAAACTCCAATCCTTTGGCCACCTCATGCGAAGAGTTGATGTGTTGGAAAAGACCCTGATGCTGGGAAGGATTGGGGGCAGGAGGAGAAGGGGATGACAGAGGATGAGATGGCTGGATGGCATCACCAACTTGATGACCATGGATTTGGGTAGACTCTGGGAGTTGGTTATGGACAGGAAGGCCTGGCGTGCTGCGATTCATGGGATCGCAAAGAGTTGGACACGATTGAGCAACTGAAATGAACTGAAGATGGGAGGTCAGAAGACAAGAGGCTGATATCTCATATGGATATCTCATCCATATCATGATGGTGGTCTGAACTTGGGTAGGAGGCTTGAAAATGGAGAGAAGTGGGAGATCCTAGGCAGTATTTGGAGGTGGGCTCCATAGTACTTAAGAGATAGACTGGATGTGGAGTGTGAGGGAGATGAAGGGGCCACATACACTTGGATATCTGTCTTGGCCATTGGGAAGATGGTGTCTATTAGTTGAGTCTCCCCAGCAGTGCCATAGGGACTGAGAATATGAAATTTCAAAATTGCTTGTTCCTGGATCCTGCCTAGTTGACTTTAGTGTGTGTGTGTGTGTGATTTTTGCTGTGAGTGGAAGTGGCAGGGCTACCGTTTGTTTTTACTCTTCCTTCTCGAGATAATCCCTAATCATACTTGTTCAGTACAGAAAATGAACTGCCCCTGCTTCACTAAATTGAAATCCAAAAATGTACCAAATGACTAGACTAATTTTCACTGAGGAATTTGAAGAGGAACTCCTCCTCATGCTGCCATATGAAAATGGGTAATAACAGTATTTTTAACTCATTAGGCCTTATTGTTTTTGAAACTAGGAAAACTCTTTATATGGAGTAACACATTTCTAACATTAGGAAGCCTTTTAGAGATTACTGATGGCTAATTTTATAGATGAAAAAATTGTGGAGATTAAGTTATTGGCTGAAAGTCAATTGCCTGGTAGTTGATTAATTTCTTTCTACATTGTACTGATGTTGATTAAACAAATGAAAGTGGGGCACATGTCATCACAGGACCCATAAAATTGTTTTATGTAGGTATCACAATGGCCTGGTAATTTCTGTGGCAAAATGAGAGTTGTTCTGACAAATCATCTGAAATGGAATGTTATAGTTTCTGGTCTTGGCCATCATGTTTGCTTCTAAATTCTTTTGTTAAGCAATCTACATACATTTATCCAAAGCATAATTATATTAACATTGAGAAATACGGTATTTATAATCCTAATGTTTAACAAAGTACTTTGGATTAGCTCTTTAAAAATAAACTCTCTTGTATATAAAATTTCATAATTTTATTTCACATTATCAAGTGCCAATATTTCCAAACTTTTACTCACCCATATACAGTAGATTCAGTGCAAATATGTGTGAAAGGGGTATTGTAGCTTTCATACTACAAATCATATTTTAGCAGTCATATTTTTCTAGTCTGCCTTTTGTTTTTAGATGTTAAATGTATATTAATTAATCACATAAGCAATTCAGAAAAATGACATTACTAAAGATTAGGAAAATAAAATCTTAAATGTGCTATTCTGCACACATACTAACTTGGGCATATTCTCACCTAGGAATAAAAATCCTCTTTGGGGTTCATAATTTAAAATAAGAGCTTACTCCACATTCCCCACATAGGGAACAAATATTAAACACATTTTATGGTGCTTATATATTTATGACTTCTAATGAGATATGTTAAGAGTATTTTTCTTGATGGAATATGGACTAGATTTTCTATTTTCCTGAAAGACAGAGGCAAATTCCTTGTATCTCTTTGAATGATCTGGGCAGTTGCTAAGTTTCATTACGTCACTTAGAAAAGACCCATGGTTGAGCATGTTAGAAATGACTAAAATGGATTCAATTATTTTCTTTTTTACCTTTTTCTTTTTTTCAAGAGACTCAGGTACAGAGAAGATGGCCCGGGGAAACTTTAGAGAAGCCAAATTTTCTTTTCTTTATAGATATCTTTGAGTTTTAGCAATTTGTAAGCTTATAATGATGAGGGAGAAACTATAATAAAGAAAACAGACTCAAAGAAAATGTCAAAATTAAAATATAAATGAACTGTTTAATAATGGATTTGTTTCTATAACTTCCTAAAGATATCTTTATATATAAGCACAGAATTGAGGCTAGTAGTTTTCCCCCCTTGTGTCTAGAAACTGTCTCCAAATATCAATTAGAACAACATCCAGCATGCCAGGTCTTTAATAGTCCTTATTTCATGTATTCCTCACCTATCTATGAAGGAAGTAATATTTTTCCCCATTTAACAGATAGGGAGGCAGAAATTTAAAAGAAATTGACTTGTCCAAGATCACATTTTAAGTGATGGAATCTGGCTATCTATTGAGATCTACTGGATTCCAGAGCTTGGGCTCTTAATCCATATTGTGATTCCACCGAAGAGGCTGATATGTGTCTCTGGGAGAGAGACTGGTTTGGAGACTCTCTCCTATTCAGAGAATTCTCCCTTCATTATGCCACAGGCTAATATAGCTACACCACTTTTCTTACACTCAAAGTTGGACATGGCATTTGACAAACTTCTTCAGAGCTTAGAAAGCCTAAGAGGGTGAAGGTGTATGTGACATGTAGCTACTGAGATTTCCTAGGCCTGGCTGGTTCCTTCACAGTTGGTACATTTGGTGCAGTTTTTCAGAAAGTTGTCATTTGCACTGCCAATGCTGAGACAAAGAATGGATACAGATCATTTTGTAAACTTCATCTGTACTCCTGCATTCTTGACTGAACTTATTGGGTAAAAGTAATAAACAATATATTATTCGATGGGTGAAAAGGGGAGGGTAAATTTGAGGGATCATAGGACCAAGGTCTCTGGGTGCAAATTCCTTGAATAGATGGTTTACCTGGTGCTTTAATCCCCCCACTCTAAATATGCACTGAGGAGACTTGTTCTTCCAGGAAGATGCAGTAGGCCTCTTTTTTCCTATTTCTACTGCTAAATACAGCTAAAAATCTCAGATATTATTTATAAAATGCATATAAAAATTCAGAAGAAAGAAGGCAGACTAACTAGTGACCTCAGAACAGAAAATGTGGTGTGAATTCTCTAGATTTTCTTTTTGCCTCATAGATCTCTGAGTAGGACTGGAAAGCTGGTGATCCAGAAATGTAATGTGCTTAGACATGGCCATGGGCCAGTGGAGACCATGCAGGGAGTCTGAACTTCTACTCCCTCCTAGTAGCCACAAGGCAACCCACCTGCAGCGTCAGTGAAGGGCAAGCAAGGAACAGCAAAGAGGAACCCCTAGGACTTTTACCTCTGTCTGGAAGTTATAAGGCAGAGTCCCAGAAGGAAAGAAGTAGATATGGTTGAAAGAGCATTTGAAAAAATAATGGCTGAAAATCACCTAAATTTGGGGAAAAGACACAAACCTGTAGGTTCAAGTTGAGTGAATCTCAAACAGGATAAACCCAAAGATATTTATTTATGCCAAGACATATACATCACCTTTTAAAAACTAAGAAAGGAGAAAAAAAAACATCTTGAAAGCACCAGAGAAATGATACAGGAGAGGCATTGATCTTTGGCACTGGATGAATGGGTTGGCAACCAGCATTTCTTGCTGATTTTAGCTATTAGTCTTCTTTCTAACTTGACTCAACCAAGCTAATATGTACAGAGCATTTACAGATGCCAACAAATTATGCTGGGTACCCAGGGAACATTTGCTAATTCCATTCTTCCTATAATTGCTCCACAGGCGGTACTACCCTCAGAGCAAGTCAAAGAATCTCAGAATTATAAAGAAACTCAGAAAAAAAAAAAAAAAGGAAACAGCAGATTTCGTAATATGGGATTTCTAGATGAGCTTCAGCTCTGTGAACTCCCTGAAATTAATCAAAATATGCCAGCATGTATGTGCATTTTTCTAGGGAAATGACCATGGCTTGCATCAGATTCTCAAGACAGCTGGTGGCTCACAAAAGCTTTAGAGCGACCTTAAGTTTCTGCTCTTTTCAGGCAAAATCATATACTCCAACCTAGACAGAAAAGAAGTAGAGGAGGTATTCCCCATCATATACATCAAAATTACTGAAAGTCACCTCACAATTCTCTATTGTTAAGGAGAAAATACAAAAATGGCAGTTTCTAATTCCTTTTAGGCACTTGTAGAAATACAGGCTCATTAAAGAATGTTTGCCTGTAATCTTATTTTGAAAAATACTATCTGTTGGGTGATAAAAATAACCAATAAAAATAACCAATGCACTGTGATTTAAAATGTATTTTAAGGCTTTCCAGGTGGCTCAGTTCTAAAGAATACACTTGCCAATGCAGGAGACATGGATTCGATTCCTGGGTTGGGAAGATCCCCCTGGAAGAGAAAATGACAACCCACTCCAGTATTCTTGTCTGGAGAATCCCATGGACAGAGGAGCCTGGAGGGCAACAGTGCATTGGGTCACAGAGTAGGGCATGACTGATGGTCTCTGTCCAATGGGAAGTCATGTCCGATTCTTTGCCACCCCAGGGACTGTAGCACCCCAGGCTTCTCTATTCATGGGATTTCCCAAGCAAGAATCCTGGAGTGAGTTGTCATTTCTTTCTCCAGGGGATCTTCCTGACCCAGGGATCAAACCTGAGTCTCCTGCACTAGCAGATGGAATCTTTATCGCTGAGCCACCAGGGAAACCCAACCTGGCAGGCTATAGTCCATGGGGTCACAGATTCAGATATGACTGAGCATGCACACAAGCAAGCATTAGGTTTCCCCTACCTTTAAAGTCGTTTTATGAACTGTCGTGTGCCACTAAAGCCTCCAGCAAAGACAAAAACAGGCTTTCCTGTACTTTAGGTAGGATTTCTTCCAATGACAATGGAAAAGTTCAGACATACAAGGACGCAGCAACAGCCTCTTTATCTCAGTACCAGTAG
The DNA here is from genome assembly GCA_007570785.1 of Antilocapra americana. NCBI lineage: Eukaryota > Metazoa > Chordata > Mammalia > Artiodactyla > Antilocapridae > Antilocapra > Antilocapra americana. The sequence continues at coordinate 31,726,176 of ML660772.1, forward strand.
CCTGGTATGTAAGAAGATAGGACAAACTGTCCCATAATCTGCATTTCTTTTTCCATCTTAAAAAAAAAAAAAACATGCAAAAAAATTCTGTTGTAAATCAACTGAACTCCAATAAAAATTTAAAAAAATCTCTATTACTCAATATATAACAGCCAATTTATCAGAATAAAAGACTATTTTCTTTGGTGGGAAAAAACACAAAACAGCTATGACAGAAACAGATCCATGTGGTTTGTCTTTAGTGTGTGGCTGTCCCTAATTCTTTGGACCCCCCACCAAATCCTTCATGCAAGCCAGGTCAGCTCATATCTGGAGAAATGCATACAAAGGATTTTATATTGCTGTTGCTTGTTTTCTGATTAAAACTAAGGCTCCCAATGTTACCTGGAGAGCTAGAGACTGGATAATGCATTAGTTTAGGAAAAAAATGTGACTACCTGCTTTCATTAAGACCCCACAGCAGTTTGATTTACTCATACAATTCTATATTGGCTGTATCTACACAATCAAGGAATCACTGCTGATCCTTGTTAAACAAAGAATTCCATACCCCAACCTACAATGTAACCAGGAGAGGAACCTGGGAATCTAATGGTTTTTATCAATTTGTTTGATCCTTGCATTCAAACAAGTTTGAGCAATCTTCTTAAACTTGAATGTGTATAACATTATCCTGGGTTCTTAAAACAAAAGCATATTCTGATCCAATTGGTTGGGGGTGGGGTGGAGGGGCAGCGCCTGAGACTGCAGTTTTTAACAAGTCCTAAGGTGATACTGCTGCTGTGAGGACACTTTAAGTAGCAAGGATGGAGAGAGTATGCCTCATGTGGCTTGTGTGTAAATCAGTACATGCCATAACATCTGCCTTCTGCATCTGTGGATTCTCTACCAGGCGCCTCTTCCCTACCTTGATGTTGCCCATTTCTCATTTTTCACTGATTATATCTCTAAAAGCTGGAGTCATCAGTTAACATAAGGCATCTACTCATCTCCACTTAGTTTATAAAAAGTTCACAAAGATAAAAACATTCTGAAATAAACAGAAATGGACACCACAAATTAACTTACATAATAGGTTTATACTTAACATAGTACTTCTCACCATGGAGATGTTACTCAGTTAATATAAACATTTTTTGTTTTTGTTAAACAATAAATCTCTTCTCCATTTCAATGTCAATATAAAGTATTTTTTTTTACATTAAATCTTCTCTTCATTTCAATGTTAGATATATTGAATACATTTTCCCACACAGAGATAAGTTTTAATTTCTGACCAATTGTATTTAATGTCTAGGTACAGTACTAACTTGGGCGATAACAAAACAAAAATCCAATAAAAATATGGAGAAAAAACTCCTCAATGATGCAGGAGGCAGTGATTATAACTGAACAGTGGCAATTCCCTAGGATTCTGGGCAAGAGTTTCCTTCTTCCTACTGAGAATTCTGAAACTATGAAATATTACTTATGCAAATTTCAGTAAATGCAAATTACAGATGGCATTTTCCAGTGCATTATCTGTTGTGACAAAAACATGTTGTTTTCCCTTTAACACAGTATATCAATTTGTTCCTTTTTATAGGAAAATAACCAATAATATGGTACTTCTCTATTAACTGTTTCTTGGGAACATTCAGACACCAAAGCTCAGTTCTGAAACTCAATAGCACAAAGGTTTTCAGGGGAAGGCTGGATTCAGGAGGCCCTTCAAAATCACATCTGTCCATTTCTTTTTCGTGCATACACCCCCAAACAAGCACAGATGCCTGTAATGCTGAGAATCACACCTAACAAGAGAGCAATTGCATCTCCGGCTTCTACTGCTTCAACAACAGGCAGCACCAAAAGCAATGAAAAGAGGACTAGGAACAACTGTGTTGAAACTGAGATCATGATGTGGCTGGTTCTTGAAGGATGAAGATTTCTATAAATTAAAACATGAAAAAAAAAGGAATCAATAAAAATTCCCAACCTTTTCAAATGACAATATGAATACATGATAAGTAACAGTTCATGCAACCTTTTCAATTAAGGACTATATATTCATATTCATCTTATTTTATGGTGAAAGAACCTTTGGGAAGTAAATGGTCATTAAAGATGGTCATTTGAGGCTAATCTCCCTTTCTCATGATAATTTCCTGACTCCAACGATTTTTCCACACTGTGTAACGCTAACACTGTGGGTATCAACAAAACAGAAACTGAACAGTAGAACATAATAAGAAAAGATAGATGATGATGCACAAGCCACTAACTTGGAAACTGTCCTACTGAGTGAAAATTACATTTTCTTAGGATCTCTCCTATCCAAGAAACGCAGACAAATCTAGCAAAGTCAAACAACATATAACTGTGAAGTCGTGGGGAAATAGTAAGACTTACCAAAGAAACCGGTACTTAATTCTATCTGACTCCCTTCCAGCAGCTCCGGATGCTGAGGCTAAAAGATTCCACGTGACAGCGCCTACTATCAGAGGGGCGTAGCAGGATTTAAAAATTACACATTATTAATTGTTATTTTAAAGAGACATCTAGAATCAGTGCAGAGCAGGGAGGTTGTACGGAAGGGAGAAGAATGGGTAATAACTAAAGGCAGTTTGTTCAAACGGGAACTAGATTTAAAAGTTGGTTAGTTCGCCTATAAAGAAAAAGCTAAAAAAAAAAAAAGTCAACCGAAAACCAAGTTCGTCCCAGGACTTGAAAGTAAGACTTTAAAAACAATCCTGCTTTGGCCCGGCAAGGTGCAAATTTACCCCGTGTGACAAATATACTGGGTAAGCTAGGGAGCCTTCGGAGATAAGCACGTACAGTACCTTCAAAGAAGCAGCCATTACAAAAATGGCGAGCAGGGCGGAGTCACCAAACTACATTTCCCACAATCCCCGGTGCCCACAACTCCCATGATTCTCCGGCGCGCTCCCGTGTAACTGGCTGCGGCCTGACGGTCGCGCTGTACCGGCGGCGCAGAGGAGCGAGCTCCCGGGTTTCCTCACGTGGCCAAGTCTGTTACTGGTAAAGTGGTGTACGGAAGCTCACTGAAAAAAAAAAAAAGGGCAAAAAATGACAGCAAGTGTTTTTCTTTTAGTTTTTAATGCTGTTCAAGGTTTCAAAACACACAAGAATTTTTGTCCTTTGACTGAAACGCATGCCCCTCAGCCTGAAGAGATCAGGAACAAAGCCATCTCTTTTACATTTAAACTAGCAGCTTCTAACATTTTTGAAGGAGGGAATCCTTTGACACCATCTTTTAAATGTCTTATGACGTTTGTTAATTCTTTTTAAGCAGTGGGGAGAAATATGATTAATAAGACGGTTTGGAAAGTGTTTAATACGTTTGTAGGGAAAAACAAACTGGGAGTTCAAGGAAAAACAAGTTAAACATTCTTAAGATCTCGGATTCAGGTTCTAGAGTTCTGAGTTTCCCCATTCAGGAGTGCAGTGTATGGTACACTTTAGAGACTTCTCACTCATGTGTTTGTGATACCCACCCTAAATATCCACAAATATGGAAAGTTGTAAGTTATTACTTTTAAGTCATAAGGATAAATTATTTGCATAAGAAAGCCCTCCTGAAAGGCTTTCTTGCAATCTAATCTATGAAATCCTTACTGAACCTTTCTAGTCACCCAGTCTTCTGAACTCTCATTTACTGACTAGAAAATTTATTTGGCACTCAGGAAATTATCAGTTATTAATAATGTGGCTTAGTCCCCTTGATTGTCTCTCAGACACGGAAGGTATATTTCAGTTCAGTGCCTGTAATTGGAATGTAATTTTTTTACTATTGGTCATCTTTTTTCTTACACTTTACTAATCTCTGGACTGACAGCAAAGCTTTACGTTGCTAGCTTTTAACACACACACAGCAGGTGCTCAGAAATGTTGGTTGATAACAATTATTTGAATAAATAAATGTGCCATCTGGTTTCCATGAGAGACAAAGCAGTGTCAAATAAACCAAAGCAAGGTGTCTTGCGAATTGGAAGTCTGTGGATAATTACACAATAAAGTCACATTACTTCTCTAAACTTGATTATTTTTTAAAAAACTTGACTATTTTAACAAATTCTGTCTTTGACTTATTTGCCTTGAGCTCCTTCTAGTTTTGTACTTTTCTAATCAGTTATATTTGAAATAGGAACTATTTTAAAATATTCTCTAGCATTCTAGTGTGAACAATTTGAGGATTTAATTTTTCCATATATGTTTATTCAGTTAGCTGAAGTCAGCAGAGACCACAACAAATTTAGTATTATTGCAGACTTGTTTCTAGGTGTGTCAGCATTGAAAATAATGGACTAATTTTAACTTTGAAGAGTCTGTAGGTGGTAAAATGCTTTTTCTTTAAATTATGTTAAGAGATCACTTGGCCTATCTGAAAAAGAGTGGCAGAAGTTTGTGCAGGGATGTTTTGGACCCATGTAGTTTCAAAATAAAATTGGTTAACTCTTTTAACCAGTATCTCCCCTAATCAGGCAGTTAACAAAGGTGTTGCTATATATGCTTTTGTCTGCCTTCTCACAACCCTAATTTCCAAGTAGAATGATATCCTAGTTCTCAATTTTTTCTTATTCCCCTAACTAGTGATTTAAAAATAAATCAGATCATTTATTCCTTGTTTAAAGTTCTCCAGTTCCATCACAATAAGCGTAAGTCCACACTCCTTATTAAGACTCAAAATATGCCCCACACATTTTGGCCTCTGCCTGCTTTCCTAACATAAGCCTTCCAGTCACTCATTCATTCATGCTCATTCCAGTCGAATCAGACTCATCTTTTTGTTGTTTTTTAAACATGCCAATTTTGTGGTTTTATTGATTCAAATTTTTATTGAATCAAATTTTGTTGGTTAATATTTAGCCACTTTTATACTGTTCATAGTAGAAACTACCTTATAAGTAAGAAGTCTGCTGTTGGGGTTAACTGTGAAGGTATTTAGAGATTATTTTCAGTCTTCACTCAAAATTTAGGTCTTACATATTTTCTCTATCCTATTAATAGCGAAACTTTATGTCTGCATATATATATAAGACACAGGATGGTAAAATGCTTTAGAAAAAGCATTTCTAAAACATAAGCATACTTTGTTAGGAGCCTGCCTATAATGGTCCCTATTTATTCCTCTGTCCACTTGGTGCACAATTGGTAAGTCCACCTGGATGGTGTATTTTTTTCTTAGCGATACCTGAATGGTTTCTTTTAAGTACTTTTTTTTTAAGCTTCTGTGTTTTTACCTTTATTCTTTTTTTTATTTTTATTTTTAAAATTTTATTTACTTTATTGTGTTGGTTTTGCCATACAATGACATGAAACCGCCA
>ML660772.1:31736499-31754888 GCA_007570785.1 Antilocapra americana
TTGGAGAAATGTCTGTTAAGTTCTTTGGCCCACTTTTTAATTGGGTTGTTTATTTTTCTAGAATGGAGCTGCAGGAGTTGTTTGTAAATTTTTGAGATTAATTGTTTGTCTGTTGCTTCATTGGCTATTATTTTCTCCCATTCTGAAGGCTGTCTTTTCACCTTGCTTATAGTTTCCTTTGTTGTGCAAAAGCTTTTAATTTTATCTCTTTTTAAAAAATAGTTATTTGGCTGTGCTGGATCTTAGTTGCAGCATACAGGATCTTTGGTCTTTGTTGCACCATGCTCTTAGCTGTGGCATGTGGGATCTAAGTCCCTGACCAGAGATTGAACCTGGGCCCCCAGTATTGAGAGTGTGGAATCTTAGCCACTGTACCACCAGGGAAGTCCTGTGAAATTATCTTTTTATGTAGTACTTTATCCATGGTAATGGACTGATTAAAAATATTGACTTTGGAGATGTCATCTGCTGACCCATCTCTGCCACTTACTAACTCAGTGAATTTGTGCAAATTAATCTAACTTCTTTAAACTTGAGTTTTCTCATCTGTAATGGGAAAATCACCATTCTTTTGTAGGATTTCCATTGTTGATTAAATGAAGTGATACATAAAATGCTCGATATGGTCAGTGTTTAAAACTCTCATAGATATGGGACTAGCTGATCAGATAACATTTAATTATTGCACAAGAAAATTTAAAGTCAGGACTATCTTGCCTATGGAAGGGTGAAAAAAATATTTCTCATGGAAAAAAAGATTTTCTTAGAAAGCATGTTTTCATGATACATGGGGTAAGACTTTGATTGATTTATATTTAATAAATGCTTAAATAGTAACTAACGTGTATCAGCAGCTCTTCTACACATTAACCAGTGTAGCTCCCTTTAGTCCCTAAAATAATCCTCTGAGGGAGATACTATTATTAACCCCTGATACAGATGCAGAAACTGAGGCATGGTTAAATAATTTGTCTAAGGCCACATAAGTGAGTTAGAATATGAACCTAGGAAGTTTGACAAAGTCTGCCTCTTAATCATTGCCCACATGCTTTCATGTGGAAAATGTCCACAACATCAAACTGCACTTTAATTTTCTTAGAAATAAAATGTTCCAGTGTTGCTTAGGAAACCTAACTGTGGTGAGTCACTGAGGAGTTGTTGGTGTTTATATACTTCCTTCTAGGCTCTAGTTTGGTGAATGAATGAATATCGGTATTCACCTAATTTGTTAATTGATTTTGACTTTTATAGGTATATACAAAAAATATTTTTTAAAAATTAAGCTATGTCTGACTGAATCTCAGAAGAGTGCTTACTGATGGGCACAGACATCATATGTAAAATAACATAGATTGTGATGTATTGGCAAATCTTAACTATCATGAAATTACTGAAGTCTATATAATGTACAAAATTTAAAAAGAAAGAAAAGAAAACCTTTTGAAAATCTTTGCTTAGAAGTTAAAAACTTAGTCATTGTGAAAGTATGAGAAGTTTTGAGCAATTTAATATGTGCAGTTCATAGGGAAGTAGTAATTCCTGTGTAAAGACCAGGTGCTCGTTATGATTAAGCACTGGTAACCATGGAGACAGCATGAAATTTATAAAATTAAAAACATACCAGATAGAAAATGCAAGTTGGAGAGTGAATCATGCCCCAACTGGTCTTAGCTTGATTTCTCTCAAATCTAAAGACTTAAAGAATTTCTATCTGGTCATTTTCTAAGTAAAATCATTCACTTTTCAGACTCTGAATCTCTGCTTTGGATATCTCAACTTGTTCTTTGAAAATGCTTTTTATCTAAAGTCAATTTAGTCATGATAGAATGTGTGTAGGGTTAGAGATTTTATAAGTAAGAAATAGCTTGAAAGCAGTAACTTTTAGATTGATCTTGGTAACTTAAATGAGTACCTGAACCTTTTATGTAGACATTTACTGTGAATTTTCAGTTGGCATACTGTAAGCGATTGATCATATTTAGTTTTTCAAATGTTTCTTTTGATAAATTAAATAGATGGTCCAGGTGGAGAACTTTATGGTATAACATCAGTTCTGTCATGGAATGATTTGTTCATTCGTGAAATGGTGAGCTGGAGAGCAACAATAAAGTTTCTTTACTCTTGTCTGTAATATTTTGATTGTTTATAAATCTATTCCCTGAGTCTTTTATGACAACAGGTTACTTGCCTGTAGATATTCTGAAAGTGGTATTGTTTGAATTTAAAGCCATCATAAATAATTTAAAAATTATAACAAAAAAGTCTTACTTTCAGGAAGTAAAAACTCCTGTTACTCAAGGAGGTTGCCAGATTTTCTATTCAAAGGAAAATTCTTAATTTTAAAAGTAGAATAGATTATATTTTAAAAAAAGATTGCAACTGGTTCAGTTGAGAAAAAGGTCCCATACAATGCTCTTCACAGATTCATTTGATTGTGATTTGGACCTACTTTAATGCATTTTTAGCTCCCGTTTATCAGAGAGTCAAAATAAGTGACCTCAGTTGGACAGTCAAAGTGAAGCATTGCCTTTGTGAACATGCCTATCAACACTGAGATGTATTAAAGTGAATGTGGTTGTGCTGCATAGGAGTAGGGACATAATCCTTTCATCTTCTCTGCTTTAGTAGGACCTTTCATAAGAATGCTCATTATACTGTTGGTCACCAGGTTTTTAAAGGGACCAAGAGAGACAACAGAGAGCCCAGAGATGAGTGACAAGAGTTGATTCAAGTGATCCGAAAGTTAGTCCTGGAACAGGGTTCTCAAAATGTATTATGTGGCTCACTTTCTTCCCAAGTGACATGGGGAATTTATTTAAAAATGTAAATTTCTTAAAGAAATTCTCTAGATAGTTCTTAGGTTCATGAGATCTTGGAACCTTTGTCATTGGAGAAAGTAAGTATTGGGCCTGATTATTTGGGAAGAGGAAATATAGAGGAAACTGAATAATGATCTTTCACTTAATTAATAATAAATTTAATAAGACGCAATTTGAATTATCCATCCTGCTCTCATGTACCCTTTTCCAGTTGCTGATCAAGCAGGAAATACAAATATTTCTTGATATTTGTTCATGTATTAAAAGGTATTTTTTCTCATTATTTCTTATAAACTTTCTTTTCTGTCTCTAAAACTTATTTTTTAAAAAATCTATAAAACATTCTGATGATTTCCATTGTTAGAACTGTAGAAACATCTCATTCCTCAGAGAAAACAAAGCCTTTTCTAGCAGTCAAATGAACTCATTAACAAAATGGATAGTATTAGCAGCTTTAAAACATAATAATGCAGTTGTGACTTTCACATGGTTACTTCTTACAATAATCTGTTAAAGGTTAGGACAAAGTATTAAATGCAACTCACTGAAGGTGATCAGAAAGGTATGAGGTTGGTTCCTAACATGTAGCTTTCTGGTAATTCAGCATTAACCAAGGACTGAATTTTTAAAGCTTTGGACCTATCTTCTTTAAACGTTTATTCTCTCAGTAGGTATTTGGAAGGGAACTGGATAACCTGAAGTGTTGGTCTTCTAAATTTCTGGCTAAAGGCCTATTCATATGTTTTGGAACTGTAACCAGGATGTGGAAAGATCATTATCTTGTTATGAAAATTGAGTAGCTCTAACAAGTGTTTTCTCCCACAGTTATAGCTGGGTAAAGTGGGGCTTGGGCCCAGGTCTTAATCTCTTTCAGCTATAGCTCACTGATTTTTCATACTGTTCCTAGTATTGTAATATACTTATAGTAGCATTTTTGTGTTGTTTATTTGCTAAGTGGAATCTGACTCTTTTGTGACCCCATGGACTGAAGCCTGCCAGGCACCGCTGTCCATGGGATTTTCCAGGCAAGAACTCTGGAGTGGGTTGCCATCTCCTTCTCCAAGGGATCTTCCCCACCCAGCCATCAAACCCAGGTCTCTTGAATTGCAGGCAGATTCTTTACCACTGAGCATTATATAAATATTTGTTGAGTAAATGAATAATTTTTCGACTGAAAAAAGTGCACAATGTGAGAATTGTGAGTTAAGAGTTATTTGGAGCAAAATGATGACTATAGCCTGGGAGGTGGCCTCTCGGAACTGCTCCATAGAGGTGAAAGAAGTGACATCAATATATATGTGATTCTGGTGAAGAGGGATAGGAGTAACCAATCACACATTTGGAAGAAGGTGGCAGCTAGTTATGAAAAGCAGGTGTCTCTGCTAATGATTTTAGTGCTTTTCTGGATAGGAGAAGATGCAAGAAATTGGGCTGATAAAATCTTTTATCTGAAGACCTGTTCTGCCAGTTTTTTCCAGATCACAGACTGCCTCATTTCCACCTCATTTCTACTGATTTCCACCCTAAACTCCTTTCGGGGCATGTTGGAGGTCAGCAACTGCAGTGGCTAGTGACTTCATCCTTGTAGAGGCAGATGATGAGTGACAATTTTTAGTTGACAAAATATGGCTAAAGTTTTAGTCAGCATAAAGCTCAGTTTGAATCAATATATGTGACATAGCAATGGAAACAATGAGTGTAATCTTGGGCTGCAAGAATAGATGTGTAGTATCTAGAATGGAGAAAGAAAGTATTACTTTGCTGTTTCCATTTTGGGGCAAGTCTGGCAATATAGTGTTCTTTTATAGGTCCCACAGGTGGCTCAGTGGTAAAGAATCTCCTGCTAATGCAGATGATGCAGGTTCAATCCCTGGGTCCGGAAGATTCCCCTGGAGTAGAAAATGGCAATCCACTCTAGTATTCTTACCTGGAAAATTCCACGGACAGAGGAGCCTGGTGGGCTGCAGTCCAGGTGTCACAATGAGTTGGACACAACTGAGAAACTGAACATATGCGCACTTTCAGAGAAACGTTAACAAACTGGGTGTTAACTAGTAGTGTGATATGATAAGACTACAATTATTAATTGAAAAATGTAGTTGAAAAACAATGGAATGTAAATAAAAAGATTCATTGAGACTAACTAGTATTTTTCATAGCTATCCTGTAGGAGAGGCACTGAGGGAAGGAGTTTGTATTGTTCTGGATGCCTGGGGGTGACAGAGATAGAGAGGCATGTATTAGCTCAATATAAGGAAAGCTTTCTAGTGTTTTAAGAGAGAAGTGGCTGCATTGGTGAGCAGTAAACCCTTGATCAGTCAGTAGGTTGGCTTAATTAACACTTTACATGGTGTTACAGAAAGGATCCATGCTTCAAAAGGATGATCAGCTTAGATGTCCTTGAAGGTTCCATCTGAACCTGACATTCTCTTGTTCTCTCATCTCCTCCTACCACCCCCAAGTCTTATGCTAGTTGTCTGGTGCTTATTACAAGAGTTTGTTTAAAAAACCTCTGCTGCTGCTGCTGCTAAGTTGCTTCAGTCGCATCTGACTCTTTGCGACCCCATAGACCACAGCCCACCAGGCTCTTCTGTCCCTGGGATTCTCCAGGAAAGAACACTGGAGTGGGTTGCCATTTCCTTCTCCAATGCATGAAAGTGAAAAGTGAAAGTAAAGTTGCTCAGTCAGGTCTGACTCTTCAAGACCCCATGGACTGCAGCCCACCAGGCTCCTCCATCCATGGGATTTTCCAGGCAACAGTACTGGAGTGGGATGCCATTTCCTTCTCTGAAAAATCTCTGAGACCCTGCTATTTATCTTTTCAAAGGCTTTATTTTTAGTATTTCTTTATTTAAAGTTGGAAGCAAAATGGACTTCTATTTCTGAAGAGAAAACTTTGTTGATGATTTCTTAATATTTGTAAATGCATAAGTACATGATATATTGTTTATTATTTATATTTTATCACCAGTATGTGTAACTGATACTGTTTCATATATAATGCTAAAGCAAACAGATGAATGGTAGATTCTGTATATTTTATTTAGACCAGTAAAAGTTTATAATCTGAGGATTAGGATAAAAGCTTAACCAAGTTTTTTTGAATGTGATATGTCTTAAAAATGGATTTACTGTGGAAGACTACAGTATTACTACAAAATGCTTCCTGCCATTACTCAGATGTTCTCAACAGACTTGTGACTAGTAAATCATTGTACTGTACATTTGTACTTTGCTGAATGATTAAATCTTGGACCAAAGTAAGTTTTATATTTCTTTTTATTTTAAATGTCAAATAATGCTTTCCTGGGAAATGAACTATTTTGATTTAACTTCTGAGTGAGTAAATTCCTTAAACACTGGGTATCAAAGTACAGTTGACCCTTGAGCAATATGGGTTTGAACTGTGGGGGTCCACTTGAATTTTTTCCGATAAATATATTGGAAACTTTTGTGGCAATTTGCAACAATCTGATGAAACTCAGAGAAACTGTGTAGAAAAAATGTAGAAAAAATTAAGAGAAAAGTGTCATGAATGCATAGAATACATGTAGATACAGGTCTGTTTTATCATTTAGTACCATAAAATATACACAGATCTATTATAAAGAATTAAAATGTATAAAAAAAATTACACATACACTTATAGACCATATATAGCACCATTTGCAGTGGAAAGAAATAGAAACAGATGTAAAGATGTAGTTTTCTAGGCTTTAGCAGTACTTAAACTGAGAATTTCCTGATGTACAAACAGGGTTTAGAAAAGGCAGAGGAACCAGAGGTGAGATTACCAACATTCGTTGGATCATGGAGAAAGCAAGGGACTTCTAGAAAAACATATACTTCTATTTCATTGACTACTTAAAAGCCTTTGACTCTGTGGATCACAACTAACTGTGGAAAATTCTTATAAAGATATGGGAGTACCAGACCACCTTACCTGTCTCCCCAAACCTATATATGAGTTAGGAAGCAACAATTAGCACCATATATAGAACAACTGACTAGTTCAAAACTGGGAAAGGAGTACGACAAGGCTGTATATTAGCACCCCGCTTATTTAACTTCTGTGCAGAATACATCCTGTGAAATATGGGGCTGGATGAATCACAAACTGGAATCAAGATTGCTGGGAGAAATAACAACCTCAGATATGTGGATGATACCACTCTAATGGTGAAAGCAAAGAGGAACTAAAGAGCCTCTTGATGAGGGTGAAAGAAGAGAGTGAAAAAGTTGTCTTGAAACTCAGCATTCAGAAAACTAGGATTATGGCATTTGATCCCATCACTTCATGGCAAATAGAAGGGGAAAAAGTGGGAGAAGTGACAAATTTTCTTTTCTTGGGCTGCAAAATCACTGTGGATGGTGATTGCAGCCATGAAATTAAAAGATGCTTGCTCCTTGGAAAGAAATTTATGACAAACTTGAAAGCATATTAAAAAGCAGACACATCACTGTGCTGACAAAGGTCCCTACAGTCAAAGCTATGGTTTTTCCAGTAGTCATGTACAGATGTGAGAGTTGGATCATCAAGAAGGCTGATAGCTGAAGAACTGATGCTTTCCAATTATGGTGCTGGAGAAGACTCTTGAGAGTCCCTTGGACTGAAAGGAGATCAAACAAGTCAATTCTAAAGGAAACCAACCCTGAATATTCATTGGAAGGACTGATGCTGAAGCTCCAACACTTTGGCTACCTAATATGAAGAGCCAACTCATTGGAAAACACCCTGATGCTGGGAAAGACTGAGGGAAGGAAGAGAAGGGGCAACAGAGAATGAGATGCTTAGAGTGCATCGCCGACTCAGTGAACGTGAATTTGAGCAAACTCCAGGAGATAATGAAGGGCAGGGAAGCCTGGCATGCTGCAGTCTGTGAGGCTGCAAAGAGTCAAATCTGTCTTAACAACTGAGCAAGAATAAAGTGAAGTGAGAGTTGCTCCGACTCTTGCGACCCCGTGGACTAAACAGTCCATGCAATTCTCCAGGTCGGAATACTGGAGTGGGTAGCCTTTCCCTTCTCCAGGGGATCTTGCCATCTCAGGGATCAAACCCAGGTCTCCTGCATTGCAAGTGGATTCTTTACCAGCTGAGCCACAAGGGAAGCCCAAGCAACAAAAGGAACTTCCTTGATAATCCAATCCTTAAGAATCTGTGCTTTTACTACAGGGGGCATGAGTTTGATCCCTGGTTGGGGAACTAAGATCCCATATGCCACATGGTATGTAGTACATTATTCCTGATGTAATAATTTCATAGTTACCTCCTGTTGCTATTGTAGTGAACTTGTTTTGCAGTAAGAACTGTATGAGATATTTTTGTGTTTTTTTAAAGTTATAATGTTTCTGGTACTATATTATGAATATGACTGTAATACTGTATACCATGAAAATTTTATAACAATTCATTCATTACCATACAGACTAGCTACTCTGGCTACTATAAAGTAATCATATTGCTGCTTCTTCATTATGAATACATGAATCACTATACCTGTAAATATGAATTTCTTTTTCATATTATCTTTTTGTTTTTGATTTGTAGTGTTAGTATTCTGTATAACAGCTACAGTATTTTGTATCATATAATGCAGTATTAATGTAGGTTGTTGTTCAGTCGCTATTGTGTCCAGCTCTTTGTGACCTATCACTGCAGCACGCCAGGCTTCCCTCTCCTTCACTGTCTCCTGGAGTTTGCTCAAACTCATGTCGATTGAGTCAGTGATGCCATTGACTGATCCTCTGTCGCCCTCTTCTCCTCCTTCCCTCAATCTGTTACTGACAGACAATTCATTTTTTAGACAGATAATGTAAACTTATGGCATCTATAAATACAGTATTGTAAATCTATTTTCCTTTTGGTTTTCTTACTCTTTTCTTTTCTCTACTTTCTTTATTATAAGAATACAGTGTATAAAACATATAACATACAAAATATGTGTTCATTGACTGTTTATGATATTGGTAGGGCTTCTATTCAACAATAGACTGTTGTAGTTAAGATATTGGAGAGTCAGAAAGTTTTGACTGCATGGGAGTTGGTGCCCTTACCCCCTGTGTCATTTAAGGGTCAACTGTATATTTGACTTTTGAGCATGTGAATACCAAAATATGTGCAGTGTGCTGATCTGGAAACATGCTGACCCTGCTTGTTATACCATCTAGGTGCTTGAAGCAAAGCCTGAAAGAAAACCTAGGTTAAAATTTTGTTGTCTTCTTGAAGCAGTTCCTTAGTATCAGTTTTTTAGGTCAGATATTTTCTCCCTGGATTGCCAGAGAGTTTGGGAAGAAAATGTTAAAATTATTTTTATAATTACTTTCCTCTGGAAAGTAAGAAATACAAATGTTCTGACATTTATCACATGGCTTAATGCTAGTGCCTTTCACTGCCCACTTGTCAAATAGTCATGGGTTCTAAAGAGTCTCCCAGCTATTCTAAAGAGTGGGAGTCAAACATCATATCCATATTTATTAGTTCATTTTCAACATATAATAGTTTTCTTGTGGCTCTTGTCTTTCTTGTTTAGTAGATGAACATATTGAGCTATATAGTTTTGGTTCAAATAACTTTCAAAGATTCTTGCCCCAAAAACCCCATGGGTTAAATATAATACTAACCACTCAAATGATTACAAAATGAATTTCATGATTTAATAAGCACAGCCAATAATGTGCCTCATCTATTTGGATCTTTTTACCTTTGTGTAGCATTTTCTTTCTAGATTATGGCAACCAGAATTGAATTAAGATACCAGACTTTTGAATCATTGCATCAGTGTTAAGCTAAGTTTGAAGGAGATGATGTATATTTGATTGCATTGATCTTTATTTTAAAGTTATTAATAAGAATATTTTAGTGTGAGGAAAGATTTTGGACCACTAATTAATAACCTGGTATTACATAAAATTTTAATTTCATTTTATTTTTTATAATACTTGTTATTATATGTTTTGAAATGTACCTCAGTTCAGTTCAGTCGCTCAGTCATGTCCGACTCTTTGTGAACCCATGAACCGCAGCACACCAGGCATCCCTGTCCATTACCAACTCCCGGAGTCCACCCAAACCCATGTCCATTGAGTCAGTGATGCCATCCAACCATCTCATCTTCTGTCGTCCCCTTCTCCTGCCCTCAATCTTTCCCAGCATCAGGATCTTTTCCATTGAGTCAGCTCTTTGTATCAGGTGGCCAAAGTATTGGAGTTTCAGCTTCAGCATCAGTCCTTGCAATGAGTATTTAGGACTAATTTCCTTTAGGATGGACAGGTTGGATCTCCTTGCTGTCCAAGGGACTCTCAAGAGTCTTCTCCAACACCACAGTTCAAAAGCATTAATTCTTCATCACTCAGCTTTCTTTATTGTCCAACTCTCACATCTGAATGTGACTACTGGAAAAACCATAGCCTTGACTAGATGAACCTTTGTTGACATAGTAATGTCTTTTCTTTTTAATATCTGTCTGGATTGGTCATAGCTTTCCTCCCAAGGAGCAGGCGTCTTTTAATTTCATGGCTGCAATCACCATCTGCAGTGATTTTGGAGCCCAGAAAAATAAAGTCAGTCACTGTTTCCACTGTTTCCCCATCTATTTGCCATGAAGTGATGGGACTGGATGCCATATTTAAGTTTCCTGAATGTTGAGCTTTAAGCCAGCTTTTTCACTCACCTCTTTCATCCTCATCAAGAGGCTCTTTAGTTCCTCTTCACTTTCTGCCATAAGGGTAGTGTCATCTGCATATCTGAGGTTATTGATATTTCTCCTGGCAGTCTTGATTCCAGCTTGTGCTTCTTCCAGCCCAGCGTTTCTCATGATGTACTCTGCATATAAGTTAAACAAGCAGGGTGACAACATACAGCCTTGACTTACTCCTTCTCCTGTTTGGAACCAGTCTGTTGTTCCATGGCCAGTTCTAACTGTTGCTTCCTGACCTGCGTACAGGTTTCTCAAGAGATAGGTCAGATGGTCCGGTATTCCCATCTCTTTCAGAATTTTCCACAGTTTATTGTGATCCACACAGTCAAAGCCTTTGGCATAGTCAAGAAAGCAGAAATAGATGTTTTTCTGGAACTCTCCTGCTTTTTTGATGATCTAGCGGATGTTGGCAATTTGATCTCTGGTTCCTCTGCTTTTTCTAAAACCAGTTTGAATATCTGGAAGTTCACAGTTCACATATTGCTGAAGCCTGGCTTGGAGAATTTTGAGCATTACTTTATGAGCATGTGGGATGAGTGCAATTATGTGGTATTTTGAGCATTCTTTGGCATTGCCTTTCTTAGGCAAAACTGGCCTTTTCCAGTCCTGTGGCCATTGCTTAGTTTTCCAAATTTGCTGGCATATCGAGTACAGCACTTTCACAGTGTCATCCTTCAGGATTTGAAATAGCTCAACTGGAATTCCATCACCTCTACTAGCTTTGTTCATAGTGATGCTTCCTAAGGCCCATTTGACTTCACATTCCAGGATGTCTGGCTCTAGGTGAGTGATCACACCATCGTGATTATCTGGGTCATGAAGATCTTTTTTGTATAGTTCTTCTGTGTATTCTTGCCACCTCTTCTTAGTATCTTCTGCTTGTTAGGTCCCTACCATTTCTGTGAAATGTACCTACTAGAACAGTAAATGATATAATTTCTATGTTATATATGTGAAGATTTAAAACATTTTTATTCATAAAAGTAAATAGTTCCTTTGACTCTTGAACAACATAGGTTTGAATTGTGCAAGTCCACTTACAAGCAGATTTCTTTCAACAAATGTACAGTTGGCTTTCCACATATGCTGGTTCTGAATCTGCTGGTTCAGCACCCATGGATACAGAGGGTCCACTATGAGAGTTATGTATACTCAGATATTTGTGTCTGTGGTGGGTCCTTGAACCAGTTCCCTGTGAATGCTGAGGGATAACTAGAAGAATCTGGAGACACTAGTCTAGTTTTAATTCACTGGGAATGAGAGAGAGAGGCATATCATTTTATTTCCCCCTAAAACATAAAATAATGAATCTTTTTCCACACTTATGTCTTCCTATCCCCAACAGAAATAGATTCTTGTCATTCTGTTATTGGAAACCATTGTCAAATTAGTGATTTTATTTGTCTTTGTCAGATATTTCTACTTGAAACAGAAGATGCATTTTTTGTAGGCAACCTTTCTTTTCTGTGTGACAGCTTATATCTATATATAATAGTTACATCTTTTAAAAAGAATGGCACATCAGCATTTGCTGTTGTACTCTGATCTATTTAGTTTTCTGTGTGTCCATATGGTTTAGAAGAGAAACTTAGGTTTGTATTAACTAAGACAAATGAGACTACAGTTAGGCAGACCAACTGATTTTATTTCTATTCTTCAAAATAGTAGTACTAAAGCAACACCAAAACTAAAAAAAAAAATGAACAAAAAACAAAGAACTCAATTTTCATATTATTTGGATTGAAAAGTGAATAGAATAAAAGAATAAAAGAATCAGTTGATCCCATGGCAACCTTTCATTCCTTTCCAAAGGAGATTTTAAGAGATTGAAAACATAAAATGTAGATGCTGTTCTAATAATTCTTTTATATTTTGATCAGAAAAGGCCTGAATCTTTATAAATCCAACAAAAGTACATTTGTCCCATCTTTGGGAACATAGAGATCTATTGTGGACAAATCATTTTTATTCTCCTTTTCTTCTTATGCTTTCAATTAGAATTTCATCTAGAGTATTTCTTCTCTTATAATTGAGTAACAAAATTATCCAATAATTTTTGCCAAACATTCAGAATTGTTCAAGAGAAAGGGTAGAAATAAGGTAAGCTATAATACCAATGAGTTGGTTCCTGAATTTTTTTGCAATTAAATGGGAACTAGAGTCAGGTAGTGATAAATTAAAGTTTAGATCTTTTCTCTGCCTTAATTAATAGGTTGACATCTCTAACAGAATATTAAGACTGATACCAAGATCTATGAAACCAGCATAATTACTGAATACTAGTGTATACTAGTATATTTGCCTTTCATAATTATTGACTTGAGTCTTGGATTAGGCTGCATGGAAATAGATTGTGAGATGAAGAGGTTATTTGACAAGTAGTCTCCAGAGTGCATCTGTAAGGAAGTGAGAAGAGGAGGATCAGCAAGAGGGAGACACTGACCCTCAATGCGACTGAGCATCAATAGAGACTTTAGGGAGCTCTGGAGCTGGGATGTCCCTTCAGAGATACTCTGTATTGATGCAAGGTGTTCTTTGTTCCTTTGTAAGAGTAGCTCATTGACTGTGGGCTCTCCCCTGAGAGGGAGCTTAACTTTAAGTGAGGTAGTTCTTTGTGGCCAAGGGCATTTCTCTGTGAGGGACCCAAATATGAACTGTCAAGAGACAGTATGCTCAACAGCTGAGAGAAGGAAGCTTTATCCTTGAGGAAGGAATCTGGGTGAAGCATCCAGTACCAGCTATACTCTGTAAGGTATAGCACAGAATTCTGCACTCAGCTGTACAGGATACAGAATAGCAGCTTGGCTGAGAAGTTAAGTTCTTGTGGAGCATGACTTTTGTTACTGGCAAGATTAATTAGAACTGTGCTTGCTATGGATCATTGAGGCAAGCAGAGAATATTCACATTTTACCCCCTTCTTCATTCATCACACTCAAAAACCAAAGCTTAGATACTGTGTGTGAGAGTTGAACCTTAGATTTCTTAATCAAGAGATTCTCTAAATTGGACAGATACAGAGTTTATATTGATGCCAACTGACAGAATAGAATTAAGCCTTAACATTAGGAACTCCTAAGTTTTGAGTTACTTTTGAATGGGCTCTAATTTTTTTGTTAGATCACTGGATTTACTTTATTATTATTATTTTTTAAAATTTTCTTTACTTTATTGTGTTGGTTTTGCCATACAATGACATGAAACCGCCATGGGTTTACATATGCTCCCCCTCCAGAACCCCTCTTCCCTCCTCCCTCCCGATTCCCTCCCCCTGGGACATCTCAGTGCAACAGCCCCGAGCATCAACCCTGGGCTGGCGATTGATTTCACATGTGATAATTAACATGTTTCAATGCCATTCTCCCATATCATCCCACCCTTGCCCTCTTCCACAGAGTCCACGAGTCTGTTTTATACATCTGCGTTCCTTTTGCTGTCTCGCATGCAGGGTTTTCTTTACCATCTTTCTAAATTCCATATATATGCGTTAGTATACTGTATTGTTGTTTTTGCTTCTGGCTTACTTCACTCTGGATAATAGGCTCCAGTTCTGTCCACCTGAGTAGAACTGATTCAAATGAATTTTTTTTAAATGCTGAGTAATATTCCATTGTGTATATGGATTAACTTTAATCATTGAGAAAGTAGTAATGTTTCTTTTGATTGGATTTGATTTTACTTATCACATTTGTTTAGATTCAGATAACATTAAGCATGTTAGAGCAATGTAATTCTCTACCTTCTGTTAACCAGGCAGTTCTTTGTGAAAAGGAAGCAGATGATCAATTTTCAGACAGTTATCGGTCACTGATATCTATAACCCTGAAACAATAAAGATTGATTTTTATGTTAATAAAACTAGAGAGATCTCTTAACAAACTCAAACCTGGGTTTTATGGAAAATATAAACTCATATATTGTTATATTTATAGGACTTGGCTTTAATGATACCAGGGTTCCTGTCAGCCCTTAATAGTATAAAATTAAAATTGCCTAGTTTATGTGTTTCCAAGGACTTAAGTTGGGATGTAAAGCTAAGCAGCTTGGTTCATTGTTAGTTAATTTAGATCTTTATACACACATGCTACAGTCAAACCAGTTATGTAACAAAATGATTTGAATTTTTAAGTGTTTTTCAACATAGACTTACTGATGTATTGTTGTTCAGTTGCTCAGTCCTGTCATACTCTTTGTGACCCCATGCCTGCAGCATACCAGGCTTCCCTGTCCTTCTCCATCTCTCAGAGCTTGCTCAAACTCATGTCCATTGAGTTGGTGATGCCATCCAACCATCTCGTTCTCTGTCATCCCCTTCTCTTCCTGCCTTCAATCTTCCCCAACATCAGGGTCTTTTCCAATGAGTTGACTCTTTGCATCAGGTGGCCAAAGATTTGGAGCTTCAGCTTCAGCATCAGTCCTTCCAGTGAATATTCAGAAGTGATTTCCCTTAGGATTGACTGGTTTGATCTCCTTGCAGTCTAAGAGACTCTCAAGAGTCTTCTCCAGCACCACAATTCAAAAGCATCAATTCTTCCATGCTCAACCTTCTTAATGGCCCAGTTCACATCTATACGTGACTACTGGAAAAACCATAGTTTGACTATACTGACCTTTGTTGGCAAAGTAATGTTTCTGCTTTTAAATATCTTATCTAGGTTTATCATGGCTTTTCTTTTAAGTAGCAACTGTCTTTTAATTTCATGGTTGCAGCCACTGTATGCAGTGATTTTGGAGCCCAAGAAGATAAAGTTTGCCTAAGCTTTTGATGTAGACACCTGGATAAATATGAAATAGAATTTTTTTCTCTGGGGGTAGGTGATGTGAAAAATTGACAAATTTACTCTGGGTTATGATCCATTGGTCTTCAAATGTAGCCTGTGATAGGGATTGTGGTACATGTAGACCTACTGGCACTCTTGTTTTCTACTGTTGGACAAAAGAAAAGACAAGATGAAATGATGGAGAAATGGATAGAGTGAGAGGAAGGAAGGAAGGAGGAAAGGAGACCTAACTAGAATTTTTTTAAAGCCTCATCTTATTAGTCATCAGTTGGAGGTACTTAAATAACATCAAATGAGTGCAGGTAATATATTAGTATTTTCACTGCTACTAGTAGGAATTAGCCTCATGACACAGATATGAGGAGTTCCTTTGTTGATCGCTTTGAGAAACCGCAAAAGTCATCACGACTTCTATTTCCTTTGAATCTTGTTTGGAAAACACTTCACTTTGTTGAGAGAGCCTTGTAGGGAACAGTTCTCTTGTATTACAATGTTGGTACACGTTTTGAATACTTTTAGTAATGGAAATAGTATTGCCTGCTTTGGAGCTATTCTGTGGTAAGTGGAGTCTCTTAACTTGTTTTTCTTAATTCATTTTTTAATTGAATTATAATTGACTTAAAATATTTATATTAGTTTCAAGTCTACAACGTAGGGATTCAATATTTTTGTGTGTTACAAAATGATCACCATGATAAATCTAGTTACCATTTGTTACCATACAAAGTCGTTACAGTATTATTGACTATATTCCCCATACTGTATATTACCTCCCTGTGGCTTACTTCATAGGTGAAAGCTTGTACCTCGCTTAATCTCCCTCACCTATTTCACTCATCCCATCACTTCTCTCCCCTGTGGCAATGACCAATTTGTTCTCTCTCTGTCTGTTTCTGTTCTGTTTGTTTTAGATTCTACAATAAGTGAAATCATATAGTATTTGTCTTTCTCTGTCTGAGTTATTTCACTTAGCATAATACCCTCTAGGTGCATCCGTATTGTTGCAAATGGTTTCATTCTTTTTTATAGCTGAAAAATACTCAGTTGCATACCACATCTTCTTTATTCATTCATCTGTCAGTGGACACTTAGGTTTCAGGATGGCTGTCTCCATGGCGTGGTGGGTTTTAAGGTTGGTACTGGCCCACTGGTGGGCAGATAAGCCTCTAGCACTAATAAGCTAGGAGGAGGACTCCAAAATGGTACATGTGACACCAGTGTCCTTCTGGTAGATCAAGCTCCCCAAATTGGCTGCCACCAGTGTCTATGTCCTCAGGAGGAGTCCCAGTTGCTTCCCACCCCTTTAGGAGGCTTTCCAAGATGAGCAAGTGGTCTAACCTAGGCTTATTTCAAATTATGGTCTCTGTGCTGGAACTTGAAGCATGTGAGATTTTGAGTGCCTGAAATCTCTCATTTCCATCAGCCCTCTATGGCTCTCCTATGTTTTTAAGCTCTGCTAACTTTCAAAGCCTGATGTTTTGGGAGTTCATCATTCTGGAGCAGGAACTCCAAGCTGAGGAGCCTCATCTGGAGCTCGGATCTCTTGCTTCTTACCGAGAACTTTCACATTTGTGGTTACCTTCCTGTTTGTGGGTTGCTTACCTGGGACTATAGGTCTTGATTACATCATGTCTCTGCCCCTCCTACCCACCTGGTTGTGGGTCCTTTTTCTTATCTTTGGTTGTGGAAAATCTTTTCTGTTAGTCATCAGCTAATTTTCATAGATGGTTCTGTAGATAGTTGTAATTTTGGTGTGCTGTGGGAGGAGGTGCACTCAGGTGTTCTTTCTCTGTCATCTTGGCTATTCCCCAGGACTCTGTTTTTTTTGTTTTTGTAAGCTCAAGGAAATATGTAGGACAATTAAAAATATGTTTTTAAAAGCAATAGAAATAACACTATCACTAAAATATCTGGTAGAATTTATTACCAGAAATTGTTTCTTTCCTATGTTGTGGAGACAGCAGTATTTTCACCCTTGAGACATTTATGAGATCTGTTAATTTTCCTTTGGATTTCTTTTTTGTTAATTTGTATTTTTCCCAGTGTTGAAGCTGGTCAATTTATGCTAAAGGCCTTTTCCTTAAGATTTATATTACTTGAATATATATACACCATATGCTAAAATGTGTAAAGATTTATGATACACACATTTCCATTTTTATATATGACTGCCATAGATTTTTATTTTCCATTTTATCGGACTCTTTTGGCCTCATTTCATTCTGACCATTGGCCAGCATACAAGACAGAAGCAACAATCCACAAGCGTTGTAAACCCTCATAAACTACTTAGCAAGTTTCAGGGTGATTCATCTTTATCAGTTGAAACTTTAGGCACTTTATTCTCCCTCTGGGCAACTGTAGAAGTACAGTGGGATGAATAAACATGCTATTATGTGTGAAAAAGCAGGAATCACTAGGTCTTAGCCTCCTGTCTTCTGATGTCATAACTCCAGTTTATATTTTTGCACATACTGAATATGTGAAAACTCTATAACCATCTGTCTTCATTTTGCAGTGTGATCAGAGATTTTGATACTCCTAGATGTGGGGATTGAACTTGGGATGGCTGAACGTGAGAAATAGTTTTGGTTCCCAATTCCAAGTAAGTCACCCTCAAATAATGAGAATCTGTTATTTTATGCTGGGAGATATGGATAGTTTATCCTGGGAGACATGGATAGTTTATCCTGGGAGACATATCATTTAATAAATAACGTTAAAATTACCTCAGATAACGCTGACTTTCATAGTCTCTCTGATCTGTTTATATTCTAACCATTTTCACTAGATTTCATTATAATAAATGGAGAAATGTCACTATAATTATCTTGTACAATTTTATGATTAATGTGTATATCTAATTAAAATGACTTTATTAGACATTTTTCCACTAGATAAATTGTTTTATTTTTCTTAAAGAAAAATACTTTTAAGCCTCCCTATAAAGAATATTGAGATTATTCAGAATTAAAGAACTAGATTTATAGCTTATGCTGTTTTTTTTTTTTTATTGTTTTTGCCATAGAATGTCATGATATCACCATGGGTTTACATATGCTTCCCCTCCAGAACCCCCCTCCCTCCTCCCTCC
>ML660772.1:31755288-31806817 GCA_007570785.1 Antilocapra americana
TCTGCAATTTTCTGGAAGAGTTTGAGTAGAATAGGTGTTAGCTCTTCTCTAAATTTTTGGTAGAATTCAGCTGTGAAGCCATCTGGTCCTGGGCTTTTGTTTTTTGGAAGATTTCTGATTACGGTTTCAATTTCTGTGCTTGTGATGGGTCTATTAATATTATCTATCTCTTCCTGGTTTAGTCTTGGAAAGTTGTACTTTTCTAGGAATTTGTCCATTTCATCCAAGTTGTCCAGTTTATTTGCATATAGTTGCTGATAATAGTCTCTTATGATCCTTTGTATTTCTGTGTTTTCTGTTGTGATCTCTCCGTTTTCATTTCTAATTCTGTTGATTTGGTTCTTCTCCCTTTGTTTCTTGATGAGTCTGGCTAATGGTTTGTCAATTTTATTTATCTTCTCAAAGAACCAGCTTTTGGCTTGGTTGATTTTTGCTATGGTCTCTTTTGTTTCCTTTGCATTTATTTCTGCCCTGATCTTTAAGATTTCTTTCCTTCTACTAGACCTGGGCTTCTGCATCTCTTCCCTTTCTAGTGGCTTTAGGTGTAAAGTAAGGTTGTTTATTTGATTTTTTTCTTGTTTCCTGAGGTGAGCTTGTATTGCTATGAGCTTTCCCCTTAGCACTGCTTTCACAGTGTCCCATAGGTTTTGGGCTGTTGTGTTTTCATTTTCATTCATTTCCATGCATAACTGAATTTCATTTTTGATTTCTTCTGTGATTTGTTGGTTATTCAGCAGTGTGTTGTTACGCCTCCATATGTTGGAAGTTTTGAATGGTTTTCTCCTGTAGTTGATATCTAATCTCACTGCATTGTGGTCAGAAAAGATGCTTGGGATGATTTCAATATTTTTGATTTTATCAAGGTTAGATTTATGGCCCAGGATGTGATCTATCCTGGAGAAGGTCCCATGTGCGCTTGAGAAAAAGGTGAAATTCCTTGTTTTGGGGTGGAATGACCTATAGATATCAATTAGGTCTAGTTGGTCTATTGTATCATTTAAAGTTTGAATTTCCTTGTTACTTTTCTGTCTAGTTGATCTATCCATTGGTGTGAGTGGTGTATTAAAGTCTCCCACAATTATTGTGTTGTTGTTAATTTCCCCTTTCATACTTGTTAGCATTTGCCTTACATATTGCGGAGCTCCTATGTTGGGTGCATAAATATTTGTGATTGTTATTTCTTTTTCTTGGATTGATCCTTTGATCATTATGTAATGTCCATCTTTATCTCTTTTCACTGCCTTTATTTTAAAGTCTATTTTATCTGATATGAGTATTTCCACTCCTGCTTTCTTTTGGTCTTTATTCGCATGGAATATCTTTTTCCAGCCTTTAACTTTCAGTCTATATGTGTCCCTAGGTTTGAGGTGGGTCTGTTGTAGACAACATATATAGGGATCTTGTTTCTGTATCCAGTCGGCCAATCTTTGTCTTTTGGTTGGGGCATTCAGCCCGTTTACATTTAAGGTAATTATTGATAAGTATGCTCCGGTTACCATTTATTTTATTGTTTTGGGTTCGAGATTATCTACCTATTTGTGTTTCTTATCTAGGCAAGATCCTTCAGCATTCGTTGTAGGGCTGCTTTGGTGTTGCTGAATTCTCTCTGTTTCTGCTTGTCTGAAAAACTTTTGAATTCTCCTTCAAATTTGAATGAGATCCTTGCTGGGTACAGTAATCGGGGTTGTAGATTGTTTTCTTCCATGACTTTAAGAATGCTCTGCCATTCCCTTCTGGCCTGAAGCGTTTCTATTGAGAGATCAGCTATTATCCTTATGGGATTCCCCTTGTGAGTTATTTTTTGCTTCTCCCTTGCTGCTTTTAATATTTGGTCTTTGTATTTGATATTTGCTAATTTGTTTAATATGTGTCTTGGGGTGTTCCGTTTGGGGTTCATTCTATTTGGGACTCTCTGTGTTTCTTGGACCTGAGTGGCTATTTGCTTCCCCAATTTAGGGAAATTTTCAACAATTATCTCTTTAAGAATTTTCTGATGGTCTTTCTTTTTGTCTTCTTCTTCTGGGACTCCTATGATTCAAATATTGGTGCGTTTAATATTGTCCCAGAGGTCTCTAAGATTGTCCTCATTTCTTTTAATTCTTTTTTCATTTTTCCTTTCTGTTCCATTTATTTCTGCCATTCTGTCTTCTACCTCACTTATCCTGTCTTCTATCTCTGTTATTCTACTGTGGGTTCCCTCCAGGGTGTTTTTGATCTCATTTATTGCATTATTTATTGTATTTTGACTCTTTTTCATTTCTTCTAAGTCCTTGTTAAAGCTTACCTGCATCTTCTCAATCCTTGCCTGCAGGTTATTGAACTGCAGCTCCAACTTATTTTCCAGGTTTTGGATCATTTTCACTATCATTATTCGGAATTCTTTGTCAGGTAGACATCCTATCTCTTCGTCTTTTGTTTGGTCTAGGGGATATTTATCCTGTTCCTTTACTTGCTGGGTATTTCTCTGTCTTTTCATCTTGTTTATCTTGCTGTGTTGCCCCTTTATTGTGGGGGTTCCTCACTATGGGAGGGGTTGGATGTGTGGTTTGTAGAAGTTTCCTGGATGGGAAAGCTTGTGTGGTGTTCTGGTGGGTGGATTTGGGTTTCCTCACTGTAACTAACAATGGAGTGTCCAGTAAAGAGATTTGAGGTGTCGGTGGACTTGGTGTGACCTTGGGCAACCTGTGTATTGAAGCTCCTGGCAGTGTTCCTGCGTTGCTGGAGAATTTGCTTGGTATATCTTACTCTGGAGCTTGTTGGCCCTTGGGGGTTGGTTAATTTCAGTTTTGGTATGGAGGAGGTTGATGAGTTCCTATCGATTAATTAACCCTTGGATCCAGGAGTTTTCTGGAATTCTCAGGGTCTGGGTTTAGCCTCCTGTTTTCCAGTAGCCTCAGGGCTCTTTTATCTCTGCACTGATGGTGGCAGAACCTCTAGTTTAGTGATGAGAAGTTTCTTCACAGTGAGGGACACCCTGTCAGGTACACAGAGTTACATGGCATGGACCATAAGGAGAAGAGAGGAATCCGATGGTGAGGGAGTGAAGTGGCCAGTGATTGCTCCTCTGTGTGCCCTCCACAGCCTGGATCCCTTGGAGATGTTCACAGAGTTATATCAAAATGTGAAGAGGGTGGAAGGAGACAGAATTGACCAGAGAGAGAAAGGAGAGAGTCAGATGGATAGAGACAGATCCAGCCAGTGGTCAGTTATTTCAGTGTTCTTCACAGCTGGTAACTCTCAAGCAGAGTCCCAGAGTTGGGTAGAGAATATACAGAGGAAGATGACGTTGAAGGTGTCTTGGTAGGAGAAGAAAAGAGAAAAAAAAAGAAAAAAACAAAAAGGAGAGACAAGAATGGGGAGAGAGCAGTCAAGCCAATGATCTCACTCCCAGGTAACAATGGGTACTGGAGCTTGGATCCTTAAAGGTACAAAGTTGATACCCAATACTAATAAGCAAAGATTAAAAATCTAGAGTAAAGATGGGATTCTCAAAATACTATTACAAAGAAAAAGATAGAAAGAAAGATAAAGAAGAGAAAAAAAAAGAAAAACAAAGAGGAGAAACAAGAATGGGGAGAGAGCAGTCAAGCCAATGATCTCACTCCCAGGTAGCATTGGGTACTGGAGCTTGGATCCTTAAAGGTACAAAGTTGATACCAAATACTAATAAGCAAAGATTAAAAACCTAGAGTAAAGACTGGATTCTCAAAAATACTATTATGAAAAAAAGAAAGAAACAATCATAAAGAAGAAAATACAACAACAACAACAACAACAACATCAACAAAATCAGTAAAAAAAAAATTAAAAAAAGGGGAATAAAGTGGAGATATAAAAGGTAAGAAAGGAGATAGGATGGAGAATACAATAAGGGAGGAAGAGGAGATTTTAAAAAAAAAGAAAAAAAAGGGAAAATAAAAATAAAGGAAAAGAAAGAAAGAAAAAAAAGAAAATAACAAGGTTATAGGGGACTTAAAAATTCTAAAAAAAAAAGGGTATAAAAAAGTTTTAAAAATTTAAAAGATGTTCCTAGTACAGTTATAACTAAGGCTTTCTCTGGTGCTGGTGCATACAGCGAGGGGTCAGTTCATTTTTCAGATAATTCCTTGGTCCGGCTTGTACTTCTCACGGTCTATAGACTCCTTTCTATGCAGTCTGCGCCACCAGCAGGGATTTAATCTGCTACTCCTGTCAGTTCCAAAGCTGTTGCCTCTGCTAGCTTAAGCGTTTGCTGGTCTTTTATGTGTCTCTTCAGCGCTCTGGAGTTTGACCTGCTCCTGCTGAGTGCGCTTCCCCCACCCCCTCTGCTCGGCTCTCTGTCGTCCGCCCAGCGCAGTTGGGGAGTGCGGCTTCTCCCCTCCCCCGGCCCACCCGCTTGGCTTTCCCGACTGCAGCTAAGCACGTCTTCTTAGGTGTGCAGAGCGCCGATCCGTCCAGAATCCCCAGAAGTCTTGGTTAGCACCTAGCTCTGTTCGCAATTTGGCCGCGGAAGCCTCGCCGGGGCTGGGCTATGCCCGCTGGTCTCGGGCAGGGGTTGGGTCGGTCCGCAGCCCGCAGGCGCCCAGTTCTCCTCGGCTGGCCGCCGCTCTGCCGACTCTACACCTCCCTTTGTTCTGTGTGGGCCTGGCAGGGGGCCTCGTCCTGGGGAAAGCTACTTCTCAGTCTATCTCCGGTTAGCCCCCTGGGTTGGGTCGCTCAGGCTGCTCCGTTCCCTGAGCGCGTGGCCCGCCCCTCCCTGTGGAGTCCGCTTTGGCTAGTGGGGGGTGGGGCGTCCGGCCGCCGCTCCCCTGTGCCTTCCAGCCAGAGATGTAGCTTGCAGGGCTTAATTATTAATCTGCTTTTACTCCCAGCTATCTTGCTCTCCAAGATTCACCGCAAATCCGCCTGAGAGAATGCTCCCTGGTATTCGGAAACCTTTCTCCTCTTTTTTTTTTTTTCCTCTTTATTCCAGACTCCCCTTCCAGGACGGATCCCCGCCCCCAACTCTGTCTCTCCCTTTACTTTTTTCTCTCTCTTTTTTCTTTTGTCCTACCTCCTCTCGTGGGCAATGGGCCGTTCCTTCAGATGCCCGATGTCCTCTGCCAGCATTTAGATCCTGTTTTATGGAGTTTGCGCGGTCTTTAAAAGTTCTTTTGGTGTATTTATTGGGGAGAGAGTGGTCTCCCCGTCCTATTCCTCCGCCATCTTAGTTCCCCTCTATAGCTTATGCTGTTGTGTTGAAGAGAATATGTTTAATGAACTAGAAAGTCTGATCAATTTCAGTAACTGAATTTCCTTTTTTCTTATTTAATCATTAGGGACAACAGTAGAAACTTGACTTTAGAAGGGAATAAAGAGCCATTTCCAGAAAGATACTTGAGATTTAGAAATTGTTTGTATAGGTATTGTATATTAAACAAGTTAAACAAAGATGTTCTTGTTCAAGTCTGAGAGTTTATAGTCATAAATAATATTGCTTTTTTGACATTGGGCCTTGCATTTAGAAAAATAATGTTTATATAAACACATTTGTCCAAAAAGGCACTTGTCTTCACAAAGATCAATATTTGTGACTGAAGCAGTGAGGCTTTTAAAATCCTTTGGAAGGGCAGTAGAAACTGCCTGTTGCACATACCCCTCACTGTGAATCTCAGGATAACATCCTACAGTTATGGGAAATGCAAGGTTTTTGGGTAGAACTAATAGACTTATACACTTTTCCAAGCATTCTGAGCTCTGACTCTGTGCCTCAAGGTGGGGCTAGATGGAGTGTGATGACAAGGCCCCAGAAAAAGTGAAAAAAGTGAAAGTGAAGTCGCTCAGTCACGTCCTATTCTGTGACCCCATGGACTGTAGCCTATGAGGTTCCTGCATCCATGGAATTTTCCAGGCAAGAGTACTGGAGTGGGTTGCCTTCTCCAGGGGATCTTCCTGACCCAGGGGTTGAATCCAGGTCTCCAGCGTTGCAAGCAGACGGTTTTACCATCTGAGCCACCAGAGAAGCTCCCTGACGCAGCCCCAGATGGCACTATAAAACGGCTCTACAAAACCAAAACACTTCTTGTACTTTTATTGCAGATCACTATTTTGTCCTCCACCTTCATCTTTTTGTGATCTCACTTTCCCTCTTGTGCTTTGAGGAACTAGCAGCTAACAAATTCCTGTTCTACTTCTGATACCTCCAGGGGTCCACTATTCATCTTGCCTCCCATCACCTCCTGTGCATAATTCATTGAAACTATTTGTTCTGCTGTGTTCCAGCCACACTACACTGGAGAAACACTCACTTTAAGTAATACATGATCCACTGAATGTGCCTGCTTGTTTCTTCAGATTCATTTGAGGCATCTTGTCCTTCAACCCTTCTTTGATCTCTCTGGGTTGGGGCTGATTACTCCTGCCTTGAATCCCTGGGGCATACTGTACCTGTTTCTTTAATATCCAAAACCCTGTATTGCGCTTATCTTCTTCTTAACCCCTGCTCCAGACTGCAGGTTCTTCTAGGATGGAAAGTGTGTCTTAATCATTTTTAGTGCTGTCATGCCTAGTGCTATGTGAGACCAGTTCAGAAAGGATAAATGAATACATTTATGCTTTCTCTTATCCTGAATAAATTATTTAAAAAAGGAAACTGATGGTCAGGAAGCTAGGCACATTCAGTTCATCACCAAGTTCTGCCTATTATTCCATTCAGACATGTCTTATTTCCTAGTTTTCCACCTTCTTATCTCTACCTAATTTCCGGTTTTCATCCTCTCTCTGTTGCATATTTAAAAAATTTCGTTACTGTACTGTATACTTAAAATTGTTAGAGTAAATTTATGTTGTTTTTTTATAATAAAAATGATAATAATGACTGTCTCCTAATGGACTCTCTTCCTTCCAGTCTTAACTGACATTCATCCTTCAAATAGCTGGCATAACTGTTTATTAATGTATGAATCTGAAGATTTTCCTCTATAGTTATAGGATAAATTCTAAAAGCCTAGGATGTTACACAAGACCTTTCGTGGTCTGGCCCATAATTCTCTAATGTCATATCTTGTTATTTCTTGCTTCAGTTATACTGTACTCCTTACACATCCTATACTGTGCAGTTTATCAGCCTCAACCTTGCTTTCAATTTTCCTTTGCAAAAAAATGCTCCTCTTCAGTCCACTTTTCTAGTAAACTCTTACTCATATGCAGTATACTCTAGAAGTTAAGAGAAAATAGGTTCATACCCTGGTTCTGCCACATATTTATAAATGATGTAAGTTACTCACTTCAGTTTTTTTTCAACTGTAAATCAGGGCTAATAATAGTATATGCCTAGGTGGCTCAGGTAATAAAGAATCTGCCTGCAATGTTGGAGACCTAGGTTCAGTGCTTGGGTCGGGAAGATCCCCTGGAGAAGGGAATGGCAACCCACTCCAGTACTCTTGCCTGGGAAATCCCAGAGGAGCCTGGAGGGCTACAGTCCATGGGATTGCAAAGAGTTGGGCATGACTGAGCAACTCACACCTTGACAGTAAATACACAAATGTAAGCTATTATTGTTTTTTTTTTAATTTTTTAAGACTTAACATAAAATTCTATTTCTCCAGGCAGTCTTCCAGGATTTCCCAGGATGGATTAGGTTTCTTTCCTATGTGCTCCATAACTTACTTGGAAAGTGTCAATTTTTGGACTCATCACATTTTGTTGAAGTGGTTTCTTTATATAACTGCCTCCTCATCAGACCAGAACTACTTTAAGGAAGAAATCATGTTTTATTTAGTTTTCTATCTTTAGCACAACACTTGCTCAATAAATGTTTGATGAAAGAATGAGTTGTATCATGGGAAGAATTCATGCTTTGGAGTCAGATGTGTTCAAATCTAATACTTACTATCTCTGCATCAGTAGAGAAGTACTTAGTTTCTTTCACACAGTTTCTATATATACAAAGATTATACCACCCCCTCCTTTTTTTTTTTAGAATTAGTGACAGTATGTAGAGTCTACTGCATTGCCTAAAATAATGTTGTTGTTATTAATATTACCTTGAAAATATATAATAATTTAATCTCAGAGTTAGTAAGCAGATGCATTTTTCCCCTGCAGAATCATCTAATTCTAAAGAACATATACTTTAGGGCTTGTGTTTTTCTAAAGATCATCTCTTATTTAATTTTCCTGAAGTATCCATGGCTTCCTGAATACCTGCATTGTCCTTAACACTCTGTGGACACTTAGCATTTTTTCCTTGCAGTTTTACCAACCTCTTTATGTACACTTTGTCTGTGCAAATAGATTGTAAGCCTTTTGAGGACAATCATATCTTATTTATTATTTAGTTTTATTTGTATCTTTCCCATCCATTGTTCTTACTCCCTCTTCCTAATAGAGACCTCTATATAAATAACAAGTCAATAAATGTTGATCTGTAGTGATAAATGGAGGACTAAGAGTAGTCAGTGGCAAATGGAATGTTTTGACTCTGGGATGGTCCATGTCATTTGAAGGAGAATCTCAACCAACAGTTAATGGAAAGATTGCACTGGATGTGAAGTGGAACATAAAATAAGTATAAGATATGATGCCTTCTCTGCAGGAGTTGGCAGTCTATTTGGCAAGATAAAACATGCCCAAACTGAACTGTGAGGGAGTAGCACTGGACAGAATGTGATTAGGTCTACTCAGTGTTCAGAGGAAGGAAAATTAGGAATTCATGCAGGTGAGGCTGAAGTCAAGATATTGTTGGGAGATTTAAAGGAGAGAAAAAGAAGCAGCCCATAGATATTTGAATGCTTATGATGTACCAGGTATTGTTATGAACCTGTGTTGTGTGTGTGCACATGATAGAAATTTTCTTTCATTCATTCATCAAACATTTTTTAAAAATTGTGTTAGAAACACAGAACATAAAATTTACCTTTGTGACCATTTAAATGTACAGTTCAATAATGTTAAATGTATTCAGATTGCTGTGAAACATATTTCTAGAAGTCTTTCATCTTGCAAAACTGAAAGTTTTGTTTATACTGAATAAACAACTCCCCATTTCTTTCTTCTCCTTGAACTTGTGTGGCTTTATCTAATTCCTGCAACGCAATTATGAGATAATGTTAGGGATCCCACTTCACAAGGAATTAAATGAGGCTTAGAGGTTTAAGAAAATTTCTCAAGGCCTTATAGTAAAAAAAGATAGAACCACATGAACCATGGTCAGAGAGGGAATGAACTATTAGGAACCCACAGTTTTAGGTGAGATTCTGGAAGGACTATCTTTTGATTTTTGTAGTTGTTCTTTATGGGTCATTCATGGCCATTGTGGCTCTTGCCTCAAAAATGTGCCATAAAGCATCTAATACTGCTCAACTTTCAGTAATTCTCCTTCCTAGGTCTTAGATCTCTGATATCTGGAATGTTGCTGAGGAAAATGGCTGCTAGATAGAGAACATCAGGAAAATGATAGTGAGTCCTTATGTCAGCTTTATGAGCATATGATTTTCCCAGGCCGTAAGATATTGAAGACAGTTCTTTAGGGTGAAAGATGTTGGATCAAGTTTGTAATATTGCTAGAGCTGTACATGGGGTGGGAAGATGGAACTTAAATGTGTCTTAACGGATAGCCACCCTGTTGGACTGATGGTGGCAGGGGCAAGGAAGTGTGTGGGTGATGTATTTGATGGGTTATCAGGATGATAGGGAGGAATGGAAGTGAAAATACAAGAGCCAAAATATGGTCCCCCACTTAGAAGAGCTCGCTGTTAACTGAGGTATTATAAATAGACTTTTCCTGCTGAGATATATTCTGGTAATAGATTAGGCCA
This sequence comes from Antilocapra americana, assembly GCA_007570785.1. NCBI lineage: Eukaryota > Metazoa > Chordata > Mammalia > Artiodactyla > Antilocapridae > Antilocapra > Antilocapra americana. The sequence goes on from ML660772.1 coordinate 31,765,065, forward strand.
CACGTGGGGTTCTGCAAAGTAGTTGTTTAAGGAAGACACTGGGGGTGGCAGATGTACTTGGAAGGATGGATTAGGAGTGGAAACCATTGATTATTGCAAAAAAAGAAAAAGCATTTTATTTGTCAGGCAGTATGTAAAGTACTTTGTGTATATTTTTTGTCTAATTCTCAAAACTTCTTCTTGTGGTAGGCATTATGTCCTTATTTGAAAAAGTGTCTCAAAAAGGTAAAGAATTTGCTCTAGATTGCTGGGATGATTATTAGGCTATCATCTCTCAGCTTTAAAAACACTCTTCTATATTTTACTTTTTGATACTGAGGATGGGTGTCGGCTAATAACATTTCTGCTTTGTCAAATGGTTTAATTCTGTCAGTGGCAGGTACTAGAGGGAGACTGCAAGCAGGAGGAAGTAGATAGAACATGCTTCTTCCTCTCTACTCTTGTTTGTCTTTTTTTTCCTATCTGTTTACTCTTGTTGTTGTTTTTTTTTCCCTGTGAGCATCACCCCAGTAATGTTTCTTTTCCTCTGTGGTTTGTTCCAATAGCAGCAGTTGAGTCCAGTTTTCATTTTTTTCTCAAAATCCCTAGAGCCAACCCTTAGAGATCCCAGAAACAGTTGGCCAGTTCCCCATCTTCAGATATCTGGGACACTTCCCTCTCAGGTGTAGAATGCCTTCTACTTCTGAGCTTAGGGACTTAGCATTATCTGGGTGTCCCCCCTTCTAAGAAATGTGAGTTTCAGCACTGTGGGGTCTGTCTTCCAGACTTCTGTTAATAATTCAAACTTATTTCCTATTCCTTCAAACTCAGGGGTGGTAGTTGCATCTTGCAGTTACTATTTCTATGATACCTCAGAATTCTATTTGATTTTTCACTAGCTAATTAACAACTATTATTGAATTAACATTTTTTTTGTTGCCATATAGTTGCTGTTCAATATTATGTAAGATAACAGGTGTACAATATAATGATCCACAATTTTTAAAGGTCATACTCTATTTATAGTTCTTATAAAATATTGTCCATATACTCCATGTTGTACACTATTATCTTGGTAGCTTATTTCGTATATAATACTCCATATTTCTTCATTTCCCTACTCCTTTATTGCTCTTCTTCCTTCCCTCTTTCCATTGGTAACCACTAGTTTGTTTTCTGTATTTGTGAGTCTGCTTCTTTTTGTTATATTCACTACCTTGTTGAAAGACAAATACTATATGATATCAGTTATATGTGGAATCTAAAAAAATACAGCAAACTAGTGAATATAACAATATTTTATACTAATTTATTTCTGTTTAAATAGCTGGTATAATTTCAGTCTCTTGATTGAATCATGAAATAGTTATATACTACTCTTTAGCATCATCATCACGGCCTCTATTTATTATTTAATATATGTTTAGAAGATGGCAGAACTATATTTCTTTTCTTGCTACTTATCTGGCTGCCTGTGGACTGGATCAGAATTTTTCATGGGCACAGGCAGTTCAATTTTGCTAGCACCAGTAGTAGTGTCCAACAGCCCTGTCTTGATGATGTTTAACCTAAATATTCACCAGTACTCAAACACCAGAACAATACTAGCAAAGCTCTTTACAAGAGCCAAGACAAGCATATTTTCCCCTGTTGAATCTGTAGGGACAGGAACAGTATTTAGCAGTGTTTGGTATGTGTTTAGTGTGAATTTGTTGAACAAAGGGTTAGATAAATAAATGAATGAATGAGCAAGATTCGGCTAGAACTTCATCCTTTCTAGTGGATGGATTATGGAAACTTAACTTTCTGGATTTCTGACTTTATTCCTGATTTACACTTCTGTTTCCATCTGGGACTAAATTGTTGATCTGGAACTCAGGATGTTTCACTGAGGCATGATAGCCATTCTAGAATTTGTCAATGTCACACTTCTTGGTGTTCCTTTCGCCAATCTTTGAGCTAGTGGCTGGGTATTTATTTCCACCCAGATGGACCTTCCTTGAATTGTAATATTACTGTGATCTCTCTCTGCTGCTAGGCTCAACTCTAGATGTATCTGTGGAAGTAACCTAACCCTGAGCAGTTGGACAGTTCTCTTTGTCATTAGAATTTGCACAGTAGCCAACTTCTCACTGCCAGCCTTTGGAGATTCTATATGTCATGTGGTTAAGGCTCCACAGTATAGGATGTTTATATTTCAGATATTTTTTCCACCGGTGCTTATCATGTGCAGTACAAGCTAAGAAAAGGACGACAGACTTTCTCCTTAATCTCACCTCAGAAGTGAAATAAAAATCACTTTAGTGATTAAATTTTTCCTGGTTACTTTTATGCTTGAATAAACTTTCCAGGGTATATGACCATTAAAGCAAGGGTACATTAATATACATTGCTATATTTCCATTTAAACATGACTTAATTCTTTCAAATTGGGGCCAAAATGATTTTGTATAAGATTTAAAAATGAATATCTCATGTTTGGTTTCCACTTGTTATTATCTCTACTGTTTTACTTTTCCAGGCAGAGGAGGGAGAACCATTCATGGATAACATCACCTTACTGACTTCTTCCTGATTCTACCTTCTCTACCTGTAATACCAGAGAGCAGTAGAAATTTCTGCATGACTAAATGTTGGAAAGCCTCATATCATAGTAATATGATATAATAGCATATCCCAAGCAGATTCTTCTTTTAATAATCAGAATTATGGTTGTCAGGTTGTACTAGAAAACTCTTTAGAATAGGGTGCTTTTGAAGTAAACACATTACTGCTTCTCCTCTCTTCCCTCTATGATTACTGGTTGTTTTGAAATGAATACATAGATGATTGATTTTATGATCTGATATAGCAGTGAGATCCCACATAACAGAGCTAGGTGAAACACAGAAGTGGAGTATAACCACATGGTTCAATCCTTAAGGGCAGACAAGGAAGATATTAGCAGGAAGTGACCTGGTGAAATCTCAACAAATAGATTATGGTTAGCTGGGAAGTGTGCTGCAGGTAGTAGGGACCTAGCAGAGAGGTCTGGAGAACAGGCACTGCTGCCCAAGAAAACTGTGGAAGCTAGGCTGGGATTTAGGTCCACCCAGATGGACCTTCCTTGAATTGTAATATTACTGTGATCTCTCTCTGCTGCTAGGCTCAGCAGGCGGCCTAGGTCCTAGAACAGAGTTTGATATCAGGGACTTAAGAGCTCATATTCATAGACTGACTCAGTACTGGGTCATTGAGCTATGACCTAAGGCTCTGTAACTGTTTTTTTTTTTTTTTTTTACCAGTAACTGTAGCAGGCATTCATGAATGATAATTTAGGAGTTAAGTGGGATACATAGAGAGTTGGGTCTTATTTCCCTGTGTGTAAAATTTAGAAATGGTAACATTGCCACTGGACAAAGGTTAGATACTGTTTAGGATTAGGACAAAGGACTAAGACAGTGGTGTGTGTGTGTGTTTGTGTATGTATGTGTGTGTGTATTCAGTTGCTCAGTCCTATCCACTTCTTTGCGACCCTGTGGACTATAGCCCTCTAGGCTCCTCTGTCCATGGAGTTTCCCAGGCAAAAATACTGGAGTCGGTTGCCATTTCCTTCTTCAGGGGATCTTCCTGACCCGTAAATTGAACCCACATCTCCTGTGGTACTCTTTCTCTAAATATTGTTGCTTGCACTTTTTTTCTCATTGTTGTCTGGGTGATTGTCTGATGTATTGGGAGCGGGGAATAATTAGTCAGAAGAGAACATAGAGGTCATTGTAATGAAATATTGAAAATATCAAGTGTGTCTAGAATAATACTTGACTCCTGAAGTGATGATGATTTATGGCTAATTTGATACCAGGTTTCTGTAATCCATGGGTTCTCAACAAATTGTGATTTTGCCTTTCTTCCCACTACCCAGAACATCTGTCAAACCCTAGAGACCTTTTGTTTGTCATGACTGAAGGAGGAGAAAAGGGAGCTGCTGTTACCCCATCTAGTGGATATAGCCCAGGGGTGCTGTGAATTCTACAATGCTCCCCAAATGTCAATAGTGCTGAGGTTGAGAAACTTTCTGTTTCTCAACCAAATGGACTCTGTTATTATATTTTTATTATCCTAGGATTTTTTTTGTCACTGTGGACATGTTTCTTGGGAAGCAGTAATATCCTCAAATTTTTTAAAAGTTTATTTTGAATGTTACAGAATGTTCAGCATACAAGTTATCTACTTGTTCTTCACAGATGAGCATTCTCAAGCTATGGTCCCTCTGTGTTTGTATTTGTGTGTGCTTAATTCACAGAGATGGAACAGTATGAAACTGGAGACCTTTGTATACAGCCATTCACAAGGAATTAACACATGGCCTTGACTTTTGAGGCTTTCACCGTCTGAGCTACTCAGTGAAATAGATAACTCTATACAGAGATGCAAAATGGTCCTTTTTTCTTCTTTGAATTAGAAGCTGCAATGTGACCTGATGTTTGTTTTAATGCTGAGGAGTTCTTTCAGTGCAGTCAAAAGTAAAAAAACACCTGGAGTAAAATCCTGTTTTTCTTGTAAACTCATGTGGATATTCTCCCCTCATCCGAAACAACTCATTTTGACCTATATTTTTGAATATCTGTACATATCCTGGGCTACCAGTGAAATGTTTACTTACTGACAACAGTAGTGGGACCTTTGTTAATCTGTTAATCAGCTGGGTTTACTTTGGTGTACATGATTTTTATCAGAGGAATTTTTTGACAATGGGGAATTTCTGTGCTCCTTTAATTCTGGGTCATTGATGGACTAGATGAGTTCATTCCCCCTTGTGCTGCTCAGGAGCCTTATATGTATCTAACATATAGAATCATCATCAATTTGAAAGAGACCTTACAGTGGTTGGGAAGCTATTGGACAGAGCTAAATCTGTCCTTGTACTTGCTTGTTTTTGTAAATAACATTTTATTGGAACACAGAAATGCTTATGCATTAAAACTGCAGAGTTGATTATTTGCTATAGAGCCTATATGTCCCTCAAAGCATAAAATACTTTTTATCTGTCTCTTTATAGAGCAAATTTGTTCACCCCAACCCAATCCAACTTTCTCATTTTACAGATGAAAAAACTGAATACTAGACACATTGTCTAGCGTAAGGTCAGAATTAAGGTTAAAGCATAATTAATAAATTTTGAGGAATGAGGATGATGAATATCAGACCAGTGACAAACTATGTTCTAACAACAAAATGAGAGAAAAAATAAATATACTCTAAGTCGATTACCTGAAGACAAAAAAATCTGGCTTGATTGATTCATTTCCTTCACAGAATTGATCATTCATCTTTATGTCATGCAGATATCACTGAATTAAGACTTAAGTCAAGTGATATCACAATTTTATGCAGTTAGGTCCCTGTTTACCAAAGAATAGCGGAATATATATTGGTCAGCCTCCTTTATCTCAGTATAATATTCCTCAAAAGTTGAATTATTGATGGTAAGTCAAGGAAGACATTTTGGTAATTGCTGAAATCCTCAATGTATTAAGACTGACTAACTGTCTTTGTGTTCTGCTATGGCACCAGCTGACACTGACAAAATCTATAAAAGTAGGACACATTTCCATAACATGAATATTCAGGGTTGGTGATGCAAGAATTATTATTAAACTTACTGGGAAGGAACATGTTCCCCTTATTATTTGATTGAATGCTAACTGCTGTCTTTTTAAAATAATTCAGTATGAATACTTCAGTAATGAGGAAAGAGAGATACATGGGAAAAAAAACTCATACATTTTTCTCCTGGTACATAAGGAGGAGATTATGTTAAGTTTAAAACACATAGTATGTCTAGAGGGACTGTTCTGAAATCATTAGCTATATTTTATCTAAATCTGTCTGTTTTACATATATTGAATTATAATGTAATAGAAATCAAGATAGTTTGATTTAAATGATTTATATAAAATAGAATATGTAAAGAAGCATGTTTAACCATAAGCAAAGACACCTAAAAATAAGTAAAATATCTATTACCAATAACAAAAATTATCACTAAAACAGTATATGTTAGGTGTTGGACCTTACCACATTTCTGAGAAAAGATATTTGCTTTTATGAAAATTAAACAGTTTATACTTTTAAAAAGACCCTAGCACCTCTAAGAATCCTGGAGTATATCTGGTTCTTCACAGTGATGATTTTATGTGTGAGTAATAGAAAAGAAAGGAAATTGATTTCATTCGTTTATCCTTCAGGCGTGAATTGAGTCTCTACAATGTGCCAGGCAGTGCACCAGGCTCTGGTTCCATGCAGAGTCCCTGTCTTCTAAAACCTTATGACCCGGAGAAAGGTGCAGACAAATAGATTCATCAAAGTACAATATGTGATATATATTCTATAATAGAAATAAGCTCCGGAATCTGTTGTGCCCAATTTATCTTCTCTTTTACTAGTTTCTCATTATTTGTTCTAGCTCTTACCTCTGAATAGTTTGGGTGTGATTGTCCTTAAACCAATATTGGGTTTCAGTCAGTTCAGTTGCTCAGTCATGTCTGACTCTTTGTGAGCCCATGGACAACACGCCAGGCTTTCCTGGCAACTCCCCAAACTTGCTCAAACTCATGTCCATCGAATCGAGTCAGTGACGCCATCCAACCATCTTGTCCTCTATCATCTCCTTCTCCTCCTGCCTTCAATCTTTCCCAGCATCAGGGTCTTTTCAAATGAGTCAGTTCTTCGCATCAGGTGGCTATATTGGAGCTTCAGCTATAGCATCAGTCCTTCCTTCCAGTGAATATTCAGGACTGATTTCCTTTAGGATTGACTGGTTTGATCTCCTTGCAGTCCAAGAGACTCTGAAGAGTCTTCCCCAACACCACAGTTCAAAAGCATCGATTCTTCAGCGCTCAGCAAATTTTATGGTCCAGTTCTCACATCCATACCTGACTACTGGAAGAACCATAGCTTTGACTATGCAGACCTTTGTTGGTAAAGTAATGTCTCTAATTTTTAATATGCTGTCTAGGTTTGTCATAGCTTTTCTTCCAGGGGACAAGCATCTTTTAATTTCATGACTGCAGTCAGCATCTGCAGTGATTTTGGAGACCAAGAAAATAAAGTCTGTCACCATTTCCATTGTTTCCCCATCTATTTGCCATGAAGTGATGGGACCAGATGCTATGATTTTAGTTTTTTGAATGTTGAGCTTTAAGCCAGCTTTTTCACTGTCCTCTTTCACTTTCATCAAGAGGCTCTTTAGTTCCTCTTCACTTTCTGCCATAAGGGTGTTGTCATCTACATATCTAAGGTTATTGATATCTCTCCCTGCAATCTTGATTCATCTTGTGTTTCATCCAGTCTGACATTTTGTATGATGTACTCTGTGTATAAGTTAAATAAGCAAGGTGACAATATGATACTTTTCTGTTTTTCTCTTTCTACCACCTTCTTCTGCCTTGAGGGTTCAACTCTTCCCTGATTTATAAAATGACTTCTGTTTCTGCTTGGCTGCCCTCCCCAAGCTGTTCTTACTTCAGTGCTTGGACTTTAGATTTTACACTTCCTCTATGTTCTCGTCCTCGATTTCCTCATCAAAACTAAGCTATCCAATGCTCTATTACCGAAGTTCACTCTGTTAGCTATTAAATCAAGTAAGTATTCTGTTTATTTGTCTACTAGGTGTTCCTATTGGGTATCAGCAAATATAATTCATACTCTACATAGCATTTTTAAATAGGAGTTCTTGACAATTACAAATCCTTTATCCAAAATGAATGGAGGGGAATGAGGCTGAAGTTTCAGGCATTGTCTTCAAAAGGTGAAAGGACATTTTTTTTGTTGTTGTTTGTTTGTTTCTCAGATCAAACTGTGTAGGTGAAAGGTAAATGAATAAGAGACTTGATGAGTCAAGGTTAATGAGAGACTAGAACATCTTTTTAGCACAATGGTCACTTATCCCATGCATTCCCCCCCCCCACCCCGCTATTTATTAAAAATATACCAGCTCTATATCGGGCATGGCAGTGGGATATAATATGAGGAAATGTGGATTTGGTGTTCAAATTAGACTCAGTTTCTGCAACAACTAAAATGCATGTGCAAACATTTAGCATAGAGGGAGGCTTTTGACATCAGTGTATGTGTTCTGCTTGATATATGTGTTACTTTTAAAAATTTTTTTCCCGTTTCCTTCCTCTTACTATGTATGAGCAATATTGAGCAGTAGCTATTTGCACAAGTCTGAGTAAAGAAGCTTTGTAGAGAGAGCAAAAAGTTTTTCTGAAAGTGACCTTCACTTTCAGGGCAAATTCAGAAACTGGCAGATCTACATTGTTTATTCAAAGAGAAAAGTGCATCGTAATCACACTCCTGGATGCATGGGGTGAATGAGTGACAAATGAACACCTCACTCACTGAGATGGCAACCTGGTGCCGCTGAGGGAAGGGGCAGAGACCTCCTTGAAGGTTGCACAGAAGCAAGACAGCAGGGAAGGCAGCTGCTAAGAGGAGCTATCATGAATGCCTTTCTCTGAGATAGAATGACAATGTATATATGCTTCAAGATGCTGATCATCCTCAGTGGGCTACTCTGGGAACAATGGTTTTGACTTTTTTTTTAAGGCTTTTAAAAAACAACACCCTGAAGCTATTTTGTTTGTTTTGTTTTGCTTTAGCTACTTACAACATTACAACCTGGGTTTAAGTGCAAGAGAGTTTAGAAAATATTTAAAGAAATGGAAAATCACACTGATGTAAGCAAAGTTGTAAAGGAAACATGACAATTATGTTAATATTTGCAACAGAACTCAGGGCGGAAGTGGCTGAATTTTTGATAGAAGAAGTAGGGCACTGCTGGAAGGTATTTTGTGATCCTGACTGAGATAGTGAGGGTAAAGTATGAGCCAGGAATGTTGCCTTGACTGGGAGGAGGGAAGAATGTCTGAAACCACTTCTTTATTGGGCAGAGTGTCTGAAATGGAAACAAAAAGAATCAAACTAAACCCTGTCATAACTAAGCAACTTCTTTCACTCTGCTGCTCTACAGTAGAGCTGGGATGGGAGTGGCCCAGGGGATGAATTGCTGTTGTCCAAGGTACTATGGTGGGGAGGCTATGGGAAGATGGCATCAGCAGTGATTTCAGGAATAAGTAGACTCATTGTGAATCTTTGAAAACTACCCGTGTCACTTGTGAAACCAAGGGAGCACATTGGATATCCTCCAGGGATCAGAGAGTTAAAAAAAAGAGCTAGGAAATGGGCTGGAGAGTGGTACAATTGATGATATAGTTGTGAGTCCAAAATGGGAAGACAAATAGGAAGCAAAATATGTGGGGGAGGAGCAGGCCGCTCGGATGAGAGGCAGTTCTAGGATAACTTCCAAAGGGTAGAGATATGCCAACAATAGCTTGATGATAAATAAAGTATTTTGTCAGGGCAACTTGGTGCTTTCTCTGGTAACCCACCCTCAAACCTGCTGTTCCATCAAAACTATAGTTTCTTTGGTCCAGGAGTTTCCTGAGTCTTTGTTGGGAGTCAGTAACACCTCGTTAAAGTGGAAAATTCACTAGAGCCAGATGGGAGCTGACTCTAAAGAGTCTACATGATAACTGCTATTGGTCACATTCCTTATGTCTGAAATCATGTACACAGAGTTTACATTGAGTCTCTTCTGCTTTTCAAGGAATGGAAAGCATAATTGCATATTTCACTCTTTGTTATTACAAATGATAATAAAGTCATTGTCAGTATATCATAGGACTAAGCAAAATGTTCATTTAGTGTAGGACAGAATCTCACAGTATTGTTCTACTTTGTAGCAAAATTAAAATAATGTTTCCTCCTCATCTAAAAACAAACAAAATAAAAAGTTATATTTTTTGGTGTAAATACAGTGATAGAATATATAACTTGTTATAACTTATTGCTTTTTAGAGGACAGAATTCAGTTTTTTGGTCTGAATTAGAGTTGTGATTTGCTACGTTTATTGTAAAAAAAGAACTTAATCTAGAGCTAGAAGCAATCACTGAGGCAGATAAGGAAATCTCCTGAGTAACATTGTTGGAGTGTGTCTCAGTGGAGAGCCTGAGGAATCATAGGAGGTATAGGGAAGCCCAGCAAGAAGACGGTTGACCAGGAGAGGGATGGAGTAGGCTGCCACCAAGGACCAAACCCTTCTGTCATATTAGGGAGGAAATGCAGTATTTCAAAAAACTCTTCTTATGGAGAGAAACCGATGGATCTTTTAGGGCAGCCTTCTCTCACAAAGATCTGCTTATGCCCTGCTGCTGGGTGCTGTTTGTCTTCTATTGAATTGCTCTCCCTAGGCATGTTCAATACTATACCCAAGAGAAGACTGGTCATAATGGGAAGAGTGACCTTTGGAGGGACTCAAGAATCATCTGGAGAGTAAGATCATCTAATGTGCCCTTCAGCACATTCTTGACAATTCACAATGGATGAAAATCTCCCTTCATGTTGGTCTTTGGAACCCCTTAGGAGCAGAGTGGCATCCCAACATAGAAAGGATTTTTGACACTGGTGACTATTTTATTTTACTTCTCATTAGTTTTCTAGGACTGCCATAACAAAATACCATAGATTGGGAGGCTTAGACAAGAGAAATTTATTTCCTCACGGTTTTGGAGGTTAGAAGTCCAAGATCAAGGTGACAGCTGGTTTGATTTCTCCTGAGTTCTCTCATGTTGGTTTGTAGATTGCCTTCTTGCTGTGATTTCACATGTCATTTCTTTGTGCACATGCATTTCTGGGGTCTCTTCCTCTTCTTATAAGGACAACTGTCCTACTGAATTAACACCATTATGGCCTCAGTTAACATTAATTACTTCTTTAAAGTTATTGTTTCAAATATAGAAAATAAGGCATCAACATATGAATTTTGGGGAACAACATATAATCCAAACACTACTCATACAACTTCTGTTGGTGGAGAACATTAGTGGAGATGTAGCATAAACAGAAAAATAAGTATGATTTTTTTGAGTCCCTGAAATTTTAGGATTGCTTGTGAATTCAGTACAACAAAGTCTATTCAGATTAGTGGCTAATGTACTCTGAATTGAGCAGCAGATATTTTTCCATTTAATATTAAAAAAGGGACACCTTTTGGTTGGTCCTGCACTGCTTTGCCCCTGCATATAGTCAGGTATATTAGACTCCCCAGAACGGATGTTTGAGTATCATAATATTTAGGTGGAAAGATACCAGATGGCATTGCAACACTATTAAATGATCATTTATTGATTACACACTATGTTATGCCTTAGAAATACAGTATAATCACTAAGACACTATATCCCCCTGATAGCCCAGGGAAAGAGAGTAAACAAACACATAGATTAGTGTTTTATTAAAATGTAGGCAACTGCCAATAAAAGTCTCTATTTCAATTTTTATATTATCATTTTTGCCTTCAAAGATAACTGGTTTCTTGAAAGTCATGTCTGATATCTTGAGGTTAGGACATAGGCAAGTACTGAAAGGGTAGTGTGGTAGGCAGGATGACTGTGAAATTGATTCAGTTCTTTGTGGTTAGAGTTGAGATTCATCAGCATAGAGTTGATAATTGAAGTTAGGAGATTATATGAGAGCCCCTTGGACTGCAAGGAGATCCAACCAGTCCATCCTAAAGAAGATCAGTCCTGGGTGTTCATTGGAAGGACTGATGTTGAAGCTGAAACTCCAATTCTTTGGCCACCTCATGCAAAGAGTTGACTCATTGGAAAAGACCCTGATGCTGGAAAAGATTGAGGGCAGGAGGAGAAGGGGATGACAGAGGATGAGATGGCTGGATGGAATCACCGACTCGATGGACATGCGTTTGGGGGGACTCTGGGAGTTGGTTATGGACAGGGAGGCCTGGCGTGGTGCAGATCATGGAGTCACAAAGAGTCGGACATGACTGAGTGACTGAACTTAACTGAACTCATGTTGGGTGAGACTAATGAGTGAGAAGAAAAGAGGGATTAGAGCAGGAGCCCGAGAACACCACCATTTAAAGAAGAGAAAGAGAGCAAGAAATTTTCAAAATGACTGAGACAGAACCTCTTGGAGAGGTAGGGGAAAAAGCCAAGAAAGTAGTGCTACGACCTCAAATGCAGAGAGCATTTTCAGGAGTAAGAGGGAGTAGACAGTCCTGCTAATAGATAAGTAACTTGAGAACTAGAATATGTACAGTGGATTTAGCAACAAAGAGGTCACTCATTGGTGACTTTAATAAAAGTGATTTTAATTGTGTGGTGAACCACAGAACCAGATCCAGTAGCCTGAAGCATGAATGGGAGTTGAGGAAATGACCACAGATATGTATGCATCTCTTTTTAAAAAAAGCAGCTGTGAGAGGAATGAGGCAGATTGATAGGAAGAAACAGAAATGTGAAAGTTAAGGATGAGTTTCAGTGTTTTAAATTAGGAGAAATAATTATAAATTATGATGAGAAGAAGCAAGAGAATGCAATGTGTTGAAGATACAGAGAAGAGTGAGTAGTGTATAGAGCTGAGTTCTGAGATGACAGGGACAGAGGAGGAAGGGTAAACCTTGGTCAGAAGGAAGGACTCTTGTTATAGAGGGGAAGAATGAGTAGGTGAATGGAGGAAGGTTTATAGATTTGTTGCAAGAATGTGAAGGAATTTGAGGTCTGGAGGTGGGATAATCATTAGTGCTAATCATTGCCAGTTATTAATATTTCTGGTTTCTCCAGTGGCCATCTTGGGATTACACTTTCCTGCCTTCTTGGAATGATCATGAGACTTACTTTGGTCCTTAAAATGTGAGCAAAATCTTCTAGATCGAAACTACTACAGTCAGTGGGTGATTTGTCACAATGTCCTTTTCCCTTTGCTGATGTGATTCCAAGCAGTTGCTGGTCAATTAACCAGCATTCTGAGTGAAGACAACACAGAGCAGACCCAGGTGATCTAAGGCAGAGGGATAGCATGAGTAAAGAATACATATTGATTTTTTTTTTTGAGCCACTGAAATTTTAGAATTGCTAAAACCTAGTCTATTAGAACTGTAGTTATAGTGTGTGTTTTCTTTGAGAAGCAAGAAGAGCCCTGATGTGAAACTATCTTTTAGAGTCAATCTAGGTTATCAATCATACTTATCAATTTTACACATTTAGTTGAAAGCCAAAGAAATGATTACTTGTCCACTTATTTTAGGATTTTAATTTTTATTCACATAGAAGCAGTAATGACTCGGCTATAATATTATAGAACCACTTTTTAAAAATATGCAGAGTAGATGTCTTGTGTGGTATGCTGTGTTTGTGCTGTGCTTAGCTGCTCAGTTGTGGTCAGCTCTTTGTGACTCATGGAATGTAGCCTGGCAGGCTCCTTTTTCCATGGGGATTCTCCAAGCAAGAATACTGGAGTGGGTTGCCATGACCTCCTCCAGAGGATCTTCCCAACCCAGGAATTGAACCCAGGTCTCCCATGTTGCAGGTGGATACTTTACCTTGTGCAGTAATTTTAAAAAAGTTAAGGACAAGTGGGCCATTGATGAAGGGGAGTTTTATTGCTAAACACCTACTTTAGAATATCCCCATTCTAAATTATCATAGACTAAAAAGATGAAAGCATAATATAGAGAGATATACAAAATGAGAGACTTATGGGTTCCTAAAGATATCAAGAAGACTTGCTTTTCTATGAAAACATCAAGGCACAGTTAGGAATTTAAGGACAGAAAAAAATGGTAGAAGAGACTAGATCTTGATTCATGATAAAAGTTTGTGAAAACTAGTGGTTTTATAAAATATTTTTGACAGTATCTTTTTAACTAGTGTCCAATTAAAAACAATTTCAATACATAAGGCTTCATATTCATATTTGTAAATGAATATGTGAATATGGCTTCGTATACAAATTTTTTATACACAAATAGAGGTGCACATTTATGCGTAAAGAAGCTAGAGAGATCTGAATGCAAACCTTATAGCAGCAATTTGATAATAAGAGGTTTTATTGTCTTTGTTCCACTTTAGTTAATGGCATTCCTAAGTGAATAGTTTTGTAAGAGGAAGGAGGACAAAAAGTTCTCTTTTACTTTAAACTCAGTCATCACTCAGAATCATGCTCGTATATACTTAATTGCTAGACTGTTTAAAAACAAGTGAAAAATAAGAATAATGCATCATCTTTTAGTCTTCTAATTTCTTACCTCAGATGATGTTCTAGGCCAAAATACTGATATAGCTTAGACCCTCAGAGATGTTTTGAGATGAATTTGGGTAGGTTCAGAGGTTCACTGAAACTAGACTTCATAACAATATTCTAAAAATACAGGAACAGATAAACAAGTCAATTTATCTGAAAAGAATGTATGTTTTATCCCAGATAACTTGTAAATATCCCATATAGCTACAAAAATGGAAAATTATGGTCAACCTTGTAGAAAATGGAAAGGCCAGGGTGTTCTGCTTGTGTTTCAGTGGGGCAGTTGGTATTTGGCTTATCCAGCTTTTATTTGGTGAAGGTTCAAAGTTATTAAAAATAGAGACACAACAAATAAAAATTACTGAATCAGCAGCATCAGAAAATCCAGCTCAAATTATCTTAAACAACATAGAAAGTGTTGGTCCCATATTTATAAATCAAAAGATGTTGTGAGCTTGAGTTGCCTCAAGCAATTTTCTCTTCATCTACTTTCCTCCATGTGTATGGTTCTTTCTTAGGCTTAAATAAGATGGCGGCCACAGTTCCTGGCTTTACAAATCACCCAGTGGAGAATTCCAGGGAAAAAGAGGAAATGCTTGTGTGCCACGGTCATATGACACTGAATCAGAAATAAAGGCTGGGAAGAGGCAATGTTCTGTTTCGTTTAAGCCATATATAGTCATACTGGGACTGAGTCACATCTGCTGTTTGTGGAAGGGCTATCTGACAGGAGGAAGGAGAGTGGGGTGGCTCTAGTCAGGGGACAGTAGTATCTGTAACATTGCTTTTATGATGGATACAAGCTCTGTTACTTTCTCTGTCTCTGGTAAGATTTGCTAGAGCAAATTTAAGGTGTTATTCTAGCAGCTGAATCCTCCTAGAGAGTCAGGTCAGTGATATAACTGGAGTCCGTTAGAGAGACTAGTTTATATAAGTGTACTTAATTTTGTTGCTAAAGAAGGCATTTCTCAGACCTTCCCTTCTCTAAAGAAGGTTCCAAAATGCTCAGTTTACTTGCCTCAAAGGCAACTTTCATAAGTTGTTAATGGGTTTCAGTGCCTGCACTGCCGGGTATTTGATTATTGGGAAATCTTCAACTTAACCCCTAATTGTCTCTCAGCTCCTTATCATTAAAGACATTTTCTCATTGGTCAGGTTATCTCCACTAATACTGATCTTGTTCCCATCTACCATGTCTCACAGTGAAAACGGAAAACTGGAGAATGTGGTACAACCCCTTCCATTCCTCTACTTTCTACACACACATAATGCTTTTCTTATGGAGATCAATGAGTTTAGAACATCACAGGACCAAGTAGGATATATATTATTTGGAGCATAACTTTATTGTCTTGTCATTTTTTTCATTGTTTCTACTAAGGTCACCCTTTCATTAAGGGTGTACCCATATTGTACCACTCCACAAATAAGATAAATTGTGTTAGTCACTCAGTCGTGTCTTACTATTTGTGACCCCATGGACTGCAGCCCCCAAGGCTTCATCTGTGGAATTCTCCAGGCAAGAAAACTGGAGTTTAAGATAGTCTGCAAATAACACCTCGAAGATCCTGGCAGAATTAAACATTTATTGCCTACAGTGTTGGTCAACTCAATAAAGTTTTTTAAAAGATTTTTAAAAACTGAGGCAAAATTTATATGAAACTCCACAAATCTTATATGTATGGCTTTATGGATTTTTACAAATGTATATATGCATGTAGCTACCACAAAGTTCAATATAAAGAATATTTAGAGTATCTTGGAATACTAGCTTGTGCCCCCTTTGTTTTAAAATTTTATATAAATAGATTCATACTTTGTATCCTATTTTGGGTCTCAACTCTTACACTCGGTGTTATGCTGGTGGGATTCACCTGTTACTGTAGGTATTAGTAGCTGGTTCTTTTTCACTGCCATGTAGTGTCCTATATCAAATAATTCACTAAGCATTGTTGTATTGGCTTTCTTCCTTTCCAGTTTTACTCTCCATGGTTCTTCAGTTATGTTCCCTGAGGTCACATCTCATACTACCTGTGCCCATTTTTCCTTCTCTCCCTACGTCCCTTTTATAGGTTCCCAGGGCTATTCCTGTGAGTTAGGAGATAGGGATTTTATTTAACTCTGTTCTTCACTTGATATTATTCCAGGGAATCCACTTCCTCACTGAGGGGCTCAATTTTCCTCATATCTTATGGTGGTTTATTCACTAAATCATGTTTGACTCTTGCAACCCAACAGGCTATAGCCCACCAGGCTCCTCTGTCCATGGGATTTTCCAGGCAAGAATACTGAAGTGGGTTGCCATTTCCTTCTCCAGGGGATTTTCCTGACCCAGGGATTGAGCCCACGTCTCCTGCACCACAGGCTGATTCATCTCTTATAGATGGATCCTTATGAGGATCTTTGAGATATGTTCTTGTCTCAAATTTCTGCAGTTTAAAAGATGTCTTCTAGAGAAGACAATGCTCAAAAAATGGAAAGAAATTGTGGAATTTTATGGACAAGAGGCGATGGGGTGAGAGGTAATATTTTTATATAGAGATTTTCCTCTTTCCCTAAAATCTCACCACCTGATTGGTTGCTTACCTTGTGGCTTTTCTTGAGCTGAGTCGGTCATCTATAAAGAAATCACTGATAGAGAAGTCAGTACTTCAGTGTAAGGCACAGCCAGAGGAAGCAAAGCAGTGCATAGGCTGTGAATTGCCTTATTTCACTTCCCATCTTTTCTGAGGATGACTAAAATCTATGGACCATTTTTGAGATGATTTATATGGAAAAGTTTTCCAAAAGAAGCATACATTTTAAGAGGGTGGCTGATAATGAACTCTCCTGAGGTTGTAGAAGAGAAAAACTCTGATGGTGACTAAATGCCCTTCCTGCCCCATGATGTTTATTTTACACTAGATCAGCTTACCCTTTCTAAGTAACTGTTATAAATGGCACAGCCTTCATATTAATTGATTTCATATATCATCAATTGTGGATGTCACTGAGGTTTGCCCTTGGTTGATGACGTTGTTTCCATGGTATCTAACATATTTTAAATGATTAGGAATATGATGAGTAGAAAAGATCATTATAAATATATAACTCCAATTAATATATAAATGTTTGAGATTAAAGATGCATAATGCAATTTCTCAAAAGTGAGCGAAACAGTTCAACTGTTGTTGGACACTGGTGGATGGTGCCTACACTGGTGATAAAGAAATCTGTACACTGTTGCACAAATTGTTTGACCATACCACATTTGAGGCTTTTGTGTAAATGAGCAATTGTGAAAGAAATAATTATATAATCAGTCATTAATTAATTGTGTATGATTTTGATGCTTCCTGCCTCTCTCCTCTTATTTTTCTGTCATTTCAGTTTTTGCTCGCATTGCTACCATAAGAGAAGGAAGAGAAGGTAAATTTTATATATTTTTTTTACTTCTGGATAGCTCTGAGGGCACATTAATTAATTAACTTAATTAATTAATTTATCAAAGTTTTATTGCGCACTTACCCAAACTAGCCCATGCTAAGATATCACAAATACAAAGATATGTGGTTCCTAACTGTAAGAATCTCATTGTCTGTTGTAAATATAGACAAATTAGCAAATAATTGCTGTTGGGTAAAATAAGCCATTTCAAGTCATCTTTATCTGTATTTTTGCTTCTTTTGCTATAATTGCATAACCAAGGAAGTGCTAGAACTTCCCAGAAATGCAGGGAAGTACTTATAGTTACTAATTTAGATAAAAACATAACTTACTGGAATTAAAGTGCCACTAAAAAATAATACCATTCAAAAGAGGAAGAAAGTTAGAGTTTATGGGGTTTTTAAAGGATTTTGGGGTTTCATTTAAGGTCTTCATCTGAAGGTTCCCTCATTGTTACTAACTATAGTACTACTTAACTCAAAATTGCCAGAATAGGCCTCCATGTAGAAAATGTTATTTTCCCAAGCAGGCTCATCAGAGAAAAGCTTGCTTTTGACCAAGGTGGTTTGTACTGCTGAGGTTGACCGTAAAGTAGCTGACACCTGGACTGTCTGATTGCCATACTTCCTTAAACTGGGAAGCAAGTCCTTTCTTGAAGGAGGAGTTTGAGTGGTGCATCTCCATGGTACGGTCCTCATTCTGACCCTGTTTCATCTGCTCATTTCTCTTCATCTCCCAGATATCTAAACCTTGGCAAGGTCTGAGTCTGTGGACCTCTTCTCCTTCTATAAAAATGTCCTTGGTAATTTCATCCTATCTGTCTTTCTAAATATTACCTATGCCCTGGACAATCCTAAGTTTATGTCTTCAGTCTGCACATCTTCCCTAAAGTTCAGTCATAAACATCCAGTTGCTTTTGTGACATTCCCACTTGGATGCCTAGTAGGCATCACAGGTTTTGTGTAGCACTGATCTCATGATTCTTCCCTTTCCCTCACCCTAAACCAATTTCTCCCATAGTCTTTTCCATCTTAGTAAATGCATACCTTCCTCTGTTTAGTACTTCAGGCCAAAATTTTGACTCCTCTCTTTTTTTTCATACTCTACATCCAATCTATCAGCAAGTCTTGTTGGCTCCACCTTCAAAATATATACAGAATCTGATAGCCTTTTGCCATCCTATCTGCTACCAGTCTGGTCCACTCCACCATCATCTATTGCATTTCATTATGGAAGTTCCCTCCTAACTGGTCACCTTTGTCAGCCTTTACTCTCCTTCCATCTATTCTTAACTTTGTAGCCACAGTGATATTATTAAAACATAAGCCAGATCATGTTCCTCCTTCAATGGCTTCCCATCTCATTCAGGGTAGAAGCCAAAGTCATCACAACAGTCTGCCAGACCCTGCATGAATAGCACCCTCTTCTCTTACTTTCTGCGCAATATCCTATCCCTGCCCTTGATTCCTCCCCTTCAGCCACACTGGGTTCTTTGTTGTTCTTCAGTCAGGCAAAGCACTTCCTACTCAAAGACATAGGCACTTAATGTTCCTTTTGACATTAAGCACATGACAAAAGGGAAGCTCTTCCTTGGGTATCTATGTGGATCACTCTGCATTTCTTTCATGTCTTCACTCAAATGTCACCTTCTTGGAGAGATCTCTGTTATCATTTATAAAATATCAACCCTCCCTCCCACCCTACAACCCTCTGTCCTATCTACTTTATATTCCTTATTTATTGCCATGTAACATAGTCTAATTTTTCTTATTTATTCATTCATTTATTTTTTATTTTCCCATAAGATCAAGGCATGAGTACAGAGAATTCACTTGTTTTGTTCATTGTTATATGCACCAGTTTCTAGAATATTTAGTAGGAGCTCAAAAGTATTTTTTTGAATGACACTGAGTATAAGGGTGAAAGAGCTAGACTCTGTCCCTTCAGGGAACTTATCCTGGGAGACTGAGACCTAATAAACAAGTGCTTATAGCAAAGAGTATGTCATAACTATGTGCTGGCCAGGTTTGTCAGCTCAAGAAACCTATTATTGTGCTATTCCATTTAGAGCATAATGTATTATTAGCCATCACAGTATTTTAAAGTTGAATTTGAGTGTTTTTATATAGATTGTGCCTTCTCTAGTTAACTCTAGGTTCCCCTCCTACTGATTATATTGTATTCTATAGGATTTATGTATTAAAGTTACCTGCCTGGGCCCTCTAGGACTGTGAGATCTCAACCTCTGTTTCAGAGGTTTCCAGGGATTTGGAGGTTCCCTGGCATGTTGAGAAGGGTGTATTCTGAGTCTGAGGTCTTGTTAAAGCCTTAGTGTGAATCAGAATAATTGATCTTACACACTAATGCTATTTTATGGTTTCAAAATACACTGGAAAAAGTGTCATATCTTGAACTTATATAAAATTCAGAGTAAATTTTTTAAATGAATGCATGTCTGACTTTTATATTTTTAGAAGGTGGAAATATGAATCAAAATGGCAAAGCCATGTACTATTCAGAAAAATGTAAGGTTTTTAAAAATATACATATTTGAAATGGGTTTTTATTTCCTTCACTGTACTTTTTGAGGATTAGGCTTCTGGGGGATAGTGGATAGCATAGCTTGTGATGTAACAAGAGCCAGCACTGTAGTGTTCACCTTTTTAGACCCTAGTCTGATCACAAGGGCATCTTGTCTGTGAACAGCTGGGCAGCATGGCCTAGAATTTCAGCAGACTCTGGAGCAAGACCCCTTGGGTTTGAATTCAGGTTTCTCCAGCTACCAGCTGTGTAACTTGGGAAATTACTAAACCTCTTTGTGCCTTAATTCCTTCTTCTGTAAAATGGGAATAATAATAGTGCCTACTTGATAGGGTTGTTATGAAGATTGTATAAGTTTATTTATATAAAGCAGTTAGATGATGTTTGAAATTCAATAATCTCATGATAATGTTAGCCACTGTTAAAACTATTATAATAATCTTTATAATATATCCAAGAAAGTTCTGAAAGCTGCTAAACTTTTCTGGAAAAAAGATATTTTGTACTGATCTTTCTTGTTGCTCTCAGGAAGAAAGTAAAATGTAGAACAATAATCTTATGACTGACAAATAGGTACATTATTAAGGCTGATGTCATTTAATTTAACAATATGGCTCAATTTATGGAATTTGAAAAAAGAGACATGGTGTTTTTTAAGATGCTAGAAAGGAAGAACTTTTGCAGAATTTGCCTATCTTAAGATTTTATAAGTAGCTATTTTAGGAAAAAATATCTAGCTGTCTAAAAAATACTTCACAAAAGCAATCTTGCTATAATCTTAGAAAGGGAATCCTACAAATTCAGTAATGCTTTTGTGTACAAATGCTTCAAGTATGCCTTGTAAGGATAAAGTTGGGAGGGTCTTTTGTGTCCCACTTTTTAGTCTTCGGTAACATAGAATTGGGTGATGCAACTTTTGGCTGTGGCCGCCCTTCTTAGATTGTATAACATTTCACTCCATACCTCAAGAAGGATGATACAGAGTTCTTGCGGAGTGCATCTGGGCCAACTGCTGGAAGAAAACACCAATTTCTCTCCCATTCTTGAGCACAAAGTTGCCCATGGAGGAGAACGTGAAAAAAGCAGTGGACTATTTCCAGGTTTGGGAAATGGAAGTTAACCCTGTCATTTAATTTTGTCTACATTTTCCTGTCTTATTTGTTCTCTTTAATCAAGATCCCCTGAGAACATGGCTGGGAGCCTACTGGGGAGGACTGGTGATATCAGAAGCTTGTCTCATAGTAAATCAGTTGGAATGGAGAGGGATGTACTATGGCTTCTTCAGAGACTGCCGTTCATCTATGTAACTCCTGCCAACATTTAAAATTTTAGAAGAAATTATTTCCAGACATTTTTAAGGTATTTTAAAGAATTCAGGCAATTAGGTTTTTTTTTAAAAAAAGCTCTCAGTGTAATATGTTTTATATTTTTAAAGATAAAACTAATTATTATGATAGCCTATGTGAGCTAATGCACAATTACATTATCTAGTTGAGGAGAATGATTATAATAATACTTTAGTAGACATTTACTGTGTGAGATGCTTTTTGCCTGCATTCTTTAAGGGAATTCACATGACAACTATTAAGTTGTTTTGTTGTTGTTTTAGTCGCTAGGTCCTATCTTAGTCTTTTGTGACACTGGGGATTTTAGCCTGCCAGGCTACAAACTCCGGGAGATAGTGGAGGACAGAGGAGCCAGGGTGTTGCAGTCCATGGCATTGCAAGGAGTCGGACAAAACTTAGCAACTGAATAACAGTTCCCCTATGAGGGATTGACCAGTACCTTCATCAGTGAAAGCACAGAGTCTTAACCATTGGACAACCAGGGAATTCCTTAACTCATGAACTTAAAATTGCATGAGTAGAACCCATTTCCATATAGGAACGTACAATTTGTCCACTACATACAAACCGTGAAGTTGTGAACTTTCACAGATATGAGTGTGTGTTCCCAGGTCCAATCACATAACTTAGTGCAGTACTATATAGGTGATTGTGTTAGTTGGGCTAACAGTGTTGGATTTCTGAATAAATTGAACTTCTGAATGTGCTCTTGTAATGGAACTCATTCATATGTAGGGGACTTACTGTATGCACAAATAATAGTAAAATTGGCTTTAAATCCCAGTTTTTTCCCCTTTATTATTTTATGCTTTCCTATAAAATTGAGGTATACACTTTCACTTGAAACAAATCTCTGTTGTACAGATCTAATAAGATATGTAGCTGTCTTTTGAACCTTAAAAGTTTTACCTTAACCTAATTAAAAATTCTTTTTCTTTATTTCATTGAATATATCTTTTTTCAGTCTTAACCAAGTTGTGATTTGGTGTCCATTTCTTGACCTGCATTTCTCTGAGGGTTTTTACTGAGAAACAATATTAAAGAAGAAAACTCTAGGAATCAAAAAGATTGGATTCAAACCCTGACTCAGTAAGTTCTAGTTGTGTGTTTTGGACAAGGTACTAAAGAATCAATTTTCTCATCTGTTACACATTTAATAATGGTGCTTACTTTATAGTTAGTTGGATTTCCCAGGTGACTCAGTGCTACAGAATCTGCCAATGCAGGAGACAGGGATTTTGATTGTGGGGTCAGAAAGATCCCGTGGAGAAGGAAATGGCAACCATTCCAGTATTCTTGCCTGGGAAATCCCATGGACAGAGGAGTTTGGCAGGCTACAGTGTATATCGGGTTGCAAAAGGATTGGATACAACTTAGTGACCAAAAAATAAGACTTATTCTAAGCAGAAGCAAGCACATGCATACATAGACTTGTTTCTTTTTTTCAAAAAAAAAAAAAAAAGAAAACATACAGACTATCATTTGCAAATCATTTTCTATTTAAAGTTATATAAGGAATATCATTCTGTGTCAACACACAAGCTCAACCTCATTCCTTTAAATCACTGTATAGTATTACATGGTGTGTGAGATGTTTTATTTAGCCATTCCCATTAAAAAAATCACAATTTAGATTATTTTCAGTTTTGCTTTTAGAAACAAAGCCTAAATGAACAGCCTCTTGTTCTGAGAGCTGGTATAAGTAGGATGGATTTCTAAAAGTAGAATTACTTAGTGAGAGATATATGCATTTACATTTTTGTTAAATATTGCCAAATTCTCTTCCTAAAACATTATCTAAATTGTTTGTTCCTGCAGTAATATATAAGCATGCATTGTGAAAGTCACTCAGTTGTGTCTGACTCTTTGAGACCTCATGGACTCTAGCCTGTTAGGCTCCTCTGTCCATGAAATTCTCCAGGCCAGAATACTGGAGTGGATAACAGTTCCCTTCCTCAGGGGATCCCCAACCCAGGGATCGAACCCAGAATTCCTTCATTGCAGGTAGATTCTTTACTGTCTGAGCCACCAGGGAAGCCCAGAAGTAGAATTACAGTAATACATGAGAGGCTTTGTTTTTGCTGTATTCTTACCACCTAGACATTGATCTTTTTTTTTTTTTTTTCAGATTTAAAGTAAAAAGTTTATTTTTGGTTTATTTTAGGAAATCCTCATTTATTTGAGGCCTTCCCCTACCTCCCATCAGCTTGGATGTCCTCCTGGTGGTGGAGGAGAGCAACCAGATCTAGTATTGTCCTCTGGGTTCGTGATAGCCTCTTCAACTAAACATTATCAGTCTTGAAAATTGTTGTCAGTATAACAGGAGAAACATGGCATCTTACTGTTTAAAGTTACATTTCTTTACTATAAAACATCTTTTCTTCTATGAATTATTGGTTTATCTCTTTTATTTAAATTTCTTTTGAGCTCTTTTTAGTCATGGATATTCAAAAACATTTTACATATATATATTTATTAGTTAAACACAAAATATTTCTTCTAATCTATCAGATGAATGAATTAGTTAACCTCTTTAATTTTCTCAACCTATTTGCTCATGAACATGTTGTTGAGTAGCAAAAAATGAAATATTAAGCAGCAGGACTAAAATGGAGGAGAAATAACAAATAGAGATAATCCATATATTATACCACAAATTCTTGAATAAGCAAGTGATTGGGTCCCTGTCTCCAAACTAGCTGATCATTTTTGTTAATTTAATACAATATGAGCTAATAATTAGATTATCTCATAGTTCCTTTTGCTTAACTGGAATAATAATTGTTGAGGTTAGAGGCGTTGTCCTTCTATCTATTATTGTGCTCACCAGGTATCTGTTACATAGCTAGTTCTTGGTAATGATATGATGAATAGATGGAGTAAAAAAGAAACCAGGCAAAAGAGAGGTCTTTTTGTTTTTCTAAAAAACATAGTAATTCATTTTTAAATGAATTTAAACATTAGTAGCTGATTTCATAATCATTTGAACATTAGTAGCTGATTTCATAATCATACGCTTCCCTGATGACTCAGCAGTTAAGAACCCACCTGCAATGTAGGAGCCTCAGGAGATGCAGGTTTGATCCTTGGGTTAGGAAGATACCCTGGAGAAGGGTATGGCAACCCACTCTAGTAGTCTGGTCTGGAGAATCTCATGGACAGAGGAGCCTGGCAGGCTACAGTCCATACGGTCACAAAGAGTCAGACATGAATGAAGAGACTTAGCATGCATGCACATAATAATCATATAGCCAATATGATGCTTTAAGCCTGCAATAATTCCTAGGAACATTCATTTTTGCCATATTTTTGCCAGTTACAAGTAAAATTATTTTTCCCCCATGACTGGTGATATAAATTTGTAAACTATTTAAACAAATCTGACTACCTTTCTGCCTGCTAGGAACTCCTATCAATCCTTATAATTGCCATTTAAACCATTACCTTTTTAAATGCAAACGTCCATATGGAATGCAAGGCAATTTATTGCTAAGTGAACAGCCCCTTTTGTGGACCTTTTTTTCCTCTCTTGAGGAAACCTTGGCAAGAGAAATGATCATTCAAGCGCTTGGGAAATGTCACAAAGGCATTACCACACTTGAAAAAGCCTCAATTTTCCTTAGAAAGAAGGTAATTTTGTTATCCCAGGGTCCACTTTTAGTTCCTTCCACCTTATGACTCCTGACATACCCTCAAAAGATGTTAGTGACAATTCTTGAACCTCTAAATTATAGGTTGATCACTCTTACCTTTCTTTTAGAAAGGGCAATACTAAGTCAGCTTGATTGATGGAAATTTCAAAAAATTCTTGGTCTAATGTTAAGCACTTGAAAACTAAAGTCAGTTAGGCAAGATTGTGCTACCATCCCCAAAGCATTTAGCTTACTTCAAAAATTGCTTGAAAGTGCCATTAATTTATTCTGTTCATCCAAAAGCATTTACTGAGCATCTACTCTATGCCAGAGGTGGGCTAGGTCCTTGGGAATAAAGGCAATTAAGACATAATACTGCTCTCCAAGAACACACAGTTTGAAGTCATACTTGCTTTACTCTTTTCAATAGTGGTAAATAATTTTGTTAAATTAATTCTAAAATAGATATAGGTATGGACAGTTATTGCACATCTGCTGCAATAGGATAGTGCTATATAAGAAGAACAGAAACCTGAAATTAGATTGAACCACTGGAATGGAACAGGTGTTTAGAATACATAAGCACACATAAACTGGGAGAAAATCCAGTTTAGGAGGTAAAAATGGTATCCAGAATCTCTGTTAGTGAGTAGGCAAAGAGTCCTTCCTGGAGGGTCTAACCCAGTGATCAGTGAGAATGTACAAAGAGAGACAGTTCAACATCAGTTATCTTAGATGTACAGACAGGCAGTTCATGTGCAAGTAGTTTGTCAGCAGATATTGAAGTGAACAAGACATGGTTTCAGAGCTGCTTTATACGGGAGAGTTTAACTGGGAGCATCAATTCTTCAGCTCTCCGCTTTCTTTGTGGTTCAACTCTCACATCCATAATGACTGCTGGAAAAACCATAGCTTTGACTAGACAGATCTTTGTTGTCAAAGTAATGTCTCTGCTTTTTAATAAGCTGTCTAGGTTGGTCATAACTTTTCCTCCAAGAAGCAAGTGTCTTTTAATTTCATGGCTACAATTACCATCTGCAGTGATTTCGGAGCCCCCCCGAAATGAAGTCTGTCACTGTTTCCGCTGTTTCCCCATCTATTTGCCATAAAGTGATGGGGCCAGATGCCATGATCTTAGTTTTCTGAATGTTGAGTTTTAAGTCAACTTTTTCACTCTCCTCTTTCACTCTCATCAAGAGGCTCTTTAGTTCTTCTTCACTTTCTGCCATAAGGGTGCTGTCATCTGCATATCTGAGGTTACGATATTTCTCCTGGAAATCTTGTTTCCAGCTTTGCTTCATCCAGCCCAGCGTTTCTCATGATGTACTCTGCATATAAGTTAAATAAGCAGGGTGACAATATACAGCCTTGACATACTCCTTTCCCAATTTGGACCAGTCTGTTGTTCCAGCTGAGCACAGAAGAATTGATGCTTTTGAACTGTGGTGTTGTAGAAGACTCTTAAGAGTCCCTTGGACTGCAAGAAGATCCAAACAGTCCATCCTAAAGGAAATCCGTCCTGAATATTCATTGGAAGGACTGATGCTGAAGCTCCAATACTTTGGCCACCTGATGCGAAGAGCTGACTCATTTGAAAACACCCTGATGCTTGGAAAGTTTGAAGGCAGGAGGAGAAGGGGACAACAGAGGATGAGATGGTTGGATGGCATCACTGACTCAATAGACATGAATTTGAGTAAACTCTGGGAGTTGGTGATGGACAGGGAGGCCTGGCATGCTGCAGTCCATGGGGTCACTGAGAGTCGGACACAACTGAGCAACTGAACTGAACTAAACTGGAACTGAACTGAACCTGAGGCAGGTTGGAAGGGAAGAGCATGGAAAGAGTATGGCATGTTTCTAGTTCTAGGAATATTTTTAACATAGACACTTGGTCGTAATAGAACAAGGCAGAAAACTGGTTAAGCAAACTGGGGCATATGGACCTTTAAGGGAGACCCCAAGGCTCTGCTCTTAGCTATTCCCCTCTTCCTGTGCCCCCTACCCCATTCCTACAACTCCCTGCTCTCATATCCATGTACATATTTCACCGTTGAGGAGGAGTGCTGCCAGGATAGGTCAAGTTCAAAGGCCCTCTTTAGATCCTAGTACTAGAAGGTAGAACATGGTAACTGTTCTGCCCCAGGGCCTTTGTAGTTACTGTGATACTTTAATCTATCAGATACACGCACAGCTTACACCTTTATTTTATCTTTTTGCTCAGATGTCACCCTCTCAGAGAGGGATTATTGGCTTTGCTGTGTTAAAATAATATTCCAACTCTAGATACTTCTATTGTCCTTATCACATTTTTAGTTTTCTTCACAATAGTTATAACCTTCTGATGTATTGTGAACTTCTTGAGGACCAAACTTTTACCTGTTTTATTCATTAGAGCAAAACTTGGCACATAGCAAGTGCTCAGTACATCTTGAAATGTAAAAGTAGATAAATTAATAAATAACTCATAAATTTTATATTTGTTTATAAGTGAGACTGCTTTCCTGGGCCCCAGAGTCCTGTGAACCATACAAGGTAGAAGTTAGGTGATACACCCTGAGGCCTGACCATCTGGGCTTGTTTCCAGCCCCATACAATTGTATGACCCAGTCACTTAATCTAGCTGTGTCTAGTTTCCTATTAATAAAATGAGGATGGTATTATATTTACTTCATATGTTGTTTTAAGGAGTAAATTATAATGTAAATGATAGATGTAAAACACTCAGAATGATGCTTCTTATGTAATAGAAGTACTCAATAATTCTTAGCTTTTATTATTGTTGTTTTATTATTATTAAAATATGTATCTACTGATTGTCAAGCAGCATCTCAAACTTACAATGTATAAAACAGATTTCTTGATTTTTTTTTCCTCTCTAGTGCTCATTGTCTCAATGTTACTACCCATTGCTCACAAAATTGGGGGATTATATCTTTGATTCTTTTCCTTTATTATCTACCATATTCAATACATCAAATACAGCAAATTCATGAAGATTCTGTCTTCAGAATATATCCATGTCTCTCTAACTCTATTGCTATCACCATAATGCAAGATACCATGCTTTCCCCCTTACTTGCTATCTCTAGACTGATTTCGTTTTCTTCCTCTTGCTCCCTTACAATCCAGTATCACATAGAAGCCATACTAATTTTTCATAAAGTCTCCTCTGCTTATTTCCTCTGGTGACTTCTCATTGCTTGTAGAATAAAATACAAACTACTGTGACTTGCAAGGCTGTGCCTATCTCAAACCCACCTATTGATTCCGCATCATCTTGTTCCACTTTCCCCTTCATCTATAATCATTCAGCTACACTTGCTGTCTTTTTTCTTCCTTGAAACTGTTTCCTGACTCAGAGCCTCTGCATGATTATTCCTGTGGCCTGGAATGCTATTCCCTGAATTCTTTGAATAGTTATTTCTTTTCATTTCTCAGATTTTAGATCAAATGTCATTTGTGCAGAATGATCTTCCCACAATACCTGTGATTTAAAGATTATATGTGCATAATTATATGATATTTTAACCTGAATAGTTTCCTTTATTGAAATAATTATTCTTATCAGTGACATTTAAGCTTTATTTGTTTTCCCTGGACAACAGTATATTATATTGAACCTGTCAATATGTTATTATATTGAACCTCATTGTATAAAAATGATAAAATTAGAATTTCTTTGCTTACACTGGGATGACTTGAGGAGTGAGGAACCAGATTCCCAACTGCTCCTCCTTTTGTGGTCCTCCCAAGTGATTCTGAGCTTTAGGAGCCCAGTCTTTATAACTTACACATAAATTAAGTCATTTTTGAATTAGAAGGTTGATCACAAAAGTGTATCTGGTCAGTGTAATGAAGTCTCTAGATTAAGAGTTTCTTACTGCATTTTAAAAGAATTTCATTCTCATGCATTTGTTCCTACAACTACATTTTCTACCTCTGAGGTCAGTAAATAGATATCTTTGAATTCCCAGCACCTAGTCTTCTGTGAAACGCAAGTCACTCAGCAAATGATTATTGACTAAATGAAATGCTTAGATGAAGACAGACAGAGGTGAAATGTGTAACTTTGGCTTTTTACTCTTTGTAGCCTTTACAAAAAGTTCCATGTCATAACCTCATTTCACAGGTTGTGCCAGTAATCTATTTTAACATGATACATTTTTGGTCTACTGAGTACCTGTAAATGCTAGGTGCCTGCCTATATCATGAAGTTTTTTTCCCTCACAAAAATTCTTGAAAGCATTACCCTCACTTTTATATGTGAAGAAATTGAGGTTCATAAATAGTAATTAAGTAGCACTTTGTCAAACAAAAAGGACAGGATTAAAACATTTTCTTTCTGCCTCGAAGTCCATTATTTTTCCTTTATATTATGAAAAATCCAAAACATAATTCCTTGTTCCATACAGAATAATCTTGAAAGAGTCACGTTAGTTTTGGAAGTAAAATTTTAAAAGCTCTGAAAAGGGCATAGACAATGGTAAAGGGCAAGTATGATGACACTTGGCTTTCTTAAAAGATTATATCTGTTTATATTAGAATTTTAAAATGTGCATTAGGTATAATTAATAAAGGGGAATTAAATTTTATTTCACTTAATTTTAAGTTTTGTTACAGCTTGACAGAATGTTGTTAGCATTAAAATGGACCCTCATTTTACAAGTCAGGAAGCCTAGGCCCTCTGAAGTTGGATATCATATAATTTTGAACCTTTGGTTAATGATAAAGTTTAGGAGAGACCTTTCTTAGCCATAATAAGAATGAGGGACATTGTAGAAGATGTATAAAAACCAAACGGACTGTTCTTTCTGATGTTATGTCTAGTATCCATTCACCACATAAGTAGTAAGTGTGAGTGCTTCTGGTATGGTTATGGAAATCTTCTTGTCTCTCCGTCTGGGGATGTGAGCCTTGTAACTGATGCCTCAGTCTTGCTACCACCCTGAGGATGAAGCTGAGACAGGGTGATGAGTGGACATGAAAACACTAAGATAGCAGAATGGATTCATTTGTATTTTCTGTGACCCTTATTGCTCTTTGGTCTTTAAGTATGTGAACCAATACATTTTCTTATTAAGTCAGTTTATTGTTGCTGTTGTTTTTAGGTTTCCTATAACTTTCAGGCATGCTATTCTAACATTTAGAAAACTCTAATGTAAAAACTCACAGATCTGTTTGGAAGGAATTAATTTTCCAAGTTTGCTTTTGAAGGCATTAAAATCTGTTTCAGAGGCTTACAGAATGTTTGCCCTCACAGAATAAATGGAGAATACAAAGCTTTTAGTTGCATTTGCATTCAATAGATGACTGAGTTTGCTGACCTAAGTGTAATATCTTTTTTTCTGAAAATTATTCTGAAAAGTCTAATCACTCCTGGATAGGAAAAAGCCATGTAGCCTTCCTATAATAATCTCCCATTTTCAGTATTTCATACTAAGGTAATAGAGATTCATATAGAGATGAAAAATAACTTACAGGTTTTTAGTGTAGGAAAAGTGGTGGTTACCTGGGGACAATCTAAATCAAATCCATTTGTTCAGTTTATACTATGTATATGGTGGAAATGGTGCTCCTGTCTCCTGAGATGAAACAATTACGTGATGTGCTCGGACACTCAGTTGTGTTCGACTATTTGCAACTCCATGGACTGTAGCTTGCCAGGCTCCTCTGTCCATGGGATTCTCCTGGCGACAATATTGGAGTGCAATGTCATTTCTTCCTTCAGAAAATTTTCCCAACCCAGAGACTGAACCAGTGCAGGTGGATCCTTTACCACTAGTGCCCCTGAGAAGCCCCAATTATGCTAGTAGCCTTATTAACACACATAAGTAGCACACCTAGAAGTTTGTGTGTATGAATTTGTATGTATGCATACATGTAAACACTTTATTTTTAGAACTGTATTTCTTATGCTAAATAGGACTTTAGTTTAATAAATATGAAAAGTTTGACTTCATAACATATAATTTATAAAAGCTTTTTAAAATTAATGCATGCACACAACTTTAAAACTGCAATATCACAGTCTTCAGACCAAAAACCACAATCACAGAAAGCTAACCAAAATGATCACATGGATCACAGCCTTTTCATGGTGAAAGGACTTGCATAACTCAATGATGCTATGAGCCATGACATGTAGGGCTATGCAAGATAGGACAGAACTCTCATGGTGGAGAGTTCTGAAAAAATGTGGTCCACAGGAGAAGAGAATGGCAAACCACTCAACATTCTTGCCTTGAGAACCCCATGAATAGTATGAAAAGGCAAAAAGATATAACCCTGGAAGATGAGCTCCTCAGGTCCATAGGTGTGCAATATGCTACTGGGGAATTGTGGAGAAATAGCTCCAGAAAGAATGAAGAGGCTGGGTCAAAGTGGAAATGATGCTCAGTTTTGGATGTGCCTGGTGGTGAAAGTAAAGTCTGATGCTATAAGGACAATATTGCATAGGAACCTGGAATGTTAGGTCCATGAATCAAGGTATATTGGACATGGTCAAGCAGGAGACGGCAAGAGTGAACACTGACATTTTAAGAATCAGTGAACTAAAATGAATGGGAATGGGGGAATTGAATTTAGATGACCATTTATATCTACTACTTTGGGCAAGAATCTCTTCGAAGAAGAGGAGTAGTCCTCATAGTCAATAAAAAGTCCAAAATTCAGCACTTGAGTGCAATCTCAAAAATGACCCAATGCTCTTGGTTTGTTTCCAAGGCAAACCATTCAACAGCACAGTAATCCAAGTCTACGCCTCAACCACTAATGCCAAAGAAACTGAAGTTGAATGGTTCTATGAAGACCTATAAGACCTTCTAGAACCAATACCAAAGAGAAGATGTCCTTTTAATCATAGAGGATTGGGATGAGAAAGTAGAAAGTCAAGAGATACCTGAAGCAACAGGCAAGTTTGGCCTTGGAGTATAAAATGAAACAGGGCAAAGGCTAACAGTTTTGTCAGAACACTGGTCATAGCAAACACCCTTTTCTGACAACACAAGAGATGACTATACGTGGATATCATCAGGTGGTCAATGCCAAAACCAGATTGATTATGTTCTTCATAGCCAGATGGAGAAACTCTACACAGACAGCAAAAATAAGACTTGGAGCTGACTCTGGCTCTATCATGAGCTCCTTATTGAAAAATTTAGGCTCAAGTTGAAGAAAGATGAGAAAACCACTAGGCTATTTGGTATACTTAAATCAAATCATTATGATTATACAGTGGAGGTGATGAATACAGTAAAAGGATTAGATCTGGTAGACAGAGTGCTTGAAAAACTATGGATGGAGGTTAGTAATATTGTACAGGAGGTGGTGACCAAAACCATCACACACAAAAAAAGAAACGTAACAAGACAAAATGATTATCTGAGGAGGCCTTACAAATAGCTGAGAATGGAAGAGAAGGGAAAGGTAAAGAAGAAAGGGAAAGATATACCCAGTTGAATGCAGAGTTCCAGAGAATAGCATGGAGAGATAAGAAAGCCTTCCTAAGTGAACAGCCTGAAGAAATAGAGGAAAATAGAATAGGAAAGACTAGAGATCTCTTCAAGAAAATTAGAAATACCAAGGGAACATTTCATGCAAAGATGGGGTCACGAAAGGACAGAAATGGTGTGGACCTAACAAGCAGAAGAGGTGACGAGAATACACAGAAGAACTATACAAAAAGGTCTTAATGACCTGGATAACCATGATGGTGTGATCACTCACCTAGAACTGGACATCCTGGAGTGTGAAGTGAAGTGGACCTTAGGAAGCATTACTAAGAGCAAAGCTAGTGGAGGTGGTAGAATTCCAGCTGAGCTATTTAAAAACCCTAAAAGGTGATGCTGCCCTTAATATGTCAGCAAATTTGGAAAACTCAGCAGTGGCCACAAGACTGGAAAAGATCAGTTTTCCAATTTAAATCCCAAAGGGGGCAATGCCAAAGAATATTTAAACTGCTGCACAGTTGTACTAATTTCTCATGCTAGCAAAATAATGTTCAAAATTCTTCAGGCTAGGCTTTAGCAGTACATTAACCAAGAACATCCAGATGTATAAGCTGGATTTTGAAAAGGCAGAGGAACCAGAGATCAAATTGCCAGTATCTGTTGGATCATAGAAAAAGCAAGGGTATTCCAGAAAAACATTACTTCTGCTTCATTGACTACACTAAAGCATTTAACTGTGTGAATTTCAACAAACTGTGGAAAATTCTTAAAAAGACGGGAATACCAGACCATTTTACCTGTCTCCTGAGAATCCTGTATGGAAATCAAGAAGCAACAAATAGAAATGCACATGGAACAATGGACTGGTTCCAAATTGGGAAAAGAGTATGTCAAGGCTGTATATTGTCACCCTGCTTGTTTAACTTATTTGCAGAATATATCATGGAAAATGCTGGAGTGGATGAATATCAATCAACCTCAGATATGCAGGTGATACCATTCTAGTGGCAGAAAGTGAAAAGGAACTAGTCTCTTGATGAAGGTGAAAGAGGAGAATGAAAAAGCTTTCTTAAGACTCAACATTCAAAAAAGTAAGATTATGGCATCTTGTCCCATCACTTCATGGCAAATAGTCAGGCAAAAGTGCTTACAGTGACAGTTTTTAATTTTCTTGGGCTCCAAAATCACTGTGGACATGACTGTAGCTGTGAAATTAAGGAAGCCTGCTCCTTGGAAAACAACCTATAACAAAGCTGGACAGCACATTAAAAAGCAAAGACATCACTCTGCTGACAAAGTCCATATAGTAAAAGTTATGCTGGGAAGAATTTGGGGCAGGAGGAGAAGGGGACGACAGAGGATGAGATGACTGGATGGCATCACTGACTCAATGGACATGGGTTTGGGTAGACTCCAGGAGTTGATTATGGACAGGGAGGCCTGGCATGCTGCAATTCATGGGGTCACAAAGAGTCGGACTTGACTAAGCGACTGAACTGAACTGAACTGATGGTTTTTCCAGTAATTATGTACGGATGTTAGAGTTGGTCTATAAAGCTGAGTGTTGAAGATTTGATGCCTTTGAACTATAATGCTGGAGAAGACTTTTGAGAATTTTTTGGACTGCAAGGTGATCAAACCAGTCAATCCTAAAGAAAATCAGTCCTGAATATTCATTGGAAGGACTGATGCTAAAGCTGAAGCTCCAGTACTTTGGTCACCTGATGTGAAGAGCTGATTCATTGGAAAAGACCCTGATGCTGGGAAAAATTAACGGAGTGAGGAAAAGGAGGTGACAGTGGATAAGATGGTTGGATGGCATCACCAACTCAGTGGACATGACTTTGAGCAAACTCCATGAGATAGTGAAGGACAGGAAAGCCTGGCATGCTGCAGTCACTGCAAAGAGTGAGACATGAGTTAGCAACTGAGCAACAATGGCTTTTAAAAAATCAAATAATACTAAAAGTGATTATGATGAAAATAATATCTTCCTTTATTGCCCATCCAATTTCAATCCCTATGGTCAACAGTTTTAGCTTTCTTCTGTGATTTCCACGTATTTCTATATGATGTTTTTACTGTTGTACACTTACTGATTAGTTTTGGATTTATATATTGGCTACTGTTTTCGATTTGTGTGTTTGGCTTCCTTGTACTTCTACCTTCCTTTCCCCATCCTCTTAATGTAGTTTTATTACTATTCTTAGTTAAATAAATAATCTATGTATACATCATTATGACAATGTCAATACAGTTTAAGTGAATAAGTACACTATAGTATACCTCTATATACTATAAAAGTGTATTAAAATATAAAAAAGTAGGCAAATAAAAATTTTACTTGCCTAGTTTTAATTTTTATTTAATGAGTCAGTCCTAAAGGAAATCAGTCCTAAATATTCATTGGAAGGGCTGATGCTAAAGCTGAAATTCTAATACCTTGACCACCTGATGAGAAGAACTGACTCAATGGGAAAGACCCTGATGCTGGGAAAGATTGAAGGCAGGAGGAGAAGGGGATGACAGAGGATGAGATGGGTGGATGGCATCATCGACTTGATGGACATGAGTTTGAACAAGCTTTGGGAGTTGGCGATGGACAGAGAAGCCTGGAATGCTGCAGTCCATGGGATTGGAAAGAGTCAGACACAACTGAGCAACCAAACTGACTGAATTTTTATTTGCTTACTTTTTTACATATATGTACTTGTTTTTCCGATACTCCATTATATAATTTATCATATAATTTGTCATCTGTAACTTTCTGAGAATGTGACCTTGGAGAGCTCCTTCCTTATGCTTGATTTGGTCTTGTTGCTTTCTGGGACTGCTGTGATGCACTGCTGTCAAGCTCTAGGTGTTCTTTCCTACTTTCTCAATTTGAGCCATCATTTCCTAGATTCTGTGTCTTCTGCTTTCTTGGTTTGTTCTTTGTTTTGCTGAAGCACATTCTCCTGTTGTTCCCTAAGAGAGGCTGTGTGGTGGCTCTACCATATTAAAGATATCTTTTATTCTGCTTTTGGATTGGATTTAGTTTGAAGAAAGTTCCTCTAGAATTTTGAGCACATTCCTCTATTTTTCTTCTAGCATATAGTGTTGTAAAGAAATCTAATGCCATCCTGGTTTTCTGATATTTTCCCTTCCCTCTAAGCCTTACCCATCCTTAAATTTGTCATGGGTCTTCATTACTTATTTTGAATTTTATCCAACTTTCCTCTTGATTATATCATTCTGTGTGATCCAAGCATCTCCTGATTTGCAGTTGCCCATTGACTCTTCTCTCTCCTTCAGCTTCTGCTTGTTTTCACATAGTAGTCAGACCTGTTCTTTTAAAACTCAAGTCTTATTGTGTTGCTTCTATATTCATAACCCCTCATTGACTTCTCATCTCAGAGTAGAAGGCTTCATGTGATTTGTCTTTCTTTTTTTTCAATTGTGTATTTTTAATTGGAGGATAATTGCTTTATAATGTTATATTGATTTCTACCATACATCAACATGCATTAGTCATAGGTATACATATGTCCCCTCCCTCTTGAACCTCATCCCACCTCTCACCCCATCTGACCTCTCTAGGTCATTACAGAGCACCAGGTTGAGCTCCATCTGTCATATAGTAAATTTCTGCTGGCTATCTATTTAATATATATGGTAATGTATTATGTTTCAATGCTACTCTTTCAATTTGTTCCACCCTCTCCTTCCCTTGCTGTGTCCACAAGTCTGTTCTCTATGTCTGCATCTCTATTACTCCCCTTCACATAGGTTCATCAGTACCAGTTTTCTAGATTCCATATATATGTGTTAATATATGATATTTGTTTTTTTCTTTCTGACATACTTCATAGTGTACAAAAGGCTCTAGGTTCATATGCCTCACTAGAACTGACTCAGTTCATTCCTTTTTATGGTTGAGTAATATTCCATTGTTATATATACAGGAACTTCTTTGTCCATTTATCTGTTGATGAACATCTAGGTTGCTTCCATGTTCTGGCTATTGTAAATAATGCTACAGTGAACACTGGGGTACATGTCTTTTAGAATTGTAGTTTTCTCAGGGTAGATGCCCATAGTGGAATTGCTGGGTCATTGCTGGGTCATATGGTAGTTCTATTTCTAGCTTTTTAAGAAATCTCCACATTGTTCTCCATAGTGACTATATCAATTTACATTCCCACCAACAGTGTAAGAGGATTCCCTTTTCTCCATATCCTCACCAGCATTTTTTGTTTGCACATTTTTTTTTCATGATGACCATTCTGATTGGCATGGGGGTGATACCTCATTGTTGTTGGTCTTTCTTCTTATATCTTTCTACCCCACTCCTCACTTCCTTGCTCCTTTCTTTCTTTCCTCATTAGTCTTTTCCCATTTTTACCTTTCAGTTGACTACCATGTTTAAAATTTAAGTCCCTGTATATTCAGTCCTTCCTTTCTGTCTTTATTTTTCCCCATAGCACTTATCACCATCTCATATACAGGCATACCTCAGATATTGTGGGCTTCCTAGATGGCTTAGTGGTAAAAAATGCATGCCAGGAGATGTGGATTCATTCCTTGGGTTGGGAAGGTCCCCTAGAGAAGGAAATGGCAACCCACTCCAGTATGTTTGCCGGGGAGATTCCTTTGACAGAGGAGCCTGGTGGGCTATAGTCCTTCGAGTCACAAAGAGGCAGACATGACTTGGTGACTAAAATGATAACAACAAAAACTCTGATATTGCAGGTTTGGGTCCAGACCATCACAATAGGGAAGATATTTCAGTAAAGTGGGTTACATGAACTTTTGGATTTCCTAGTGTGTATAAAATTTGTATTTACACTATACCGTAGTCTATTAAGCATGCAATAACATTATGTCTAAAACTATAAGGTACATACTTTACTTAAAATACTTCTTTGCTAAAGAATGCTAACCATTATCTGAACTTTCAGTAAATCATAATTTTTTTTTGCTGGTGGAGAGTTTGAAAAATTGTGAGAATTACCAAAATGTGATACAGAGACATGAAGTGAACAAGTGCTGTTGGAAAAATGATACCAATAGGCTTACTTGATGCAGAATTGCCACACACCTTCAATCTGTCAAAAATACATTATCTTCAAAGTGTAATTAAGCATGATAAAATGAGGTGTGCTTATATTGCATTATCTTGAATATTTATTTTCACTTATATTCCTATTAGAATGTAAATTCCACAATGACAGGGATTTTTATCTGTTATTTATCCTCTACTGTATGCTCAACACCTAGGAGAGTGCTTGGTTTATCCTAGAAATGCAGTAGATTTTTTTTTATTAAATTTATAAAAAGTTAAAAATATTGACTATAAAGTAAAGGTAGAGAAGGAAACACACATGTCAACATGACTGGTGGCAAATACTAACATAACTGAGAGCAAAAATGGGCAAATGGGATAAATAGAGTTGCATAGTTTTGTTGTGTTGTGGTAACAAGTATAAATTTCATCATAAGAAACAACCTTTATTTCTGGAAATTCTGAGAAAAATTTACCATGAGAAATTTTTGATGAGAGTATGGAATAAATTTTATAGTTATAACCTTGATAATCTGTTTTACCCATAAGATATTTCCCCAAGTGATTATGACTTTTTCTTAAATCAGATTATAAAAACAGTTTTTTAGGAGGTCAGAGTGTCATTGTTCTGGATAGGTAGTTTAACATAAGGATAAAGTCTGAAGAATCTTGAAGAATAAATATTTATCCTTTAGAATGTCTTTCTTAAATATTATTTATCTCAACCAAGCTTTGGAAAATAATCAGCACATTAGTCTTGACTGAGGTCTCCAGTGAGAACAGAGTGTAGGTAATTCATGTTTGTACTTGAAAGAAGATCCATGTCCCCTAGATATATGTATGAATAGCCAAGCTAGGAATTCTTTTCTTTTTTAAAAAAAATTTATTGGAGGATAATTTCTTTGCAATTTTGTTCTGGTTTCTGCTATACATCAACATGAGTCAGTCATAGGTATACACATGTCCCCTCCCTCTTGAACCTGCTTCCCATCTTCTACCTCATCTCATCCCTCTAAGGTTGTCATGGAGTGCTGTGTTGAGCTACCTATGTCAAACAGCAAATTCCTACAGGAATTCTCTTTAACATAAAGAAATATTTGATCTGAAAAAGAACCACATTGAGACTTGATTGAAGTCCCACAGTGGCCAAGCCAGAGGAACAAATTTGGGAGCCATTGATATGCAGAGGGGTTGATTCTTTGAAGACACCTAAGATTATTAAGTAAGAATTGTTTGAGGTAAAAAGATGGCCATAAAAAGATAGTTGCAGGTTTACGACATGGTAGGAGATGGGAATACCAGACCACCTTACCTGCCTACTGAGAAACCTGTACACAGGTCAAGAAGCAACAGTGAGAACTGGATGTGGAACAACAGACTGTTTCATAGTTGGGACAGGAGTATGTCAAGGCTGTATATTGTCACCCTGCTTATTTAGCTTATATGCAGAGCACATCCTGTGAAACGCTGGGCTGATGACTCACAAGATGGAATCAAGTTTGCCAGAAGAAATATCAACTTCAGATATGCAGATGATGCCATCCTAATGTCAGAAAACGAAGAGGAATTAAAAAGTCTCTTGATGAAGGTGAAAGAGGAGAGTGAAAAAGCTGGCTTAAAACTCAGCATTAAAAAAGCTGTGAATATGGCACCTAGTCCTATCACTTTATGGCAAATAGATGGGGAAACAATGGAAACAGTGACAGACTTTATTTTCTTGGGCTCCAAAATCACTGCAGACGATGACTGCAGTCATGAAATTAAAAGATGCTTGCTCCTTGGAATAAAAGCTATGATGAACCTAAGCAGTATATTAAAAAGCAGAGATATCACTTTGCTAACACAGGTCCGTATGGTCACAGCTATGAGTTTTTCCAGTAGTCATGTACAGATATGAGAGTTGGACCATAAAGAAGGCTGAGCACTGAAGAATTGATGCCTTTGAATTGTGGTGCTGGAGAAGACTCTGAGAGTCATTGGACAGCAAGGAGGTCAAACCAGTCAATCCTAAAGGAAATCAACCTTGAATATTCATTGGAAGGAGTGATGCTGAGGTTTAAGCTTTGGTCAAAGTTAATACTTCGGCTACCTCATAAGAAGAGTCAGCTCATTGGAAAAGACCCTGATGCTGGGAAAGATAGAGGGCAGGAGGAGAAACGGGAAACAGAGCATGAAATAGTTGGATGACATCAGTGTATCAATGGACAAGGATTTGAGCAAACTCTGCTAGACAGTGAAGGACAGGGAAGCCCGGCATGCTGCAGTTCGTGGGGTCTCAAAGAGCCAGATGCAACAACTGAACAACAGCAAGGAGAAATATGGACTATTTGATTGCTTTTTGGTTACTTGGCTTCTGAAACCTTTCCTGTGTTTGGTATAACCTTTATATTAAGGGGCAGGATCCAGGACCACTGGTGAGTTGGCATTAGAAGAGGTAGCTCCAGAGGCAGCAGTGACCCTTTTTCTGTAAACAGTGTTCAGAAATCTTAGTTTTTAGTGGTGGCATTGTGAGCTCTATTGTCTCTATGCAGGGCCAGTTATAGAGGTGTCTTCTAAGGAATAGGTTTTCAGCATGCTTTTAGATATTTTTTTCTCCTTCATTGCCCACAAATACATTTATAGACAATTTGGCAAACTAATTTTACCAATTAGTATTTCTGTTAACCCTGCAAGGACGTTGCTCTACACTTTCAACAATACTTGATATTATTTCTGATAATACATTTTTAGTAAATTGTTTCTCTTTAAATCAGCCAAAGTTTGTTTATTTGTTGATTGGTTGGTTGGTGGAAACTCAGAACTGTATTTGGTGCCAAAGGGGAGGCATAATGGTAAAGGATCAAGGAAATGTGAGCAGGAAGTATGAAGAGGAAAGGGAAGACCAAAAATATGAGAGTAGTTATTTTGTGTAAATAAAGTCTCAGAAAATGTAGGTGCAGTCTCAGAGGGCTAATACAGGAGGAAAGACACAAGAGAAGCCATTGGAGAAGATATGAAAATGTAGAGGGAAAGTAAAAATGGAACATTTTCATATAGAATGATTAAAATTTTAAAACATTCAGAGTAACAATTAGATTTAAAGTACATGAAAATTTTACTTGAAATTTATTTGTTCTGTGTAAGTATAACTTTATGTGAATTTTTTTTGTTTTATTGTTCAGTCGCTAAGTCGTGTCCAACACCAAGTCACGTCCAACACTTTGTGACCCCATGGCCTGCAGCAAGATCCTCTGGAGAAGGCTTCCCTACCCACTGTCTCCCAGAGTTTGCTCAAACTCATGTACACTGAGTCAGCGATGCTATCCAACCATCTCATCCTCTTTTGCCCCTGTCTCCTCCTGCCCTCAATCTTTCCCAGCATCAGTATCTTTTCCAATGAGTTGACTCTGCATGAGGTGACCAAAGTATTGGAGCTTCAGTTTCAGCATCGGTCCTTCCGATGAATATTCAGGGTTTATTTCCTTTAGAACAGACTGGTTTGATCTCCTGTGAAGTTTAATGTTATTTAAATAAGCATTTGCAGTGACAATACATGAACTATAATTAAAATACCCTTGTATACTACTTGCTGTTCTCACATAAAATTATAAACTTATTTAATTTTTCTAAATAGTCATAATGCCAAGAAGCACCCTTCTTTTCTCATGGTTTCTATTTGAGGAGAAGACAAACTTCTGAAGTTATTTTCCTTAGGATTTTTATTAGTATCCTCCTTTAATGTGAGAAGTACTTTGCTTCCTATCGCTGTTGTAACAAATTACTATGAACAGTGGCTTAAACAACACAAACTTATTATCTCAAAGTTCTGTGAAGGTCAGAAGTCTGACATAGGTCTCACTGGGTTAAAATCAAATTGGTGTGGCTGAGTTCCTTCTGAAAGTTTTCAGAGCGAATCTGCTTCCTTGCCTTATGTGCTGCCTGCATTCTTTGGCTTATGGTTGCCAGCCCATTTTTAAAGCCAGCAGTGTAGCATCTTCAGATATCTCTCTGATTGTCATGCCTCCCTATTTCACTTATAAGGACCTCTGTGACTACAGATAATCCCACTCAGATAATCCAAGATAATCTCCCATCTTGCTAGCAAGTTTGTTAGCAAGCTGTTCAGCAAGTTTTGCATCTGCTGCATTTTCCTTTGCTAAGTAACTTATACTCACCGTTAGACATGCATTCTTTTTTTTTTTTTTT